>JASDQU010736227.1:161598-223171 GCA_032191745.1 Picea mariana
GTCTGATCAAAATTGGATGTGCCAAGTGGAATTTACGGTAACTTCCCCACAACTTGTTGATTTTTGGCCTTTCTAGGAGATCTCCCTTCTATAGTGTTCCCCGCACAAAATAACTAATATAAAATTCTGAAACTCGTACCAGAAATACTACAGACTATCCATTATCCAATGAAACCAATCCCGCTCAATTTGGATACTCTAGGAAGAAGTTATGATTGTTTTTACCTAGAACACCTTCTTGAGACTAGTCAATAGGACTAGTCATATACCCTATCTTCCACAAGGTGTATCTACAAATGTAATATGATCTAGAAGATAAAACTTTTACCAAAAATACCTTACTAATTTTTGTGAATAGCCTCTGAATTTCAGGGTCTGAAACATTACAGAAAATGTTTTATAGCAAAAATTATGCAATGACTTAGTTCAGGATGATTCCAGAACCCTATCTTGTACAGGTTGTATCTCTGAAAGTATAAGGCCTCAGGAGATGAAATTTTAACCCAACGTACCTTGATCCGTCTACTAAATATCCTCCAATTCGTTCCTTATGAAACATTGTAGAAAAAATTTATAGAGAAAATTCCAAGGTGTCTCAAATATAGCAGCGAAACCCCAAGACCTTGAGCTCTGATACCATATGTTAAGAACCAAATATCAATATGGCATAGGAAAACCTCAGAAAAATCACTCAATGCCTTGAAAAAGAGATAATTTCAGATAATAAGCCTCTTCGAGGGGGCAACCTCATTTTACCCCACTTAAATGTTCAAGTACAAGATGATTCCAAATGAAAATGTCTCCTTGGTATATATAGGAGACTAGGAGGTATAATTACAACTAATGGAATAAAGATGACATAAATAAAATAACATTACTAATGTAATATGCCCCAATTAAGGGGTAATGAGCCAATATTAGGGCTTAACAGCATGTAGGCCTCTATCTGTTGAAGTCCAAGTGGTGATCCAATCAGAAATCCATGATTAGGTTGCTAGTGAATGGGGGAAATCACACCTATAACATACCCATCCACCAATAGATTGGGCCATGCTACCTCAACAATTCACTTCTTGAACTAATTTAAAAATTCTTGTACCGATTAATTAACCAAAAATCATGAAAGGAACACGTGCAACAATCAAGATTCACGTTACACCATAAAAGAAATGAACCATATTCCATGCACAACAATAACCAGCAAGCAGGCACATTATGATCTGGATTTATGAGCAGAATGAAATGAAAACACGGAATTATCATATTAACACAGAGGCACAACTATTAATAATAGAGATACAATAAAACATGACTTCTATTAAATAAGAAATATGTTGAAACTGTAAAATTAAACAAGCTTGCTAGAATGGTGGTAGCTTATCTCTGAGAAGAGATGTGACGGCTATGCTCATTCAAAAGAAGATGAGCAAAATGAGGATCTGAAGGCCTTTTTACAATAAATGTGAATGCCAAAAACCTAGACATCCAAAAACCTAACCCTAGGAGATGAAGCGCCAAAATTCATGTGAGCCTCGTTGGGGTAAGTTAGTACATCAACTTCCCAGGGTTGTAACTTTTGCATACGATCTCTGTTTAGGGTGCACGATAGTTCATTGGAAGGGTATCGACGAGGAGCTTCATTTTGTGGGCTCAAACATAGCCTTTGGATATTATTGAGGTTCCTAATCATGAAAAAACATTGTTTAAGCCCTCAAAATGGCCCCGGAAGTTTGGGACCCAAAAAATTGCTAAAAATAGTAAATTGCCAAAAGACTGATTTGAACCAGTTGGAATATGTGGGTGGCCATATAGATCCTCCTAGATCAATCCTCCCCACTTAGGAAGAAATGGTATCCATTGCATTGAATTCCCCCATCAGATGAGGAAATTTCTGTTGAATTTGGCCCCGAGTGAGGCACTTTCCTTAGTGCAGGAGCTACCCTACTTTAGCAACCCGATAAAGATGGATCCTCTATTGGAAAGTGTCCTTGACTTGTGTTCCCATGATATAATCAATGGATGATTGTTCCATGCAGTCAGGGTTGATTTGTGTTGGTGTCAATTATTCTAATATCTCTGAGGTGTCCAATAATGGTGGAAATTAGGGTCGAAGGAGGTCCACATTGAACATTGGGTGCAAGCCGAGAAAGGGGGGAATGTTGAGCTCAAAATCATTGTCACCCATAACCTTGGTGATGGTGTAAGGTCTATAATGGAGTGGACAAGGCTTCTGATGAGGCCCTGTAAGGTGTTCTTTCTGCAAGTGCAACCAAACTTTGTCCCCCACCTGAAACTGGTGTGGCACATGGTGTTGATCATGGTGCTGCTTGTATTTGGCATTGAACTTATGTAAAATATCCTAAACCTGTTGATGGATATGCTCGATCCGCTCAATGAACCAGGTGGCTTTGTCAGCTTCAGTTGGAGCAAGCGATGATTCTACCTAGGTAGTCACAAGGGGTAGTGCAACATCCATGGGACTCAATGGTTGAAATCCCAACCCCACCTGAAAGGGGTTGTGGTCGGTTGAGCTATGTATGGATCTATTGTAGTTGTGTTGAACATAGGGAAGACTCTCATCCCATGTGTGGGGGTGATTGAAATTGTACATGTGCAGCATGTGCATGATCATCTGGTTGACAACCTCAGTTTGGCCATCTATCTGGGGGTGGAAGGTAGTGGATTTGGTGAGCTTGGTGTCCAGCAGTGACTAGAGGCTTGACCAGAATGTGTTGAGGAACTGTTTTTCCCAATCTAAGATAATGGTTTGTGGGATCCCAAAGTGTACCCACACTCATTCAAAGAAGATCTTGGTAGTGGCCTCCACTATGATTCTCTTCTTACAGGGGCCCAGAATTGCCATCTTGGAAAAGCGATCAACAACCCCCACTTGGTGGATGGAAGGCATGACATGTAGTCCATTGAGATGGATTCCTGAGGCCTGACAAGAGTAGGAAGAGGATTGTACAGGCTTTGTTTCTTAGTGGTCAGTTTAGCAATAGTGTAGGTGGTGTAGGACATGATATACTTGTTTACATCTTGTCAAATTTTAGACCAGTAGAAATGTCATTGCAGTACTACCATTGTCTTTTCCATGCCAAGGTGTCATGCCACCCAACTATAGTGGGCGTCCCAAATTATCTTCGCTCACTCGCTTGATGGAATGCAAAGATGGCCCAAATGGCACAGTAGCCTGTTATTGGTTTATTTCTTACCTATTTGTAGGGTTTTGACCATCTACTCTGATCTTAACCTATTGTTAGACATTGACCCAAGTTCAGATTTAACAAAATTCCAACAAAATCCCTCTAAAACTATCGACCCTCCTGGTAAACTAGAAGGCAACGCAGTAAACAAGGCGCACTGTGCAGTCTCGCCGGAGATAGTTCTATGAGTGGCTGCAACACTTAGATGCTCTCATCCTGGGAATGAGTGGGGATATGTGGTTGTACCTTGTTATCTTCATGTATTTAATCTAGAATCTTAATTAACCATTCATTCTTACTCATGCACATGAAATATTAGATCTAACTAGTTCCTTATATTAATTATCAATCACTTAATCATTAACAACAATGGAGATGCATGACATTCAATCACATAACACAAGGTTTACCGTGGTTCACACCCTCCTAGGATACGTCCACAAATATTTGTCTCTCAAGTTCTTCTATTATGTCTCAGCGATATATCTCGTGTTGTGCGTGTTTACAGTCTTGGATCTTACAATCTTCACAGGCTTCATGATACCTATGAGGTTGACTAGATCGCACCAGGCTCCTTAGCATGCAATCTAACCCTCGGGATAGAGTTTCTCGACTCTTTTATAGCTTACCAACTTACAAAATAAGGCAACTTCTACAATATTTACAACCTTCCTCTCTCTCTCTCTTCAGTCCTTGTATCTCTCTACTTAGCCTCTCTAGCTCTCTCTTTAGTCTCTCACCTTAGCCTCTCTCCTTAGCCTCCCCCTTTTTCTATACCTCCTAGGTACTTATTTATACATATTCTTGTCTTATCATCCATTACAATATCATGCCAAAACCTTAACCCTAGTGCAGTTAGGTCTCCCTTGCATGCGTGCCTCGTATGCTTCCCTTGCACGTGCTGCTTTTCCTTCCATTTTTTTTCTTCCACTTCGTGCTTTTCTCTCCAAAAATGGCCTTTTCCCAAAACTGGACCTTCGCCCAACATGCCCCCAACACTAACATGTGGCTCGTCCTGAGCCACCTAGACTGTGTGTGCTTCCTCAACAGCTCTTGCTAGAATGTGGAACTTGTCTGCAAGTTCCCTTTCTTGTGTTTGAGCCTGCACAACCTTTTCTTTGAGTCCATATAACACTTGCTCTATGATCTCCTCCTGGATCATTTCTATGCACTCTGCATGTATCTTCACAATGTTCTTCTTTGCCTCCTCTGCCTGCACAATAACCTCTACGAATATCTCTTGAAGGAGTTCCATTTGAGCTTTTCAGTCCTTCTTTTTCTATGCAACTACTAGCTCTGCTTACAACTTCTTCATGTCCTGCAATCCTTTGAGGCACTCGATGATCTTCATTTTTTTCTACCTCTGCTTGAGGTCATGGATATTTGTGCTTATCTTCTCCTTTTCCTGGTCCTAGTGTTGGACCCATTCATATTCTTCTAGCATTGTCCATAACTATGTCGTCCTCTCAAACAAGTCCACAATTGTGCTGACTTGTAATTATATTTCCTCCACATGTCCTGCAGCTTCCTGCTTCCTTTGTTCCTTCACCTCCGAGGGAGTTGTGGGAATGAGTTTTTCTCGGAGGGTTTCAATCTCCTGCCTCTATTGATCAATTTTTTTCACAATGTGATCAATCTTTTGCGTTGTAGTGGGCTCTATTATTTGTGCGTTATTCAAAATCTTGTTATAGGTTGCAGCCACTCCCTGCTCGAGCCTATCTGCACGATCCTTCCTGTCTTTAGTCTCGAGCTTTACCTGCTCGAGAACTAATTCTAAATCCTCTTTTCTATCCTTTATTTCTTGTAACTTTGTTGCTTATGTTCGTGCACGCGACTTCACCTCCTACACGACACTGACTTGGAGCTTGTACAATGCCTTGGTTTGTATTCGCTCTATTGCCAATTGTATATGTGCCATATCTTTCAGGGGTGTCTGGGCTACAGTCTCATCCATGCATAGCATGTTGGGTGTAATATGGAAAGTTAGGCTCGCCTGCACTATGGTCTAGATTGCATTGCGCTCATTTGGCACAGTCATGGCTTCTGCTTCTGATGCTGTGGGGAATGCTTTTGTTCCCATGTCCGTCCTCTGTGTGCCTCAGATATAATCTAGCACCTACCTTATGTCGACCAGCTCATCCTAAATACAGCCTCTCTAGTGTTGGGCATCTTCGTACTCCTCAGTTGCACAATCCTGGACTCTTTCGGCCACAAGGTCAGCATTGTCCTCGGTGATTGTATATTTTGGTGGTTGCTTGTTCACCTTGGAATTTTTGCATGCACCCCCTGTTACACGTCAAAATTACTCAACTAGATAAGTGTCGCATGTTCCTCTCAATTGTCGTAAGTGTCGCATCTTCCTTACAACTTTCGCAAGTGTCGCAAGTTGGTCACAAGTGTCGCAACTATTGTTCAAGCATACTGCCACGATGACGACACTAAGGAGACACTTAAAAACATCTAATACACTTGATTTGGAGAAGGGGAACTGGTTGACTAAAGTCAAGGAACTCTTAACACCTGAGAAGAGCTCTTAAACAAGGGTTTTGAGGCTGAGCTCTCCCCTACATCAGCCTTAGGAGCACTAGCGCTCCCCTATAAGGCCTCAGGGAGCATTATAATGCTTTTCTGCCCCTCTGAAGGAGCGCCATCCACCTTTGAAGTGCTGGCTCTCCCCTTAAGCCTCCTAGGGAGCGCTCCAGTGCTCTGATGCCCCTTTTGAGGGAGCGCTGCCTAATTTGAGACAGTAGTTGGCCCGTTGAGGAGAATAAGGGGAGGATATTTCAATATTAGAAGGCAGTTGCATTCGAATTCTTGGTTCCATCAAGAGATCCCTGATCTAAGGAGGAAGTTCCTCAACTTGTTCTAAAGATAACTCAAGAGGTTAAGCTCCTCTTAACCTATATAAGCAAGCTCTATGAGGGTGAAAAGGGGGGAAGAATTGCTAGCATGAAACCTATGATCTTATAGGAAATGCACAGTCAGCCAAAGGAGAGTGATCAGTGAAGCTGCTGCCATCCAGGTTGTGGATCTTTCGAGCAAGGGTTAGATGAAGGGGACTTGACGAAGCTGTCGCATTCGCATCTACGATTGTAAGTACTGTTGTCGTTATTCTCATTAATATGACACACTTGGCCTGTTTCTTTCTAGTTTGTGTCTGATGTTACATAAACTTATCATTGATAGATAGATCTATTTTCAATCTAATATCAATAGAGTAGGAAGTGGTCGTATCTTGTTTGTCTATAGGATTCTGTGAGGAGCAAAGGATCGAAGCTCAACTTGGAGCGTGCAGGGACAAACGTCGATAAAGAGGTACTTCTGTTTTTCCTTCCTTCTCATGTGTTAGTTTGTATAGATTTAAAAGGAAGTCAGTGTCCACGTTAAGCATTTTTTGTCTTAGAGTTAAGGTCAAGCTCTTTGAGGCAATCTACCTGTCCGCGGGGAGATTTTCCTACAACAGAAACTGGCAACTCCACTGGGGAGATAGCCTCAAATCGAGACTTCTTGTTTTGATTTCTCCTCATTGACCTTGTTCTACCCCTTGATTGTTTCAGACCTGGTTCACTCATCTTTTGATTGGTTTCATGAACTGATTGGCTCCCTACCCCATCACACTCAGCCTAATTGTCGAGAGTGAAGTACAATTTTTGGATTTTTTGACATTTTTGGGAGCTTTTGAACCTGGCGCCCCTGTCCCTATGTTAACAGAGTGCCAACGCTCCCTAATAGCCTTGCACATAGCGTTATAATGCTCCTTGCCTTTGGCAACAGAGCGCCAGCCCTCCTTTGGCCAACAAACCTTCCAAAATTGTTTTTTCAGGGTTTATCCTCTGTGTCTCTTTTGCTGGGTAACCTTGTGGGTCAATCCTTCTTCTTTCCAGCTTTGACATCTATCTTTTTCTTGGAGAACAAACATCTTGCTGTTTGGATTTTGTAGCCTTCTTCACTATTGTTGTTGAGTTTTTCTGCCTTTTGGAGCTTGAAACTTACACATTGTCTTTCTCTCCTTTTCGACTGAGCGAAAAATGTTGGTGAAGGTCATCAAAGGTCTACGTATCTTTTCATTTGGTTTTAGTTAAGATCATTGTTCTTCGACTTTTTCTTTTGAGTGTGAAATTTGATTTCTCTTTGATTGTTTCTCTTTTTGCGCTTCTTGTTTTGATCACAACAAGAGGGTGTATTGTTTGTATGATTCTTGCTTGTGTTGGTCTGATCTCCATTCATCCAAAAAGATAATTAGCAAGACGAGCATTGTGTTGAATTAATCATTATTCATGTGCAAACAATAAAAATCATCTTCATGATTGATTGTGTATGTTAAAAGGCATATCAAAAGTTTTAGCATCACATCAGGATTTGATTGAAGAAAAATTGGTTTGAGGACATTCCTTATTAGTGCTTGTTAGTGAAAAGAACTCTCTCTCTCTCCCTTAGATAGATGTTCATCAAAAAGAAATGAATGCTTATCATATTTGATGCATTTTTGGGGATTGAGTCATAATTCCATTCGTTTCACTTCCATGCACCCCCTTTTTGCGTAAAGAACGGCTATAATATCAACGCTAATTAAAAATTATTTAGAACTTTTTCTTTTCTAGGATCCTCCACCAACAATAGACTAGGCTTAGTACTTTGGATTAGGCTGTGAGCATAACTCTCCAAAGTTTCCAAAACAAATAGTAGCATCCTGAGTTAGGGAGAGTCAAATCCTATCATTGTATAAGTCTGCCTAGGATCCCCCTCTCGCACAGGGGTTACGCACGAGGTCGCATTCAGGTGAGATACGGGGACTAACCCTCTGTGGTTTAACTGAATGTGGTGGTCAGATCGTATTATGGGGATCACTTTGAGGTAAATCCACAATTACTGTGTGGAAGCCTTTTAGTTGATTTCAGGCTCGATACCCTGCCCGTACGTTCGGATCGAACTGTCGACTGTTCCCGCCCAGGGGCTGACTGCGAATTGGTAACCTTAGTAGCCATAATATTTAGGGCCTTACACAAGGTGACAGTGATGGAAAGTCTCACTGTACCTAGAGCAGACATTGGTCAAACTCACTCGGGCTCCTTGGAGGGTAAATCCACAATTACTGCATGGAAGCTTGCACCAAGGTGTAAGTTCGTTAAGCAGGTCACCATTGTAACTATTCCACCCTATACCCACCCCTTCTATACTTGATCACGCGATGTTGGATTTCATCACCAACTAGTATGGTCATCAAAAGAAGATCCTATTTGCTTGGTTGTGATTCTTAGATTTATATTAGCATATGTTGTTTCTTTTCGGTAGTTGGCCATAGATTTTTATCGCCGACTCTTTTTCGCCAACATCGACCCTCCACGCCATTCGCGGAGGCTACAGGGACTTCCTCCAGAAAATATGGAAAGAAACACCCCTTTACCCCCTCATTCTATGGAGGAATCTCCTCAACAGAGAGAGGTTCAAAACACTACAACTTCCCAGGAAGAAGTTCCCACTCCTTTAGAGAATTTTCGAATTGTTTCAGAGTCTCCGGAAGCTTTTCACATTCCGGAGGGATATGAACGATGTGTCCTCCAACTGAATTCTATTGGTGAATTTGTCGTCATCAATCCTTCTGACATTCTAGCTGGGTCTCCTCAAAACCCTTTAGCCAATGATCCTTTTTGGACCGCAGACATTGTTCGAAGTCCACCGCGCCTGGTGCGAGATCTTTATGGAACAGGGGAAGGCGCTGATGCGCCCATCTCCTATACCGTACCCCTAAACCATTTTACCGGTACCACCATTTTTATGGCCACACCGCCCGTTGGCCCGAACATACCGTCCGTTGGCCCAAGGTATACTATTCCCCTCCAGACGGCCCAATCTATAATAGTCCCTCACATCCCGACTATTCCTGCCGGTAATCCGGTGGTCAACCAAGCTGCGATTGGCACACCTGTACCACCAAGACCTACACTCTATTTTGGGTATAGAGCACTGAATGCTTTCACTACCACTGCTGCCACTACCCAAGTTGTACCGAGAAGTTCCATACCTATCCAACAACCCGGAGGGGCCGGTCTTGGTGGTCCTAATCCGCTCGGCGGCGCTGGTCAGTCATTTACGTCTAGTTCTCAAATTCTGGGAACTCTACCTCAAACTGGGGGGCATCCTCCCACCGGAGGACAAATTCCATTTGGGGGGCACCCTCATGCTGGGGGGCAGCCTCAATTCGGAGCCTACCATCAACCGTATGGACAAAATGTGTCTACCACACCTAATGCGTGGAACGTCCCTTTTCCAGGAAACCCACAGTTCTTGGCAGGACAAAATTCGCAGACTCCGCAACAACCTCCTTATGGGCAAGTGCCAAACCCAACCCATAACTCTCAAAACCCATCTGGTTATCCTCTGCTCACACATGCTTCTCAAAACACCTCAAATCTTGTATACCTTGGTCAAAACCAACCTCATACAAGAGGGCCCACTAGTTACAATTATCCACATAACCCAGTGATTGGCCCCATTGGTGTCCCCATGCCACACCAACATTACCCACAAGTTAACCGACAACTACCTTTTCTAGCTACCCTGGACCTTCCAAACTTGTCTCAATTAACGAATGATCCCATTTATCATTCTCCGGTTTGGCCAGCTATTCCAGCTAAACTTCCTTCTGATATCCCAAAATTCGACGGGAAGTCTGGAGAAGACCCAAACAACCACGTGATGATGTTCCATTTGTGGTGTTCATCCAACTCCCTCATGGACGATTCTATCCGTTTGCGTCTTTTCCAACGAACACTTATGGGTTCTGCAGCAAAATGGTATATTGAACTACCACGCGCATCTTTTCACAATTTCAACTCCCTCATTATGTTCTTCCTCACACACTTACAACTACCCATTCGATACGAAACAGGTACTGAAATATTAACCTCCCTTCGCCAGACAACTTCCATACATATCTCCGACCATATTCATGAATGGAGACGACGATGGAGGCTAATCAAAGCGGTCATTCCTGACCAATTATTAGCGGAATGGTTCACGAAATCATTGTTACCCCAGATCACTTGTGATGTTTCCATGGGTGGTGTGGTCACCGAGGAAGAAGCCATCGCCCGAGCTTAGTACTTAGACTTAGTCTATTCACAATCCGGTACTCTGTACGAGTTGATACCAAACACTACCCGTGCCACTAGCGATCCATCCAAACCATCGTCCGCTTCCCACGCGGATGGAGTTATTGGCTCCGTCAAAACCCAATCTACTACCCCGTCTACTGGAATGATTCATCGACCCGCTTCGACGGCTGCTCCCAGCCCGACTGCACCCTCTTCTACCCCCCCTCAAACTCAAGTCTCTGAGGTGAATGCAGTCCAATCAACCCCTTCACAACAACTTGGGGGCAAGAAGAAAGCGAGAAATAAACCAAAGAAGAACAATAACAACTAACAACCCAAAACTCAACCGCAAACCCTTGCTGCCAGAAAACAACCACAACGAAAAACAAAATTCCCATGTCTCATTTGTGGTGATGATCACTACACTCGAGACTGCCCACACCGCAATGAAGTGGCCAAACTTTTCAAGGGAAATTCACAACCCACTGTGCTTACTCAACCTTTTCCACAGCAGTAATCTTTGGTTGCCCAAACCCCCATGTCGGGGGGTAGTTCCAACCAACCCCATGATGAGGCCTCGACAAGTGCCCACATTTACATGTTTAACGGGGTTAATCTAACCACTCGCTGTGCGACATGCGACATGCTAGTTAAACCTGATAAGCTGAAGACTGCTAACGGTTCTTCACCAGACCTGTTACCATCCTCTGTTAATCCTCCATCTGTTAGCCCTCCATTCGGGCCACTTCAAATTGAAAAACCTTCGTTTGACTCTATCTTACGCCCTCCTAAGAGCACCATCCATAAATCTACCTTCAATCATAATTCACGGGCTGCCCAAAATTACAATATTGTAGAAGATTTGGCCCAAGCCCCGTGTGCTATGTCTGCCTTGGAAGTTCTACAACACTGTCCCAGCCAACGTAGAATTCTCTTAGCCGCTATCGGTGCTTTTGATCCCGAGTCATCAAACAACCTCATGTTTAATCTGGACGACCATCAACCGCGACTCTCCCACCAGCTAACTTTCCAAATCGATGTTGTTGTTCATAATCAACAAATCCACCGAACTATCCTGGATGAGGGAGCCTCTACCTGTGTCATGTCTCTAGCCTGTTGGAAAGGCTTAAAATCACCTACCCTTAACAAATCCCCTACGATGTTATGCACTTTCGATGGACGAGTTTTTCATCCTCATGGGTTATTAGAATCCCTAGCCGTTCAGTTGGGCAGAAAAAATGTTACCGTTGATGTCGAGGTGGTCGATGCTCCCCTCGATTACAACCTATTACTCAGAAGAAGTTGGTTCTACACTATGATTGTCGTCGCCTCGTCAGTGTTTCGATGTGTACAATTCTCCCATCAAGGCAAAATTGTCAGCGTCGATCAGCTTGATTTCTGTACACCCGACGCCCGCATCCCTGCCACCAACAACATTCTTTTTTTGGGAGACCACCCAGTTACGTATGAAAGCGTTGGTGTTGGCTTATTGAAAGATTCTAGCCTTATGGGTACTTTCCCTACACCACTTCCACCTACCACACATTATATTGTTGTCTTCAATATGATCTCGACTATGCCTTATCAATCTTTGGAATCATCTGATCCTTGGATTGTACCTAGTCCTTTGGAATTCGATGTGCTCGGTGACACTATGCCACTTAGCCCAACTGAGGCCACATACGTAGCTATTCAATCTGCCTCTCCCTCNCAGCTTGATTTCTGTACACCCGACGCCCGCATCCCTGCCACCAACAACATTCTTTTTTTGGGAGACCACCCAGTTACGTATGAAAGCGTTGGTGTTGGCTTATTGAAAGATTCTAGCCTTATGGGTACTTTCCCTACACCACTTCCACCTACCGCACATCATATTGTTGTCTTCAATATGATCTCGACTATGCCTTATCAATCTTTGGAATCATCTGATCCTTGGATTGTACCTAGTCCTTTGGAATTCGATGTGCTCGGTGACACTATGCCACTTAGCCCAACTGAGGCCACATACATAGCTATTCAATCTGCCTCTCCCTCTTCCAACAATTCACATTCATTGGCACCCGATGCCTATTCGATGCCCTCATGGTTAGATTCCCTATCATCTGCCATTGTACATTTCCCACATTTTTCCTTCTGACGAATCGATTATGGAAATGCTCAGCATCGACGATTTACCTTGGGATGACAACCATCATCGATCCTCTTTTATTCCACCGTTAGAAGAAATTCACGGAGACATACACTCTGTCTCCCCTCCCTATGTTACCAATGCTCCACAATATCCTATCCTCACACAAGATACTCTCTCTGAGGGGAACATGGGTAACATCTCCACTACGATCATGATCGACATTTCGATCAAAAAAGGTGTCGTGGAAAACATTAACCTTGGTGCTAATTGCACACCCGATGAAGTGGTCTCTTACACCACTTTGTTTAAATAATTCTATGATGTCTTCGCATGGAGCTACGAGGATATGCCAGGGATCAACCCTTCAATCGTCATACATGAAATCAAAATTTACCTTGACGCAAAACCGGTTCGACAGAAACTTCGCTCGGTTCATCCCAAGAAAATCATAGCTATAAAGGAAGAAGTTGAAAAACTTCTAAAATCTGGCTTCATCTATCCCATCCCTTTGACAGAATGGGTCTCCAACCTTGTTCTGGTTACCAAGAAACAAGGGACCATCCGTGTTTGCATGGATTATCGAGATCTCAACAAAGATTTCCCTAAGGACAACTACCCTACGCCTTTCATCAACCAAATCATCGATAATTGCATGGGGAGCGTAATCTTCTCTTTCATGGATGGATTTTCTGGGTATAACCAGATTGAAATCTTACCTGCTGATCAACATAAGACCGCCTTTATCTGCCCATGGGGGACTTTCGGCTATCAAAAGTTACCATTTGGCCTCAAAAACGTTGGTGCTACTTTCCAGCGAGCCATGTCGTACGCATTTCACGATATCAAGCATATAGCAGAACCGTACCTCGACAGTTTACCTACCCATTCACTAAATCAATTCGATCACATTGACCACTTAAGGGGGATTTTTCTTCGATGTAGGTTCTACCGTATTCGCTTGAACCCCCATAAGTGCATTTTTGCTGTCGAATCCGGTTGACTCCTCCGTTTCATTGTCTCCAAAGATGGGATCCGGGTGGATCCCTTAAAGATCAAGGCCATTCTAGCCTTACCCCCACCTACCAACTTGACTCAACTCCAGAGTTTGCAAGGCAAAGCAAACTTCCTTCACTATTTCATCTACAACTATGCCGAGATAACTAAAGGATTCATGCGGTTACTGTAGAAGAACACCCCTTTCATCTGGGATGACACTACCCAATGGTCATTCGATGCTCTCAAGCATGCCTTGACCCACGCTCCCTTGTTACACCCTCAGGAGTACACAAAGGACTATATCCTTTACTTGGCCACCTCCACTTCCACTATTGCGATGGTGTTAGTTCAGGAGGACTCTAACAGTGAAGAACATGTGATTTATTATCTAAGCAAGAGTCTATCTGGACCCAAACTCTGATATTCTCATGTCGAGAAACTGGCTCTGGCAACCGTCATCGTTGTCCAAAGATTTCGCCATTACATCTTATTACACACCACCACGGTGATCGCAGACTCCAACCCCATGTACCACGTCTTGACACGTCAAGTACTTGGGGGAAAATACTCTAAATGGATCGTTATTCTTCAAGAATTTGATCTTGAGTTTACGAAGGCTAAAGCCAAAAAATCCCTGGTGTTTGTAGAGCTTATCTGTGCTCTTCCTTGTGCCGATGAAAACATTGAACCTAGAGATTTTCTACCCGATGAATCTCTCTTCCTCATCAGCACCTCCAATCCTTGGTATGGAGACATTCTCCTCTACCTTCAAACCCAATGTTTTCAGCCCAACATCTCTCGTGAAGAGCGTCGACGCATTCGTCACCACTCTCGTCGTTATCTCATCCTCGGCGACACCTTGTATCACCGTGGTATTGACACCATCCTCCGGCGATGTCTAATTCACAAAGAGACTGAACATGTTTTGAACGATTGTCACCTTGGCGCCTGTGGCGGTCACCTTTCCGGGATGGCCACAGCCCAAAAAATCCTACTTGCCGGCTACTTTTGGCCCTCGATTTTCAAAGATTGCATCGAGGCCATCAAAAAATGCCCATCCTACCAAGTCTTTAACAAGAAGGCACGCACCCACCCTACTGCACTGCACCCCATTATTGCCATCAGCCCCTTCGCCAAGTGGGGTATCGATTTCATGCAGTGTAAGCCTACCTCAGTCGGGGGGCACGGTTACATCATCATCGTCGTCGACTACTTCACCAAATGGGCTGAGGCTATGCCTACCTTCCTGAACGATGGCTGTACTGCAGCTCTGTTTCTTTTCAACCATATCATAACTCATTTTGGTATACCAAGTGCCATTGTCACCGACCATGGTGCACACTTCAAAAACCAGATGATGAGTGAATTACATGTCAAATTGGGTTTTCGTCATGAAAACTCATCCCCTTACTACCCTCAAGAAAACGAGCAAGTTGAGGCTATCAACAAAGTCCTAAAAACCATGATCCAATGCATGGTAGGGGAAAACAAAACATCGTGGCATTTACAACTTTTCTCCGCTCTCTGGGCCTATCGCACTTCTGTGAAAACATCAACTGGATTCACTCCTTTCTAGTTAGTATATGGCATTGAAGCCGTCCTACCAATCGAGTGTGAGATTCCATCACTCAAACTGAAAGTAGAACTCCTGCCCCATACTTCTGCTGAAGAAGAATGATTCCTGTATCTATCCAAATTGGACGAAACACGTCGCGATGCTGCTCTCGCCAATGAGGCACATCAGAAATGAATTAAGAGTCAATACAACAAATCTGTCCACCCTCGAACTTTCGCGGAAGGAGACTTAGTCCTCGTCTATGACCAAGCTCACGATAAATTGGGGACAGGAAAGTTAGAACCTATGTGGCACGATCCTTACATCGTGAAGCGTGTTCTACATAGAGGTGCTTACGAACTAGTAGATCATGATGGAATTTCCCTGGGAGATCCCCGAAACTGGCTTTACCTTAAAAAGTACTATGCCTAGATCACCTAGCATTTGTACTTTGTACATTATTGTATTTTAGTTCGGTGTGTCTATTTCTTTCGCGTGCTCTAGTCTTTACCTTTTCCACTCATAACTATGCTTGTGTTTTCATGCGCAGATGACATCTTCCTTTCCTATCTTTTTTGGATTCGCAGATGGTGCTAGCCGAAATACCTGGAACATTGCTTCAGCAGCATGGGTTATTTACCAATTTGACAAGGTGGTGAGTTCAGGAGGTATCTTCTTAGGACCAGCAACCAACAATATGGTAGAATATCACGTTGTCATTGGACTGTTGACCCAAGCCGCCTCTCTAGGTATTTCTTGGATCATTATTTACTTAGACTCCCAACTCGTGGTCTATCAACT
This sequence comes from Picea mariana, assembly GCA_032191745.1. NCBI lineage: Eukaryota > Viridiplantae > Streptophyta > Pinopsida > Pinales > Pinaceae > Picea > Picea mariana. The sequence continues at coordinate 177,382 of JASDQU010736227.1, forward strand.
CAACCGTATCTACGCTATCCATAGTCCTATCCTGCTACGTCTACACTTACAAGTTCGTCGTCTTGAACGAATGTTCGATTACATTGAATATAGACACATTCCAAGAGAACTTAATAGTGTTTCGGATTCATTAGCTAATTATATCATGGATCGGTATCTTTCCCACATATAAGAATTAAGGAAAGAAAAACTGTACATTACATGTAAATTAAAACACATCACAGACATCATCATGTACAAATCATTGGCACTGTAAAAACTCGAAACTGTATATATATATATATATATATATATATATGACGTGACTGAAATGTTTGGATTACATCAAAAAGTATGTAGAAGAGCAAAATATTGGGTCTTTCCACCCATACAACGTCACCTGACAAGGCATACAAAAAGATGATCATCGGAGAGATTCTAATCTCCCCGCACTACATTGTGCTGCGAGTAACACATCACCGTGCACACTACGCGCCTCAATAGAGAATTGATATTCTCTGGTACTCCCACAGTGTGCCTCTGCAGATGTAAAGGCACTTCTCCCCTCCGTAGAGGAGGGATGCCCATCGTAAGGCCTTGGAGGTTTCTTTTAACCTCCTGGAGACCCATCACTGGTACTACCGGATCCGCTGCAACTGGAATGCCCCCAGGATGTCCTGGTACCGATATATCGGCCGGGCGCACTGCTCCCTTGTCTGCATGTTTAAAACAATACATCTTTTAAAACTCTTATATATACCCAAAATATATATATATATATATATTTAAAAACTTAAAAAACAAAAAACTGGACAAGGTATGGCCCAGTCTCTTACCTAACACATCCCAGTCTTCCCCCATGGGAAAAATAAAATCCATACTCCCGCGAAAATCTACCTCAGCATAAGGGAAGTCCTCTATCCAGAGATACTGTCGTCTCAGCCAGGCAAAGAAATTGCCAATGAAATGGAACTCTGACTCTGATACTAGCCTTGGAGACAGACTAGTCCACCTCTCCATCCTCGGTTCATCCACTGGTCGCACCGCCAATGCTATCTGAGGCTGCATCTGGGGGATGCGCTCTAGAAAAAATGAGACCAAAAATGAGCCATAACCAAACTGCTTCTGTCCTGTCCTACACCGTGAAATCTGTTCCTTCACATTTCTAAGGAACCCTGCACTCCAGTTGAACAGTGTTGGTTCCAAACACTGAACACCATAAGCCACCTGCGATCTTGATGCCAGATGCATGCTAGTACTACCCGTCACACTCGTGATGGAAAACAGTATAAACCGGAGGGGTAGCTCTCGAATGTCCTTGATAGGGATTCTACCCCCTACCAACCTTGCTCCTAGGATACAGTGGCGTGCTAGATACACATCCACTTGCTCAGGTAGCACCCTTTGTCGGGTGAAAGATATGGGGACCCCTCTTTTCGAGAGGCCAGTCAAAAAATACACGTCTTCTAACTCAATGGTTAAAATCTGTGTGCCAATCCGAAACCCTTGCTCTGCAACATCCCATAGGCCAATCATATGCTCGAGCAATAAAATCTTTTTCTTCATTTTTTGCAACTTGAAGAATTTGAGCAAACCACAAGCTCGCAACGTGGACCGTGTGCGGGGACTCTGCAAGGCAGCTAAGTCATCCATCTCATGTTCTCTTTCTTTCCACTCAATCATGGTCGCCGAAGTTACCTACAAAACACAAAAAAATAAAAAATTCATTATTTCCACGTTTTGGCAATTTCGGAAATTTTCAAAAGCAATTTAAAACATGAAATAAGATGCCCACATCATTTAAAAGTAACCACACACTCTTTTACAATCACCACGCCCTTCCCTAACCATTTAACATTCATCAAACAATAATAAAAACGTTTAAAAAGATCAAAACGATTTTGTGGTTGCGTGGGTGTATGGGAAGATGTTATCACGGATTCATTGCTAGAAAACGACCTATCTAATTGACTATTGAGGCGTTAGCATCTTAGCCATCCTTTTCTAGAACGTTTTTGCAAAAAGAATCGCATTTTTCCATTGATTTTCAAAGAGGCCGATTTGGTTCTATTTGGGGCAACTTAGGGCTTCATATTTTAAAATAAATGATGCTATGAAAGTAGATACTAAACCATGTAATTGAAAGAAGAAGAGATGTACATCTACCTGGTCCAAATGGCAAGCGAAACAGTGAACCATAGCTCCGGCAACCAACAAAACAAGATCCACTTCAAAACGAGAATCTCCACTACTCCAAAATCCTTGTGCAAAATGAAATGGTAAATGGAATTTTCATTGTATTGTTATTTATAAATTTTCATTTTTATAAGGTATAGTCATTTTTGGGTTTCTCCAATAACATAATGGCTTCACTAAACCCCTGGTTTGTAGTTCTGACATCGCAGGTTTCCTATCAGTCCTGGCGGATGATTTACCTTGTCACGCTTATGAGCATAGTCTTAGTTCGTTCTCGAGCTCGATAATATGAGAATTTAACCAGGTAAACTTTTATCTCTTTTTCGGACCCGTAGAATACACGAACACATGAAAAAGGAACCCCCCTAGAGTCTCCTTTAAACCCTTTTCNATCGCAGGTTTCCTATCAGTCCTGGCGGATGATTTACCTTGTCACGCTTATGAGCATAGTCTTAGTTCGTTCTCGAGCTCGATAATATGAGAATTTAACCGGGTAAACTTTTATCTCTTTTTCGGACCCGTAGAATACACGAACACATGAAAAAGGAACCCCCCTAGAGTCTCCTTTAAACCCTTTTCAGACTCTCTAAATATGAAAAGATTGTCGAGTGACCTTGCTTCCTTTCACACTCGTTAAAAGGTCAGAAAGGGCGTCTTTTGAGCGATAGTTTATCTCTTTTTCGGTCTCGTTAGACTACTATAAGAAAAAGGAACTGAGAGAGTTCTCTTTTAAGTGTTTTTCCAAACTCTATAATCTCGAAAAACCTTCGAGTTTTCTGTCTTTTGGAATCGTTAAAGCACACATCGACAGGCCCATATGGGACTGAACCCTTACTTCTTCCGGTTCGTTAAACAAAGGAAGAGGAACTTACCAAAGGTGAGTTATATCGAGCATGTGTTATCCTCCTCGAGCTCATTAAATCAAAAAAGAGGTACTCATCTATCTGGATGGGGGAAAATTTGAAATGAACAAGCCAAGAAGTCTCTTGAGAACATCATCCAGCACTCCTTAGAGTCGCCCTTGAACACGACACTTTGTCATTTGCACGTATCATAATGCGTTGAACCTCTGCACTGAGCCAATCCTTGAGTTCCTTTCACTCCTTTGGGTCACCTGACGCAAGTCACCGTATCCATTGCACAGTGTTGGTCCATGTCATGTTTTGTTGTTGTGCCTCAGTGTTCAAGGGAAGTATCCGCCTCTAGAGTCAACCATCCCAAATATCTTGCCTCAAGACCTGTGTCAGTCCATGTCCATTTGATCTACCAATTACATCTCTATGTCCGTTTCACGTCGTTGATGGGGGATACATCAAGGCCCTCCCTTGACAAGTCTATTCCTGTCGACTTCAACACATTATCCGGGAATCAGACTTAGAAACTAGTTAGTACTTTGGGACCTGCATGCCTCAATGGCAAGCCTCCTCACGTTCAACAGTAGGTTTACATCATTGACCTCTGATCGAATGATTCCACGAGTGTTCGACCTCAGCTCATCTATTCACATTCGTTGGAATGTACTAGGGTACCTTGGGAATCATTGACATTAATGGTGATTTCCCTCGCACTTGTTAATGGTTCACACCATTGACCAGTAATCAAGTGGTTTCTCCCATGTTTGACATCAGGACATCTATTCACATGGTTAGAATCGTACCACGTTGGGATTGGTAAGAAGACCCTGGGTTGAGTAACCACTTTGATATACGCTTTGCCCATGTTGCGAAGGAGTTTCTATTGGACAAAGAACACATACACTGTTACATAGATCCACTTTGTATTGGTCGTGGCTATGTCTTGTCATCTCGTAGATCCACTGTGTATTCTTCGTGGCTACGATCATTCTGAGTCATCAGAGTATAGATCCACATTATATCTTCGGTGGCTATACCTTCTTATCAATACAATTATGGATCCACAGTGTATTTTATGGCAGCCATATCTTGAAAGTCTTGATCACCCAAGCATAGGTATGCCTGCCTTGGGTTTTGAAATATGTCATGATATTTGTTGGATGTTTATGTGCAGCTTCTATCAGGTTCTCCGAGTCTATACCCTTTCTTGAACGTCTACAAAGCATTTCAGTTATCAGGTTGCATCTTATAACTTCATACTTTCAGGGGCAATCTGTTACACGTCAAAATTAATCAACTGGATAAGTGTCGCATGTTCCTCTCAATTGTCGTAAGTGTCGCATCTTCCTTACAACTTTCGCAAGTGTCGCAAGTTGGTCACAAGTGTCGCAACTATTTTTCAAGCATACTGCCACGATGACGACACTAAGGAGACACTTAAAAACATCTCATACACTTGATTTGGAGAAGGGAAATTGGTTTACTGAAGTCAAGGAACTCTTAACACCTGAGAAGAGCTCTTAAACAAGGGTTTTGAGGTTGAGTGCTCCCCTACATCAGCCTTAGGAGCACTGGCACTCCCCTATAAGGCCTCAGGGAGCATTATAACGCTTGTCTACCCCTCTGAAAGAGCGCTATCCACCTTTGAAGCGTTGGCGCTCCCCTTAAGCCTCCTAGGGAGCACTCCAGTGCTCTGATGCCCCTTTTGAGGGAGCGCTGCCTAATATGAGACAGTAGTTGGCCCATTGAGGAGAATAAGGGGAGGATCTTTCAAGATTAGAAGGCAGTTGCATTTGAATTCTTGGTTCCATCAAGAGATCCCTGATCTAAGGAGGAAGTTCCTCAACTTGTTCTAAAGATACTCAAGAGGTTAAGCTCCTCTTAAGCTATATAAGCAAGCTCTATGAGGGTAAAAGGGGGGAAAGAATTGCTAGCATGAAACCTATGATCTTATAGGAAACGCACAGTCAGCCAAAGGAGAGTGATCAATGAAGCTGCTCCCATCCAGGTTGTGGATCTTTCGAGCAAGGGTTAGACGAAGAGGACTTGACGAAGTTGTCGCATTCGCATCTACGATTGTAAGTATTGTTGTCGTTATTCTCATTAATATGACACACTTGGCCTGTTTCTTTCTAGTTTGTGTCTGATGTTACATAAACTTATCATTGATAGATAAATCTGTTTTCAAGCTAATATCAATAGAGTAGGAAGTGGTCGTATCTTGTTTGTCTACAGAATTCAGTGAGGAGTAAAGGATCGAAGCTCAACTCGGAGCGTGCAGGGACAAACGTCGATAAAGAGGTACTTTTGTTTTTCCTTCCTTCTCATGTGTTAGTTTGTATAGATTTGAAAGGAAGTCAGTGTCCACGTTAAGCATTTTTTGTCTTAGAGTTAAGGTCAAGCTCTTTGACGCAATCTACCTATCCGCAGGGAGATTTTCCTACAACACCCCCAGTGTGGATTATGGGCCGCTTGGTTTAGCCTTCTTCCTGTGGGGTGTCAGTTGATTAGGTTCCTTATGTTGTCGCATCCCCTTTCTTTGTTTCTTTTGGTGTTGGGGTACTATCCTTTTGTCCAGCTTGGGTATATTTCTTTGGCACACCCCCCTTATTTTGTTGTGTCAACTTTTGACTTGACCTTAGTTTCTTAGGCACAACTTTATCCCCGGCAGGTGTCTGAGCTTGTCCTGCATTGGCCTCCATACCTATAGGCATCTCTTGAGTGAGGACTAGAATTCTACAGTTGTCTTTCCAATCCTTGATTGCCATTTCTACATCTTCTTCTTTGACGTAATATCTCAGCTACATCCATCCCTTCTTCGGATCCCTTCTTGCTTGGACCCTAATGTGTGCCTGGTTTCCTTGAAGTTACGATGTCTCTGTATTGTGAAACCACTTTTGGAGTAATTCTCCAACTATTTCCAATGCTCTCTTGGATCTCATTATAGTATCGCGTGAACATGAATGCATTTGTACTTTTGATTTTGGGTTCTGACGTTCTCCCCAGCGATGTATACCGCGTTGCGTGGAAACAACTGGTCCGCTCACAAAAATATGTGTACTGGGGCTCCCTCCATCCAATCAGGGCAATCAAGATGAGTATCCAAGAGTAATGAAACTTTGTTCCTAGATCTTTCGCATCTCTGCAGTCGTCAAGGAACAAGTTTAGCAAGTATGGGGCCCAGATGAGCATAGTGCCCTCCATGCACTGCACTGCAGCCGCGACGACCCCAGCAGGGACTTCCTCCTTGTGACAATTTCTGAGTATTTTACAAGCCATCAGTTTAGTGGCCATCCTTGTTGGTGCATCACTGATGCGCTTGATAATGATTCTGGGTGACCCTCGCTCTGTGCCATAAGTCTTTTTTATCTCCTCCGCCATCACCTTATCCTTCATCTTTTCGTCAAGGTACTGTGTTGGATTCTCCCCCCGAGATGGTAGACCGGTGATAAAACAAATGAACTCCACGTCTATAGATACAAGCTCCTCCAACCATAGGTATCTTCTATGGGTGACTACCATAAATTTCTTAACGTAGTTGTTTGCATCCTGGCCCCTTCCAAAATGTGGAATATCCAACAGGTTGAGAATTCTGGTGTTGGCCAATCCGGCTACCCACTACTTTGGTTGTAAAATTGGATCCCCGAAGGGCCCTGTTCCTATGCTTTCAAGGTAGACCTCCCTTGCAAATTTTGGAAACTTGTCAACATCGGCCATGTCGTGGTCCAAGTAGTGTATTCTTTCCACACACCCCAGAAGGTTAGGTGTGGTCTGCACCCCTTCAGGAATGCGTGGTAGGACTATGAATGTTACAGTCTGTCTCTATGGTGACCTTGCCATGGGTTGTTTTCCCTTTCCTTATGGTTGCTAGCTTGAGGTTCCAGCCTCCATTGTCCTCTTATCGGCATAAGCTTCTGGTCAGATGGTAACATCTTCCACTAGCCCCTCCTACTACTGGCCAGGCTCTACTGTGTGTGATTGTCCTGGCGTGACCGCTTATGCATGTTTCGAGGTTGTCTTGTTTACCTATGGGCCCCTTCAGTGTGTACAGGGCACGAAGGATTACCTGTGTCCTCGGCCTATTGGACCTATCCAGTTGCCCGCATATCAACGTCCATGCCAACAAATTATTTTGGTTGGGCTTCCTCCACCATGGGTGTGGGGCTCGCTGGTTCCATATCAGGTGAGGGAATTTTGTCCAAGTTGATGAATTTTGTTTCCTGTGTGGGTTCATGTTCCATTCCCTGTGGTTGTTGTGGTGCTCTATGATGGCTTTGAGGTTTTTTGCAGACCTGGCTCGGTGCACAAAATGTGGGTGGTGCCATGGTGGTTAAGGGTGATTTTTGTCGAACTGGTTCATTCTGTATATCTTGATAAATCACTCTCCTCTATGTATTCTCTATCGCTCTGTGATTTCATAATTTCACAATAAGTGTTATGTTGTCCGTGTTCCTTTCTTATATAGAAAGTGTCGTGAAGCTTCTCAAAGAAGCTACCTGAGTTGTGGTTTAAATGAAATGGTGCTTCCCACATTCATGACATTCAATTTCCTCGACGCCACTAGTTATTCAATGTGCTTCAAAATTACTTGTCATTCAATGTGATAGATGCCGCCAGTTGGCGCCTTTTTGCTATAACTGCCATTTGTTTTCAATTTTTCGCCCTTTTTTTGACCAATTGTCATTTTTCATGCGTGTTGGGATTGTTGATTGCATGGAAGCCTTGTGTTACTTGACCTTTCCTTGATGTGTAATGTGTCGGTCTTATGCTGTGTGCAGACTTCGATTTTGTTTTTTTTTCGTCGCGCTAAATCCCCCCACCTTTTTTTTTTTTGCACAGTAACTTTCTAATTTCTAGGAGGTCGAATGTCCCTGTAGAGTTTCATTCAACTCCCATTGATCATTCTTGTGATTTTTGTACCTCCTAAATCTTTCAACTGTACATCTCCTCCATCTGTGACAGTGTTCACTTCATATGGTCCCAACCAATGCATTATGAACTTTCCTGGGTGCTAAAGAAATTTATTGTCATACATCAAGACTAGGTCTCCCTCCTTGAAAGTATTCCTTTTAATATGTCTATCATGACAAGCTTTGTCCCTTGCTTTCTGTACCTCCTGGTGAAATCCTGCTAGGATTTTGTCTTCCTCCATCTCCATCAGCTGACTTAGAATTTCTTTGATTACACCTCATTATGTCATGTTGGTGATTGTTGCTACACACAGACTAGGTACAAAAACTTCTAATGGCACCACTGCTTCTTTTCCATACAACAACCTGAATGGTATATGTCCTGTCAACTTCTTGCATGTAGTCTTGTATGCCCATAGTATTGTTGGTATCTTCAAGTCCCAATCATCCATGTTGATGTTGCAGATCTTTGTCAATGCATTCTCTAGGATCTTATTAAAGGCTTCCACTGTTCCATTTGTTTGAGGGTGATATGGTGTACTCTTTTGATGATAGACTTCAAACTCCTTGGTCATAGCCTTAATAGTACTATTAATGAAGTGAGTTCCTTGGTCACTCATCAAAATCCTTGGGAATCCAAATCTAGTGATCACTTGTTCAAACAGGAAGTGCATTGTTGTCTCTGAGCTACAATATTTTACTGGTGTTGCTTTTTCCCATCTCGTTAGATACTCTGTCACAGTAAGGATATACCTTACTCCTGACCTCTTTGTTGGTGGGTTAATTGGTCCTACAAATTCTTTTGCCCATTTGTCGAATACCTGCAAGGTTACTTGTGGTCTTAGGGCCATCTTGTCTTGTCTATTAGGTTTACAATCCTCTGACATACATCACATCTCTGGCTGTAGTCCTTTTCATATATGTGAATGGTTGGCCACCATATTCCTGTGCACAATACCTTCTATGCGATATCTTTGCCTGCATAATTTCCTCTTGCTATTCCTTCATGGGCCTCTGCTAAAATCCTATTTCTTTCATGTTCTAGTACACATCTTCTCAAGATTTTAACTGCACCCATATTTTATAAGTGTCCTGCAATCAATTGATAGTTTGCAGCTCGGACTACCCGATTTTTCTTCTGCGCAGTGTTGAATTCTTGTGGTGTGGTCACTGTACTCAAGTAGTGAATGTTGTCATCAAAATATTCATCAGCTACTTGTACTGAAAATAATTGTGCATCAGGGAATTTGTCCTCTAAGTTCATAGGTTCCTCTCCATTAGTGATCCTTGATAGGTGATCAGGTCCTACATTCAACTTTCCTGTCTTGACTATCACTTCAAAGTCAAATTCCTAGAACAACAATAACCATCTACAAATTCTCCCCCCAAACACTAGCTTATTGGCTAGGTATTTGAGAGTTGAATGATTTGTAAACATCTTGAAGTGTTTTCCCAATAAGTAGTGTCTAAACTTCTGGAGTGCATAGACCATATCTAGGCCTTCTCTTTATGTGGTATTGTAATTCTTCTCTGAATCTGACAGTTTTCTGCTAGAAAATGTTATCAGATGATCTAATTCCCTTGTTCCTTGTTGCACCAGAATAGCTCCAAGTGTTATAGATGATGCATCGACATGCACATGAAATGTCTTTTCCCAATCTAGGAATACTAGTATTGGTGTTGTTACCATCTTCTCTTTTAGAGTGTCCAATCCTCGCTGACAGTCCTCATTCCACTGAAATTTGCTATCTTTCATCAATAGTTTCTCCATTGGTGTAGTGATCTGTGCATATCCTTTTATGAATTTCCTGTAATATCCTATGTGACCCAATGTTTCTCTCAACTGGCATACTAACTTTGGTGGTGGTAGATTAACAATCACTGCAATTTTTGCAAGATCTACTAGAAAACATTGTTTGCACACTATATGACCCAATAGTATCCCAAAAGGTGTCCCAAAGATGCACTTCTTGATATTTAGTGATATCTGACACTGCCTGCATATTTTTAACATCAACCTTAACACCTCTACATGGTCCTTCAATAGACTGTAGAATGTCCAATCATCCAGGTATACTTCTTAAAACTGACGGATGAATTCTTTAAAAGAAACTATGACTACTCTTGAGAATATAGTTGGTGCATTCTTTAGCCCAAAAGGCATGATTGTGTACTGGTAGGATCCCCATTCTGTGGAAAAAGTGGTCTTGCACCTATATTTTGGAGCTATCTTTATTTGATGGTAACCTAAGAATCCATATTTGAATGAGTATGCTTCCTAGCCTCCTACATTCTCCAATACCTCATCTGTGAAAGGGTGTTATAGAAAGATTTGCCTCACCCTATGCAAACTTGCATAGAAGACCTTTTTCCATTTCCCTATGCATACTTGAAGTCCCTTTTTGCAAATCCCATAGATAAAAATATTATTTTTCCACATATATGCGCCCTACCTATTGTACATCATGTGTTTACACAGGTTGCACCACTACAGCCTGCGTACATCTGGTTTTGTGCCCAAAAATTAAAAAATGGTGTCGGGTTTCCATGTCACATCACGAGATCCATGGTCCTTGACCTTCCATATACTGGAAATGTTCTGAATCGACCCTTCAGTTCCACTTGAAGGCTATAAATGGCACAAATCCGAGCTATGGAAAAGAGGAGAAAAAATCAAATTTGAGAGAAAAGTTACTCTAGAGAAATTATTCACTTCATATTGAGTCTGCATCCCTTTGTCCTTTAAGTTTGAACACATTGTTCAACCCCCAAGCTCTTCCCTACATGATTGAGAACCTCATTGTGTATCTTATATGAGCTTGCCTTTGGTAGAGGATTGAAGTGGTGGAGGCCCAGCTGGAAGGGACTTAGTTTCTCGGTTCTGAACTGTGACGACACAGAAGTTTGTAATTCATTCATTTCTATTGATTACATTTTAATAGAAATACTCTTTTCTCGTCCAATTAATATCTTGCAAATATTTGAATTGTTATTCCATGGGCGTATTTGTTATGAATGTTGATGGATTATGCTATTTAATGTGTTAACATTATATATTATCACTATATGATTGTGTTTCTTGATTGTTGAGGACAAGTTGCAGGTGTATCGCTTTGAGTCAAGTGCTCAACAGTGGACTTCATCGAACGTATGGATGAGATAGGCCTTGTATCTTGTCTTGCTAGCAGATTTGTTTATATAGCATACTTGATATTAGAGTTGATTTTTGCAGTCATTTTTTTCTGTTGTGGTTTACCCCTAGCCATAGAGATATTTTCCTCGTAATAGAAATGGCAACCATACTAGGGATAGAATCTTATTTTGGGGGGGTTGGAGTGTTTTTCTCCTTAGATTTCTCTCGTTTATATTGAGTTTATTGTTGTATGACTACTTGATAGCCTCTGTTCATTTTGAGTCTGATTTTCTTAGCCTTCTCCTTAGCCTGGCTGTGTTTTAACACATATACACAGGTTTTTACATGACAGTCGTGTACATACATGTGTTTTCCTTCTGCAAGAGGCATATATATGCACGTTTCCTATGAAAAGTCATGTACATCACCCTTTGTTGCTTGGTTGTTGGGTAGGTTTTGAGGGTTGTTGAGTCTTCTTGGGTCTCTGTTATGACTGTTAAGTTTCTGTGAATGACAGAAAACTTTTCTTTGGTTGAATTTTTGGATGGTGCCTTTCTCATCATCCTTTTCATTTGATTGTCCTTGCATCTTGGGCTCGGTGTTTTCTTCTTGATATCCTACTTAGTTTGTCTGTGTTTACATACAGTAGATTTTTTATATCAAGTTGTTGTTTAGTCCTTACATTTTCATTATTTTATATTGAAAATACAAAAATATTAGGCATTTTACATTGTTGGCATTTGATCTTTTGAGTCTTTATCATTGATCTTAGTACATGTAAAGAAATATTGAATTTTATTTGGAATTGCATAACTGAATTGAGAATTGCATTTTGAAAAGCATATCATTTATTGGGAATTGAAGTTAGGACTTTGCATTGTATTCATATTCATTTATTTTACTTGTTGAGTCATAACATCACTAGTTTCATGACCGCACCTTTTTTGAGTAAGCAAGGCCACTAAAAGTAACGATATAATTTAAAATTGATTAGTAACGATTTTATTTTTCTAGGGTGCACAAAATAGCTTAGGATTTAGAGCCTTGGATTAGGATTTTGTGAGTAAACTTCTCCAAGGATATTAAATCAATGTATGTGTCTAACTAAGGGAGTAGAGAAATCCATTGCATAATCGGTAATATCAAGAGGATCCACTTACACTAGAGTTAAGCACAAGGTCATGTGAGGCTGGTTGAATGGATATCCCCACGATAGCTTCTTAGCGTCAGATATATTTCTGGGGATCTATTCGTATATGGGGATCTTCCTAGTACCCTTACCTCTATGAGAGGCAGTGCTTTCAAGGTTTTGGGCTTTGTTACCCTGCCCATACGGTGGACCTAACTTATGATTGTTTGCATGTGCATTAGTTATATCATGGTTACTTAGTTGCTTGACTTAGGTACCACATAATTTACTTGTAGGGGTTATTCTGTAGGTACCTTGGGTCAGATAAGGGTCAGACAACACACAGCCTGTATGGAGGATTACCTCTCTAAGGGGATCTAACCGACTGGTTTTTTAGCCCACGAGGGCCCTTAAAACTGATTCTTATACCTCCTATATTTAGCAGAGGAGTCTCAGGCCCCTCTTTGGAAAGGCATGCCTACTTTAGAGAGGGAGGCCCCTTTCACCCACTTTATCCTGTTTATGTGCATTTTGGTCGTTTGATTATTTTTGGTGTGCTCCTTGATTATTAGTTGACCTTAGGATTTTATACCATTCCTTGAGTTGTCATTATCATGGATAGTGGAGTTCCTTTGACTCCCTCATTTATCGCTACCTCCCCCATGACATTCACTCATTTCATGGGGATGAATCCATCTGTGTTTCATAATGGTATGCATAATTATGACACTCAGTCAATGCCTTGGGTCTCTAATCATTTTCCTCTTGATATGCCAAACATGCCTTCACCTTTTCCATCCTCACCCTTGCATGCTTATATGAATAATAGTTTTGGATATGGGGGCGCGATGACTCCACTTTTTGTATCTTCCTTTGATAGGAGTCATGTCCCTCAACCAACTCTCACTGTGGGGAGTTGGAATCTCCCCTCTTATGGATCCAATCCTAGCCACGATTTTTCAGGAGCCAATTCTCAAATGGGTGGTTATTATACTTATTACACCCCATCTATGTATCCTTCTTGCCAGTTCCCACGAACTCTCTACCCATGGTGGGTCCCCATACGTCCTCTGGTATTTCATATGAAGGGAATAAGTTTTACTATATGGGATACCCTCTTCATGAAACCCTTTCACATGGGGAAACATATATCCTCACTTGACTCATCCTTATCACACTTTTGTCTCTTCGCAGACATTTTCTTCAGTGATGATGCATGTACAAACCTCTATGGATAAATTAGGCAGAAGATACTACCTTTCCGGATAGGGACAAGGTGTAAACCAGGATTCTTCTTGGCCTGCAATGTCTCAAAACCAGTATTTCTCAGGACCTTGGTCTCAAATGACACAACTCTCCGTTGCCACCATTCCAGACACTACAAGTCATACTGAAATCCCATCACCAACCTCTACTAGTCATGTTGGGGATCGGTCAACAACCTCTACATGCCATGTTGAAGACCAACAACCAGCCACTGGAATTCATGTTGGGGGCATCACTCTATTCATCAGGATTCATACTAGCATCACATCTCCAACCTCTATGTATCATGTGGGAGATGAACCACTAGCCTTTGTCATTCAAGCTAAGAGCATGTCACCAGCCCTTGCGAGTGACGATGGGGGAATTCATACGATTGAGAAGCCTAGATGTGTAAGACGTAAGTCAGAGTTCCTTTGTAGGATTTGCAAAGGAGATCACCTTACTTGTATGTGTCCTACTACTTCTAGGATACCAGAAGCGTGGTCCTCACCTAGGGGCCCTTCGGGTTTTGAGTCATCTTTGGTTTCCCTACACTTTATTTCTCCTTTTATTGACATGGCAGTCATGCCAATGCAATCATGACCTGACCCCACTCCTATTTTTTAGGGTGGTGAGTCTCTTGGCCTTGTTGTCACGCATCCTATTCAACCAACGATTGAATTACTAATCCTACTGATGCAATCTCCGATCAATCCAACTATTCTTTTGGAGGGTGATGCATCCTTCAACCATGTCATTGGCATTTCTAGTACTGCACCTTCTAAACAAGAGAGATTTTTACTCTCCCTAAGTGCTCTCCCTCCAAATCTTGGAGAGGTTCCCTTTGAATGGGATGGTCTTGTGGGGTATCAAATTCCTCCTCCCATACCTTTTCAGGTAAGAGACGTTCTCTGATATATTGTGGAGAAGGTAACCTCTGCTAGCACTTTATCCCCCTCGACTTGGAGAGCTTTGGGTTTTCCCAAGCTTGTGTCAGTTATTTGTAAGTTGTTGAACTTTCGTAGAAATCCTGCACGGGAGCCTTGGCCTCCCCCATGACATGTCTCCTAGAACCCCCCCAACGAGTCTGATTTAAGATATTTTCCAACTCGTCTAAAAAGAGAAAAGATTGTCGAGTGAATTTGTCTCTTTCACACTTGTTAATCGGATTTGAAAGGTCATGAGTTTGATTTAAGCTCTTTTCTAACTCATTTCAAAAAGAGAAAAGATTTCTGAGTGAACTTGTCTCTTTCGCACTTGTAAATTGGATTTAAAAGGGCATCTATTTGGTACAGTTTTATCCCTTTTTCAAACCAAGTAGACTAATATTACAAAAAATGACATTTTTTGGTGTTAAGTTATAATTGCATCTCATGCCCTTGCTTACAGTATTGAGCCTATTATCAATTCTCGCTTTTGCGTTATAATCCTTTCACCTCAGCAATTTGCATCATCAACCAAGTAGAGCCTTGTATATATCATTTTTTTCTTGACACCCTATACCCAGGAGAAAACATTCCCCCAAGTGTCCATCTCCTGCATGCACCTCCTTGCATTGAGCATAGGTACGTTCCATTGCTGGAACTATTTTTTCTTACTTGTGACACATGTTTCCTCCTCTGTATCATAGCATTCATTTGAATATGAAAAAACAAAAAAAAAATGAGTGGGAAGGGAATATTATCTTATATTGGCAACAGTCATGTCTCCTTTGAACAGAGAACAAAATTTTTGAGTCCACTTGTCATCAAAATTTTGGGTTTAGCACGACATTAGGAAGTTGATCTCATTACAAAGATTTTACTCCCCCCACCAGTTACTCGTCCAGTCCCTATGGAGATTATGAAATATGCCTCCTACATCTCAAAGTTTCATCATTGAGTCTATGTTGTTAGAGTCTTCCATATGTCTCATGCTCTTGTTTAAAGAATGTCTATCAAACTGTGTCAGCCACTCCTCAGAACTATTGACTTTGCATGTCGCCCTTACCCTCAGTGTGTCTCAGAATCACATGAATTTTTAGTCCTATTACTCACCCTGTTCCTACTTTCCTCATTCATAGGTCACCTTGAACCCAGTAGTCAACATTTCATCATTGGTCATTGGCTGGGTGGTTTCCCTTGTGTTCGATGGAAAAACATCTATTCATACATTGGGATTTGTGTAGTTTCTTGGATTCCATTATCCCTATTAGTGGTTTCCTTTCCTTTGTCATCATTTTTTCTTATTGGTTGTTATTCAGATGGTCTTTTTCATGTACCTCTTGCATCTGGCACATGCGAAAGATGCACAGGGTCATTGGTTCGTGAACATGTTCTTCGTCCGATTTCCTCCAAATCATGAAGCTCTTGCTTTGTACCTCATGTTGAATGATGAGAGATTCCTTAATTCTCTCCTTTCAGCGGGTCTCCTTCCATCGACTTCATCTCATCTATTCTGGAGATGAGACCTAGAGTCCTATGAGTACCTAAAGGCTTGCAGTCATTAGTGGCAGGTTCTCTCGCCATTGATAGTTGGGAATACATCAATGTCTCCTGATCGGTGGATTCTTCAAGTGTTCGAACCCGACACCTCTATTCACACTTATAAGAATGTACTTTGTGCCTTGATACCTACTTTCATCATCGGTAGGTTGTCTCACGTTTGTTAACGGTATACCTCAATGACTGGTAATCAAACGAAGTCTCATTGTGTTCGACCTCAACTTCTTTATTCACACGATGTAGACTTGCACCTTTGGCGAATTGTGTAGAATACTTGAAGTCATCAGTTCATAGTTGCATATTTCTTAAGTTATTGATACCTTTCATTGTACCAATACCTATGTGACTCCACTGATCATGGGAGATCAGATTGTACTCCATTGTATACAGATATCTTCAGATTGATTTTGAGTCTGGTTTTACTGGGCCTTGTTCGTGAATATGACATACTTTGGCATGTAACCACCTTTTTATTTCCTATTCATGGCCATGGATAGTGGTTTGGTATATTTTCACATGGATCTATAGTGTAATTCAAATTGACAGCCATGTGTGCAAAGTTAATACAAATTGCAATGAGAAACTAGTTATTCCAGTTGGGTCCCCATTACTCCACTTTTGGGTCTTATAATGTATTTAGGCCATCGCAGATACTCCTATGACCAAACACATTAGGGGGCATATGCTATAGCAATATTTGCCTCACCCTATGCAAACTTGAACAGAAGGCCTTTTTCCATTTCCCTATGCAGAATTGAAGTCCCTTTTTGCAAATCCCAGAGCTAAAAACATTATTTTTACACATATATGTGCCCTACCTATTGTACAACATGCATATACACAAGTTGCACCACTACAGCCTGCGTACATCGGGTATTGTGCCCAAAAATTAAAATATGTTATCAGTTTTCCATGTCACGTCACAAGATCCATGATCCTTGACCTTCCATATACTAGAAATGTTCCTAATCGACCCTTTAGTTCCAATTGAAGGCTATAAATGGGCCAAATCCAAGATATGGAAAAGAGGAGAATAATTCAACTTTGAGAGCAAAGTTACTCTGGAGAAATTATTCACTTCATATTGAGTCTACATCCCTTTTTCCTTTTAAGTCTAAACACATTATTCATCCCCCAAGCTCTTATCTACATGATTGAGAACCTCCTTGTCTCTCTTATATGAGCTTACCTTTGGTGGAGGATTGAAGTGGTGGAGGCCCAGCTGGAAGGGACTTAGTTTCTCGGTTCTGAACCGTGTCGACACGAAAGTTTGTAATTCATTCACTTATGTTGATTACATTTTAATAGAAATACTATTTTCTCATCCAATTAATATCTTGCAAATATTTGAATTGTTATTCCATGGGCATATTTGTTATGAATGTTTATGGATTATGTTATTGAATGTGCTAACATTATATATTATCACTATATGCTTGTGTTTATTGGTTGTTGAGGACAATTTGCAGGTGTATCGCTTTAAGTCAAGTGCTCAACGGTGGACTTCATCGACCATCTGGATGAGGTAGGTATTTTATCTTGTCTTGCTAGCATATTTGTTTATATAGCATACCTGATATTATAGTTGATTTATGCAGTCATTTTCGTTTGTTGTGGTTTACCCCTATTCATAGAGATATTTTCCTCATAACAAAGGGGTAGGGAAAGGGTCATGAAGGAAAGAATCCTTCACCTTCCTCAAGTCGACACATATCCTTATCCCTCCCTTATTCTTCTCCTGAACTACCATAGGGATTAACCATTCGGATTCCTCCACTGGTTCTATGATTCCAGCCTCCAACATCCTTTCAATTTCTACTTTTACGTTTTGCTTATATATTGCTTTCAGTCTATATGGTCGTTGTCTGACTGATCTAGCCTTGAATTTGAGAGGTATCTTCATCTCTCTGAGCTCTCCTACTATGCCTTTCATTTCTGTAAATATTGTTGGGAACAGGTCATTGTACTCATGTAGTAACTCTGTTATGGTTTCTATTGTTTGCTCATCTCAGTAGTCTCCAATGTTGGCTATTTTGGGATTCTCAATTGTCCCAATGTTAACTTTCTTCACCTTGATCGGCGTAGAAAAAACTTATGATTCCAGAGGTGGGCCTTCCACCTCTCTTTAACCTTCAACTTCTATTATCTGAATGTTGTGTGGGTCCTCTTCATATGGTGCTTCTTCCTGCACATGGTAGAATGACAATAATTCTTTCACTGTTTGTTTGTTCTGTTATTGATATTCTATCATGAGTTCAACTTTTGGTTCCTTAATGAATATCACCCCTCTAATTTGTTTGAGTGTTGCGTCTATGTTGGGGTTCTCATGTTTAAATGAGAAAGTGAATGTAAATTTTTGTTGTAACATTGTCCATTCCACAATTCCTCTCTGCAGTTCCTGGTCTACATACCAGTTTTCTGGGATTCCTTCTAGTGTATGAATAAAGTGATGAGGCCATTCCTCTCGTGGTGTCATCTTCCATAATGTTATGCACTTCTCCAAGTGTTCCAAGGGTGGCCCATGTCCATCATATCTCTGCATCATTCTATTGTTCTACTCTGTGTCGAATCTAATGCGCAGTAATCGTTTGCATTGGTACCAGTCCTTAATGGTCTCTTTGTGCGCACACTGCCATATTGCAGGTGTTGCCTTGAGTGCTATGTCTAGAGATAATAGCCTCTTATTTGGTAACACTTCATCTTCATATCTTGTTAGGAATTATTCTAATTCATTCACCCCATGAAATTTAGGAGGTTCTCTTATCTTTGTACCTACCCATCGTACTACGTAGTATATTCTTGTGCATCTTCTTGTGGAGACTTCATGTAATCTTTGCTGCCAATTTTCCAACCCTGTATCTGAGTCTGACGTGTATAACATGATACTTATCCAACTGAGTACCCCTTCTACAGTGGGATTCACAAAGTCTTCTTATCGTGTGGTGGCTCTGTATAGCCGGTTAATTTCCTCCAGGTCCAAGCAAGTGGGTTCTACAAACCTTTCTCCTTCTGATGGATCTAATGGTGCAATGACTCTATATTCTCCTGACTCGAATGTCATCTTCCTCGTCTTCAAATTGATTATGGCCTGATTGTTGAACACCCAATCCAATCCAAGTAGTGTTGGATAAGGTGTTGTTCCATCCATTATTTCTATTACTTTGAAGTCTACCTTGGTGCACACTCCATATAGATCTATTGTCACACCCTTTAACCTTCCAATTGGTAGAACTCGGTGTTGATTTGCTAGTTTTAGTTGAACAGGTGAATATCGTAATGTGAGATCTCTCATACATTGTCATGTCTTCTTCAGTAACACATTCACCTCAGAGCCTAAATCTAGTATGATGTCTCCCATATTGAAATCTCCAATGTTAGCATTTAGTCTGAATTCCCTGCTTCTCCTCCTTCTTGTATGAATTAGGTGATTGATTTTTTTCTGTTCTAGTTTCCCTTCTGCCTCCGAGTTACATCTTTCTAGCATATTTGCAAAATCTTAATAGATGATTGGTAATTTAATAGCTTAACATGGGATTGAAGAAAAGCCTTTATTGTACTTACTTGTCCTAGAGGTTGTGCTTCATTAGTATGATCCAGTGATGAAGGAATTGCATACAATGGTACATCCTGAGTATGTTGTGCAGTTGATGTAGATTTAATCTTTGGCTTCACGAATTCTTGTCTGACTTGCTTGAATATCCCTTTTTCATTCTGCGCATCAAACTTATTATGTGGTTCGACATTCTTCTTCACCCATTGGTGTTGTGTTGGATCTTGTCTTACTGCATCATTTCATGTCTTATCTCCTCTACGTGAACTATGTTGATATTTCTTCCATCCTCCCTTTCTTTTGTAGAAATCCACTGAATATTCTGATTGTTCTGATTTATCTTTTCCTGGATATTCCCTAATAGTGTCGAACAGTATTTTGTGTCATGATCTGATGCACAACATAACATACATGTCACAGATGGAAGTGGGAATTCTGTTGCATAGTGTTCTGGTTGTTGACAGTTATGATAGACCATCGATCCTCTGCCTCTTCCAAAGCCTCCTCTTTCTCTTCCTCCACCTCTGTAGCCAGCTCGATATCCTCGCGATGCATTGTACTAGGGTGCCTGGTTAAACTACGCGGGATTATAATGTGGTTGTGTGGTATTGTACTGCGGTTTCGCGGTGTTATATTTGTTGAAACATGTATATTTTTCTAAAACTTTAGACTTAAAATTTTTCTTTTTTTTTAAATAAATAAAATTACACACTTGGATACTCCCCTTGATGAAATCTTCTGATTAATCTAATGGTCTAAAATCCTTTAAAAGTCATGGAGCTGCCCTTTCATTTAAAATTCAAATCACTAAGACAACCTTCAAGTATCGGGTTTTGTAATACTAACAGTTAGACATACAAAGAACTCCAAAGTCTTGATATGTGATGTCGCGAAATTAGCTTAACTTAAGTCGAGTTAATTAAATAATTAAAATGATTAACGATAATTAACCTTATCGCAACTTCGTGTTTCGGGAATCCTTCCTCAAACGATAACTTAAACTCCTAATATCCGAAATCGCAAAATCATCAATTAATCACGATTATTTATAAACGTTAAACATGATTAATATTAATTAATCAATCATGATTTCGCGATTCGGGGATCATAGCTTTAAATGAAGTAGGATAGCCCGGGACCCCCGAAATTGATTAAGGTTAAATATAATGAATTAACCATATAAACTCGATTTATTAACAAAATAAAACATTTTTATCTAACCGTTGAGTTTATGTTGATTATGATACGGGTGATTTCAAATTTCTTTTCTGATCATGAAATATTGACAATTAATGTTATTAAATGACCAGTCTAGGAAATGATTTCAAATAAGATCCTGCTTTAACACCCGAATCTTTTTTATTAAAATAATTAAACACATTGTCAGTAAATATATATGCAGGTTTATGCGTTTAAGAGAAAATATATTTTTTTATTTTTACATTCACATTTTGGTAGAACTTGCTTAGCAAGATACCCAGTCCTGTGCATTTCTGTGACAAATAACAGGTATTTGAGAGCTCCTACCATGTTGCCATGAAAAGTATCTAAAGAAACTGGTGAGAGTTCAGGCCAAAGCTCAGAGGTTTTCTCTGACACCTCGCCCAGAAGTATAAACACAGTTAAAACCTGGACGCATGTATTCAACATCCTACAGTACGAACTGGTAGAATTCCTTGATGATTCAAGCGACAATGAAAAGGAAGACTTATCTACCAAATACAAGACTATTGCTCAGTCTAAGCTGCATAAGGTAGCAACAAGGCCGAGGCTTTTACCCTACAATGACATGATTGGATGGGCATTGGATCATGTGGATATCCCAACTAGAACTATATTCAATTCTCAGAAGGTAGTTGTTGGTTCATTTTATACAGAACACATACAGGTGATGTATAAACTGTCTTCAACACCAAACTTAGTTTATAATGTCAGTTTTCTAGTGAATTTTAACAAGAAGGAGTGTGATCAACATGGAAAGAGTCTTTCTGACTTGATCAAGGACTGGTGTTCACGCCCTGAAAAGTTCAGAGCCGATTCTCACGGCACATACTCAATCTCATCGCTAGAACCGTAGTTCATGTATATATCCATGATGATGTGTAGACTCTATGGAAAAGAGAACATAGCTCATTTATTTCTACCATGGGTACCCATTATACACATAGTGGCGAAGGGTATTCTTTTTACTAGGCCAAGATATTGTCGAACAATCTGGCTAGTGAAATTACATAATACTAGACAAAGAAATCCAAGGGGCAATCAACTTCATTCTTCATGTCATATTATATTATGGATGTCATTTGTTTCATGATGCCTTTCCCCTTGATGGGCTGGAGCTAGAATCCATATAGCGCAGAACCAATTCATATTTATCATTCAAAACTATGGGAAGACAAGGCGAAGGATTTCTTTTATGAAATATGTAATTAGGTAGCGGTGCCGATGCACATTGCTATATTTGGTCACCCACCTCTTAGAATTTCAGACACATTTGGTGCTAACCTGGATAAAGTAGCAGAATGGTACATCGAGGAACACTTCTCTTATATCAGAGTTTTTGGTTGTTCAGTTCCCCCATATGCTTTACCACAATTTTTGCCAGACCGACTAGTGTATCGCAAGGTTGCACGACAAACTATACTTGGCGGGATTAGCAAAGAGCTCAAAGTAGTGCAGAAAAAGGTATGGCCATCTTTTCCCTTACAAATTGGTGCATTTTCTTTATTGGATTTCGGCCACTCCAAAGTGGAGGATGTGGCCTTAGAAGAAATAAGTTTTTTAACATTGAATTCAAGAAGCATGACCCGTAGAAGGTCATGGGTAACCATATGGGTAGCTGCAATCTAAAAAAGTATGAACATGAAGACTCCCCTCAAGACGAAATGTTCTGAGGGGTGAAATCTTACCAAGAAGTTCTGAGACGAGTTTGAGCTCTATCACCTGATAAAATGATTGATTTTAAAACTTCCAAAAGCACCGAAGAAGTAGTCTTCTAAAAGTATTACAAGGGGAAAACCCAATGTCTCCAGCTACACAGCAAACAGAGACCCAAAATACAGAAGCCATAAGCTCTAGAAAACAAGAATCTCTTAAACAATTAGAGAAATATGAGGTCTCGACTCAGAAAGAAGATATCCCAGAGCCAGAGGTATCAGATAACCAGGCCAAAGATTAAGAAAAGACACTAACAAAGAAAGGAGAAGATAGGCCACTGTCTTCATCAGATAAATCAACTACAAATGGAGTCAAAAAGCAGTTATCCACATAAATAGATAGCCCTATTCATGTTGTCACACCATTACATTTCACTAGAGGAAACCCCAATGCAGAGGTAATATTCATAGGAGATCTCATGCCTATCCCTATTGAAGAAATACCTCCTTCTGATTTCTTTTTCAGTAAGAAAAGGAAAGTTGTGGTGAAGAAAGAAATGCACTAGAAAGAAGGTGCAACTGTTAAAAAGCACAAAGTACTATTGGATGGACAAAATTTGGAAGAAGAAGACTTTGCTACAAAGGTAGCAGGCTCTTTGGGAGCTTTCACAATAGCTAACCTATTTTCAGCTGATAATCTAAAATAAAAACTGAAGCAGAAGAATCAGATGATAAGTCAGTTGAAAAATCAAATAAGGACTACAGAAAAGAATGTCAGAGATGAAGTCAATAAAAGGCTTAAACATTCTAGATCTAGTGATAAACAAGAAATCCAACTGCTCAAGTCCAGTCTTGATGAGATGCATAAGAATGTGCAAGTGAGCGAAAGATGGACTATCCAGCAAGATGAGTTGGTAAGACAATTGCAATACAAGGTCAATTCCACTGAGAAAATGGTTGTGGATATAGCACTGTTTCAAGCTGAAGCATTGGAAGTGCTAAGGAAACTAGAAATGGCACAACAGAGCCTTTTTACTAAGGTATAAATCATCCAAAATCATTTTCGGGAAGTAAAACAATCATTGGATAATATTGGTTTCAGAGAAAGAGAGGCTACTGCAACCCGGACCACTTTTCAAGAAGTGGTCGTGTCATCGGCTAGAGAAGAAATATTTGTAACTCCCAGATTGACTGTTGCAAAGTAGGTCAGAGGTGATATAATATTAAAGACATGGGAGGCTAATATAGTCGAGAGTAAAAGAATGACCAAGGAAATAAAAGAGGATTGTGAATATATTTTTCATCTGCTTAATAAAGAATCACTAGGCCTCGGAAAGGATGATTGTTATGAAATACTAGGACAAATCAACATTGTAAAGAATCAACTTGACATCAAAGAAATCTTAGAGGCATTTCAGGCTGAAATTTTACAGCTAAAACAGGTTGACATCACTCAAATAGATAGATGGAAGGTAAAGCCAAATTTATAGTTATAGTCAATGAATTTTGAAGATAAAAGGATAGAAGACAGGTTGCCACAATTACAAAGGAAGTTGTATCTTTTTGAGGCAAAAGATGTGACAAAACCTTCTAGACTATTAGTACAATTTCTAAGCAAGTGTGTAGAATGTCTTGAGCGAGGTAAAGGGAGTACCTCAAAGAATCAATGAAGTAACATGTGCATATATGTTTCTACCAGTATGAGAAAGAGATAGAGAAAAACCAAGTGAAATGGTTCAGGTTTTCATTTTGTAACCATTATTATCTAGGAATAACAAGAATTCCAACCACCTAGGGTTGAGAACCTCTTGTATAAATATGTTTTCTAAAGACTAAAGAAAGGGCTGCTTCTTGTTGAATGTAATTGAGAAAACTCTCTTTATTAAATATTAATACAAGTGCATACCAGAGATTCCACATTTCATTCAGTTTGAGTTATGTGTTCTTTTGTATTTCCATATCTCAACATATTTTTATATATTTCCTTGATGAATGTTTGATCACAACTTAGTACAACATCTATTGTGGTTATATTTCATTTAGTAATTTAATAGCACACAACTTTTCCTTTGTTTTATTGTTAGTAAATACAAGACCTGTGAGTTAATTGGATTGCTACATTTTATGCTTCATTTAAGGTTATATCATTTATTTTCTTCTTCTGTAGTAAAGTAAGATTCTTCTGTAATAGATGCCTTGCTTTGTCTAACAGCTTTATGTTTTTCTCTCATTACACCCAATTCTTTCAATTTTAACTCAGACATGAAAGATGGCCTCTGAGTTGTTATACTATTGATTCTTTTAAGGGATATTTTCTCATACAACTGAGGTAGAAAAAACAAATACTAAAACTTTCCTTATTTCTTGATGCCTTGACATTATACTTTAAGCCTTAAGTATAAACTTAGGAACAACATCTTTTTGGCGCCGTTGTCGGGGACGGAGAATCGAAGTTATTTTTCCCTGGGAGAACGACATTGGTAAGTTTCTTTCTTTGATAGTGAACAAAGATTGAACACGTTATAAGGCTAATCTTTTATTTTTTCACTTGGCAACTCCAAAATTGATAAACTGGCATTCGGTCGAAAGAATACCAGAAAGAATCTAGACGATAAGCAAACCTCGCATGTATCTGACCGTGAAAAACTTTTGAAACCAAGGGGATACCTTAAACAGACTATTGCGTCATCAAGTAAGGTTTATCAACCCAAATCAAATACTAAAGTTTTATTGGAACCGTTAACTTCGCAAGAAGGTCCCATCCAACTCCTTTTCGAAGAAACATCTTCTGCTAAATTTGAAGCCGAAACCCTAAAACCAGAGTTGGTTTCATTCAAGATTAAAGCTAACAAGATTCCAACCTCTCGAAGCTCTGAAGAATATATATTTTACCCCAAATTGACTCCCGTTGGTTCTCCTGTGTATACATCCTGTAAATCCGAAGAACCCAGTCCTCATTTCCATGTTCCCTTCTTTTCAAATTTTCTGTCTCCTAACTGTAAGTCTCCTAAATCTTTTTCGCTTCATCCCAAAGGTACCGAAAATTCACTACATATTTTTGAAAAAACCCTCTACAATCTCAAAGTTTCATCCCTCAAATTATCAATGGCTACGACCGAAGGAGGTGGTGTTGGAGGTGGTGGTGCCGGAGGTGGTGCAGAAGGAGGGAGAGGTGGTCAAATACCACCCTTATTTCCTAGAAAGTTTTGCTAAAGTAGCAGCTAGGTATGCTTCTTTGGTTCTCCCAGTTCCCCTCCATGATTTACCTGAAAACTATATGAATAAATTACCAAATTTCACCAGAGAGGGAAACTTAATCGCGATGGAGCACATAAGTTTCTTTGGTCAATTCACCGATATCCTTGGCCTCGAGCATGAGGATGTTTATTCAAGACTCCTAGTTCAAACTTTCGAAGGACAGGTGAGAACCTAGTTTCGAGGAATTCCAGCAGGTTCCATAGGATCATATGACGAGTTAGAAAGTGCCTTTATCATACAATGGGGAGAAAGAAAAGATCACCTTTATTATCTAACCGAGTTTGGATATTTAAGAAAGAAAAATTCAGAAACAGTTCTTGAGTTTACTCAAAGATTTAATAAATTATATAATAAGATTCCAGATGAGGTTAAACCTTCCCAACCTGAAACGAAAGTAACTTTTCTTGGGGCTTTTGATCTGGATTTCGCTCTATTATTGAGAGAAAGGAGATCTGTCAACCTCACTAAAATGTAGGATGATGTTGTAGAAATTGAATCAAATATGATGGCATCAGGGAAGTTAAAAGCTAAATTTGAAATGGTAAATAAAGAAACCAGATGATTTAGAGAACAAGAAGGACCCTCTAGATCTGGGAGGTCATCGGAAGATAAAATAGATGACATGGCAAAAATAATCAAAGAATTGTCAAATAAAATCTCAAAAATGGAATTGGACCAATCTAAAAATGAGTAGTTTCCTAGGAAAGATTTCAAAAGGAATCCTAACCCTCAAATGCAACAAAGACAAATCAAGAACGAAGATCAAAAGATTCAATCCCCTTTTAAGAATGAAAATTTTATAGGAGGGGAAGACATGCAAAATTTTGAGGAATTAGAGGAAGATATGAATAATCTTGGCGATGATTGTCAAGAACTTTATTTGACAAGACAAGATTATGAAAAGTCCCTAAACACAAAATATGGATCTAATAACGATGAAAGCATAGATATTATAGAATATCATGCTTATCAAGGAATCGTTGATAATATAATGGTTGAGCTTCAACAGAAGTATAATTTGAGGCCTAGAGATAGAAATATCACAATTTCCTAGATGAAAAAAATCTTGTCGAGAGGCAACGATAATGAGACAGCTCAATCGTTAGCTGAAACACTGACTACCAAAATGAAATCTACCAAAAGACAAACTGCTAAAACAAATACAGTTGAAACAAAAGCAACAAAAACTAATAAATCATAAAAAAGGAGATAGAAATCCAAACCAAAGAAGTAGATAGGACGACGGGAAATTTCAATTTAGAAAATGAAATAAATAAGATCAAGATTCTTGTACCTTTGTTTGAACTGGAAAAAAACCCTACAAACAAAAAACAAATTGCCAAAATGATTAATTTTTCGGATACTGAAAGTCAGGCCGATGTTATAAATTTAGAAGATGACAAACCAAATATAATTTTTGGTCCACACTTTGAAGGTGCCAAAGATACTGTCACCCCTTTCTACATTACGCTAACTGTGCATGATCATTTGCTCCATAATTTCATGTTGGATTCTAGAGCCTCCCACAATGTGATGCCCAAAGTTATTATGGATAGACTTGGTCTCGAAATTACTCGACCATATGGAGATCTATATTCTTTTGATTCGAGAAAAGTTAAATGTGTGGGCATGATTAAAGATTTAGTGATAAATCTTGCACAGATTCCTATAAAAATTGTTCTGATGGATGTGGTTGTTGTTGATATACCTCCAAATTATGGCATGTTGTTATCCAGGTCTTGGGGCACCAAACTTGAAGGATCCCTTCAACTTGACATGGCATACGCTACAATCCCAATCTTTGGCGGACAGTTCACTCGCCTGTACAGAGAAACAAGGCTAGCATATACAATAAGTGATCCACTGAACCCATCTACTGTTGCTAGTCGAACTTAAGCAGATAGATCGGTTGGCTCTAACAAATTCATTGTATTAAAAGGCTACTCATATCACTAAGCATCTCTTCCCTCTGCATATCCAATTCTCGGGCTGGACGAAGAATTTCATGTTTTTCTCGGGATCTTAGAGAGACAAAAAATAACCTATACTAGATCTCATTTATCAGAGCCAGTCGAGTATGCGGACACAATAGAATACCCATAGCCTAGTGAGTAAGGACCGAACTATTGAATTGAAGCTCCAACTTCGGGATCAGAGAGTTTTGATAGACCTATTCGCTCTGATAGAAGAGAAATGCCCGTAGTTACTAAGCCTTCTTCCCCGTCATCAATGGGAACTGCATATCTAAGAACGGGTGTAGGTTTCATAACGATAACGGGATCCGGGCCAAGGTTGAGAATGCAGTAACTATAGATGGTATTATCATGTTTATGTCGCAGATCATGATTTAGGAAATTGTATTTTATCGATAGATGATGATTTAGATGAATGTATAGAAAAATATTGTACAGAAAAGGAAAAAATAGAAAAAACCAATAAAGATGTATATAGTACTGGAGTTTGGAAAATGTATTTCAATGGTGCTTTGTCTTGTGAAGGATTAGGAGATGGAGTGTTGTTTGTGGTACCCAGAGACGAGTTTATTATCCCTTTCTCTTACAATTTACAGTGGGACATCGACTACACCATAATGTATGCAAGTATGAAGCCCTGGTTTTAGGATTAGAAGTTGCCACGAAGTTGAAAATTAAACACTTGGAAGTCTATGGTGATGCAGAATTAATTATAAAACAGATAAATCGGCAGTACCAGGCTAAACACCCAAGGTTGAGGTCTTATAGAAATTATGCCTGGGATCTAATTGAAATTTTTTTCTCATCGGTTAATGTTCATTACATCCCCAAAACAGAAAATTAACAAGCGGATTCATTAGCCAAAGCAGCCTCAACGTTTGTACCTCCTATTATTTTAAAATTAAAGTATCACATAGAAATGAGGCACAGACCCTCAATACCAAAAAATATACAACACTGGCATGTTTTAGAATATGATGAAAAAATCAAACATTTCCTAGAAATGGTGGACGAATTTGCTGAAATGCATATTGACCTAGAAAATCAGAATGACCCTGCTTGGATTATGCAAGAAGGAGAAGATCCTTAAGAGTTTCAAGATAAGATTGTTAATCATCACATGTTGGTACTGAAAAATAATTAGATCCCTAAAGGTTCGATTCCCTTGGAGAGATTATTTGATCATGATGATATCCCCTTGAAGTCTACTTTGTAGCCTCAGCCTGAAGAGGTTGAAGACTGTGATATAGGCACCAAGGAAACTTTGAGGCTGGTTAAAATATATAAATACCTTCCCCCTTAAATAAAAATAAAATATGTTGAGCTTCTCAAGCAGTACAAGGATGTTTTTGCTTTGTCCTATGATGAATTAAGGACTTATGATACTTCTGTAATCGAACACAAAATTCCTTTGAAGTAAGGTGTTAAACCATTCAGGTAGAAGATCAGACAGATAAATCCTATATTATTGCCTGTGATAGAGAAAGAGGTAAAGAAACTCCTAGATTCCAATATCATTGTCCCACTCAGATACTCTGAATGGGTAGCCAACCTGGTTCCAGTCAGGAAGAAAAATGGTGAAATCAGACTATGTGTAGATTTCAGAAATTTAAATAGATCATCACTCAAAGATAATTATCCTTTACCTAAAATGGATGACGTATTGGAGAAAGTGGTTGGATAAAATAGAATTTCTATGATTGACAAATTTTTGGGCTACAATCAAATTGCATTACATGAAGATGATAAAGAGAAAACTGCGTTCACTACCCCCTAGGGTACCTTTATGTATGATAAAATGCCTTTCGGTTTGATGAATGCAGGAGCTACTTTCCAAAGAGCTATGGAAATCACCTTTGTCGGTGAAAGACATAAGTTTTTTGTTATTTATCTTGATGATCTAACTGATTTTTCTAAATCTGATGCAGAACACCTAGTACACCTTAAGCAGACGTTTGAAAAATGTTGAAAATTCGGTTTGTCTTTGAATCCCAAGAAATATCATTTTGCAATGAAGGAAGGTAAACTCTTGGGCCACATAGTATCTAAGGATGGAATTAAAATTGATCCGAAGAGAGTTGAAACTATAGATACTATAAATATTCCTAGGAACGGAAAGGAAATACAATCATTTTTAGGAAAATTTATTTTTTTAAGAAGATTCATCTCAAACTTCGCTGAAATTGTAAAATTGATTACATATATGCTTAATAAAGATAGCGAGGTCAAGTGGAAAATTGAATCCAAGGTGTCATTTGAACGTATTAAGAAGGTTATAGGTGAAGCACATGTACTGGCAAGCCCAGATTATATGAAATAATTCCTAATTTTCTCATTTGCATCTGAACACACAATAGCGGCAGTACTTCTACAGAAAAATGAAGAAGGGTTTGAACAACCAATATCATTTTTCAGTAAAAGAATTCGAGACGCAGAGTTGAGATATGATATACTGGAAAAACATGCCTATGCAATGGTGAAGGCCCTAAAGGCTTTCAGGACCTATGTTTTACATTCTAGAATAATTGCATATGTACCCACTAGTTCCATTAAAGATATATTGGTTCAGCCCGATAGTGACAGAAGGAGGGCCGATGGCTTGCTAAAATTCAAGAATTTGATCTGGAGGTGAAACCGACAAAGCTCGTCAAAGGACAGGGTTTGGCTAAACTTCTAGCCGAATCAAATTTCAAAGTGCTTGGAATAAATCATTAGCACGCTATTGAGGACATTCCAATGATAAAGGAGTTTGATGATCAAATACCTTTAACTCAAATCCAAGAAAAAAATTATTCCTCAACCTGGTATAAAGATATAGTCTCTTACCTTTTAACTTTGCAATGCCCAAGTGATATGACTTCTTCTAAAGCTAGAACGTTAAAGTTACATGCAGTAAAATATTGTATCGTGGATGGTCAACTATATTGGAAGGATCCTCTGGGTTTCTTACTGAGTTGTTTAGTAGAATCTGAAACAGAGAAAGTTATAAATGAGTTTCATGAAGGAGTGTGTGGAGGACATCATGCATGGAGAGAAAAGGCCTACAAAATCCTAAAAGTGGGATTTTATTGGCCTAAATTATTCATTGATGTGAATTCCAAAGTCAGAGTGTGTAACTGATGTCAGTTATTCACAGGCAAGCAAAAGATTCCTACACTACCTTTAGTTCCCATTAAAACAGAAGCTTCGTTTCAGCAATGGGTTTTGGACTTCATCGACGAAATACATCCACATTCATGTGATCAACATAGGTGGATTTTGACCACTACTGATTATTTTACTAGATGGGTAGAAGCCATTCCTACACAGAACGCCACCGACACAGTGGTGTCAATTTCTTGGAAGATAACTTTTTATCAAGATTTGGCTGTCCTTGGAAGATAGTTACCAATAATGCTCAAGCTTTCAAATCCATGGCCATGATAAGTTTTTTTCAAAAATATAAAATTTTATTAGAACATTCTACGACCTATTATCCACAGGGAAATGGATTGGTCGAGTCCTCGAACAAGAGCTTGATAACCATAATTAAAAATCACTAACCGAAAATAAGAAAGCCTGGCATATACATTTGAAATATGATTTATGGGCTAACAGAATAGGCACTAAAAGATCAATCAGAATGTCCCCATTTTAGATGGTGTATGGAACTAACACGGTATTACCCATAAACCTAGCTCTACCTGTAATGAAACTCTAGAAAGATGAAAAGGAAGAACCAAATCACATCACCAGAAGAATAAATCAGTTGATTGAAGTCCAACAAAATAGGGCCGAAGTAGATGAGAAATTACAGAAATATCAAGATAACATGAAAGCTTTGTTTGAACAGAAAGCTAAAGACAAGGAATTCCTCCCTGGTGACCTGGTTTTAAAGTGGGATATTCAGAAGGAAGATTCAGGAAAGAACAGTAAATTTTATCACATCTGGTGTGGGCCTTTCAAAATCACGGCTTCTGAAGGGAAGAATTCATTTTTGTTAGAAAATTTGGATGGTGAAATTCTTAACACCCCTATCAATGGGTGTTACCTGGAGCTTCATGCAGTAATACAATTCCAAAATTTCATTGTACATACCAGTTTGGTTTTCACAACTTTTGTTTACAATTTCAGTTTCTTCGGTAAGCTTTTATTTTTATTGTAAATAGAAAAAGGTTGTTTCATTTAAAAAAAAAATCAAAATATAAAAATAAGTAATAAGTAGGTTCTAATCTACAATAGTTCCTGACATTTGTCATGTTCATTTCATTTCAGGATTATGGTTGACAACCGAGAGATAATCCATAGCAGAAATAGACACTCACATTGAATTTATCTCGAAACAAGTGACAAACGAATAGTTTGCTTGGCTGAAATTATAAAGTAAATTTGAGGTATGAACTTCTGCCCTACTGAATCAGGTTAAAATTTTCAAAGAGATTTAAATAAACAAGACAGAAGTCTCATCTGAAGTAATATCGTCACCTATTTTATAATCTAAGGAGTATTAAATTATGGCTTAAATCTCAAGTTTTTCCTCTGGATTTAAAATAAAAATAAAATTATTTTTAAAGAAAAGTTAGCAATAAAAGGACCTTAAGAAAAAATTCAGGAATCTATAAACAAATTCACATAGGATTGATCAGACTTATTATAGAACATCTCAATCTTTATACCATTTTCTTTCTTATCCTTAAGTTAGTTTTCCTACGATTCTGAACTTTTCTTTTTGGTTTTTTAAGGAGGAAAAAGAACTTCACTTTAACTCTGAAAACTTAAGAACAAGTCTTAGACTCGAGAATAGGCAAGAATTCTGATGATATTCCTGACTTTAACTGAGATACAAAGTATGTTTGAGTTAATCCTAACTACTTTAGTCCTTTTATCAGATTTAAATTGATTAATTTCGCTCAAGGAAAGTCCCTGGAAAATAAAAACTCCTCATAAAATTTCCCAGTAAGCGAAGGTGTTTTGATAGTCATAAAAGGATTAGTCCAGAGTAATCAAAGTGAGTTAACAGACCTCTAGTGCTAAAATATAAATAGATATAATCCATGGTATATTTTATTATATACAAATTGATTGCCCCCACTTCATGTTTTAAAATATAAGACAGATGGTGAAAGAAAATTCATAAAATGATTACTCCCATCTAGTCCAAAAGGAGATGATGAAAGGAAAATCATTCAATGATTGCCCTCATCTTAGCATTTAAATGCAAAGTTATTAATTGAAGTGGTGAAAGGAAATTCAATATGGGAGTTGAATAAATTCACCAAGGCACTGAACAGGCTCGCTAGCAGTGAAGCAATATCTATGATATCTATAAGGTTGTTATACATGTATTATAATGTACTCTGGCAACTATTTCCTTTTTCAGGCTAGATCTACATTCTAAGCTAACACAGGACTCCCCGTTTAAAACATTAAAATTACCTTCCCTTGATGCGAATAAAATTGAACAAAGTCTAACAGATTGGTTAAAGTTGTTTTGATTATCTCAAGCAATTCTAAAATCAGTTTTGAGAAAAGAAACCAATTTAAGCCTAATTTCAATATTGATGAATGATTAAGTTTTAAAGGTTTTCGGAAATATGGTGAAGTCAAAAGTCATTATGTGTGTCCTCTTTCAGAATGTGTTTCATAGAGCTGCAATAATGACTCCATTTACCCAATAAAGGCACTCGGTCTATTGTTCTTCTCATCCCACAAGGAAACGAGATCCCTAGATGGAGCCTATGTTGAAACATATATATTTTTCAAAAATTTTAGACTTAAAAAATTTCATTTTTGTTTAAATAAAGACAAATGCGCACTTTGATACTACCCTCAATGAAATCCTCTGATTAATATAATGGCCTAAACTGGTGAGAGTTCGGGCCAGAGATCAGAGGTTTTCTCCGAAACCTCTCCCAGAAGTATAAACACAGTTAAAACCTGAACGCATGTATTCAACATCCTATAGTAAGAACTGGTAAACTACCCTGATGATTCAAGCGACAACAAAAAGGAAGAATTATCTACCAAATACAAGACTATTGCTCAGTCTTATCTGCATAAGGTAGAAATAAGGCTGAGGCTTTTACCCTACAATGACATGATTGGATGGGCACTGGATCATGTGGATATCCAAACTAGAACTATATTCAATTCTCAGAAGGTAGTTGTTAGTTCATTTCGTTCGGAACACATGCAGGTGATGTATAAATTGTCTTCAACACCAAAATTCGTTTATAATGCTAGTTTTCTAGTGAATTTTCACAAGAAGGAGTGTGGTCAATCTGGAAAGAGTCTTTCTGACTTGATCAAGGACTGGTGTTCACGCCCCGAAAATTTCAGAGTCAATTCTCACGGCACATACTCAATCTCATCGCGAGAACCGCAGTTCATGTATATATCCTTGATGATGTGTAGACTCTATGGAAAAGAGAACACAACTCATTTATTTCTACCATGGGTACCCATTATACACACAGTGGCGGAAGGGTATTCTTTCGACTGGGCCAAGATATTGTTGGCCAGTCTAGCTAGTGAAATTACAGAATACCAAACAAAGAAAGCCAAGGGGCAATTAGCTTCATTCTTCATGTCATCTTATATTATGGATGCCATCTATTTCATGACGCCTTTCCCGCTGATGAGTTGGAGCTGGACTCCAGATAGTGCAGAACCAATTCATATTTATCATTAAAAACTCTGGGAAGACAAGGTGAAGGATTTCTTTTATGAAATTTGTAATTGGGTAGCGGTGTCAATGCACATTGCTATATTTGGTCACCCACCACCTAGAATTTCAGACATAGTTGTGGCTAACTTGGATAAAGTGGCAGACTGGTACATCGAGGAACACTTCTCTTATATCATATTTTTTGGTTGTTCAGTTCCCCCATATGATTTACCACAATTTTTACCAGACTGACTGGTGTGTTGCGAGGTCGCATGACAAACTGTACTCAGCAGGATTAGCAAAGAGCTCAAAGAAGTGCAAAAAAAGGTATGGCCATCTTTTCCCTTACAGATTGGTGCATTTTCTTTATTGGATTTTGGCCACTCCAAAGTGGAGGTTGCGGTGTTAGAAGAAATAAAGTTGGTTAACATTGAATTCAAGAAGCATGACCCGTAGAAGGTCATGGGTAACCATATGGCCAGTTGTAATCTAAAAAAGTATGAACATGAAGAGTCCCCTCAGGATGAAATGTTCTGAGGGGTGAAATATTACCAAGAAGTTTAGAGCCCCAAGTTCGAGCTCTATCACCTGATAAAATGATTGAATTTTAAAACTTCCAAAAGCACTGAAGAAGTAGTCTTCTGAAAGTATTACAAGGGGAAAACCCAATGTCTCCAACTACACAGCAAACAGAGACCCAAAATACAAAATTTATAAGCTATAGCAAACAAGAAGCCCTGGAAAGCTTAGAGAAATATGAGGTCTTGAATCAGGATGAATATATCCCAGAGACAGGGGTATCAGATAACCATGCCACTGTCTTCATTAGATAAATAAACTACATATGGAGACGGAAAGAAGTTATCCACAGAAATCGGCAGCCCTATTTAGGTTGTCACACCATTACAGTTCACCATAGGAAACCCCAATGCAGAGGTAATATTCATAGGATATCTCATGCCTATACCTATTGAAGAGATACCTACTTCTGATTTCTTTTTCAGTAAGAAAAGGAAAGTTGTGGTGAAGAAAGAAATGCACCAGAAAGAAGGTGCAACTGTCAAAAAGAACAGAGTACTCTTGGATGGACAAAATTTGGAAGAAGAAAACTTTGCTACAGAGGTAGAAGGCTCTTTGGAATATTTTGCAATAGCTAACCTATTTTCAGTTGATAATCTAAAAGAAAAACTGAAGCAGAAGAATTAGATGATAAGTCACTTGCAAAATCAAATAAGGACTACAGAAAATAATGTCAGATATGAAGTCAATAAAGGGCTTGAACAGTCTAGAGATAGTGATAAACAAGAAATCCAACTGCTCAAGTCCAGTCTTGATGAGATGCATAAGAATGTGCAAGTGAGCGAAAGACGGACTATCCAACAAGATGAGTTGGTAAAACAATTACAAGACAAGGTCAGTTCCACTGAGAAAATGGTTGTGGATATAGCAGTGTTTCAAGCTCAAGCATTGGAAGTGCTAAAGTAACTGGAAATAGCACAACATAGCCTTTTTACTAAGGTATAAATCATCCAAAATCATTTTCGGGAAGTAAACCAATCATTGGATAATATTGGTTTCAGAGAAAGAGAGGCTACTGCAGCCTGGACCACTTTTCAAGAAGCGGTCATGTCATCGGCTAGAGAAGAAATATCTGTAACTCCCAGATTGACTGTTGCAAAGCAGGTCAAAGGTGATATAATATTAAAGACATGGGAGGCTAATATAGTCGAGAGTAAAATAACGACGAAGGAAATAAAAGAGGATTTTGAAGAGATTTTCCATCTGCTTAATAAGGAATCACTAGGCCTTGAAAAGGATGATTGTTCTAAAATACTAGGACAAATCGACATTGTAAAGGATCAAATTGACATCAAAGAAAGCTTAGAGGCATCTCAGGATAAAATTTTACAGCTAAAGCAGGTTGACATCACTCAAATAGATAGATGGTTTGTAAATCCAAATTTATAGTTACAGCCAATGACTTTTGAAGATAAAAGGATAGAAGACAGGTTGCCACAATTACAAAATAAGTTGTATCTTTTTTAGGAAAACGATGTGACAGAACCTTCTAGACTATTAGTACAATTTCTAAGAAGGTGTGTTGAATGTCTTAAGCGAGGTAAAGGGAGTACCTCAAAGAATCAATGAAGTAACATGTGCATATTTGTTTCTATCGGTATGAGAAAGAGATGGAGAAGAACCAAGTGAAACGGTTCAGGTTTTCATTTTGTAACCATTATTATCTAGGAATAATGAGAATTCCAATCGCCTAGGGTTGAGAACCTCTTGTATAAATATATTTTCAAAATACTAAAGAAAGGGTTTCTTCTTGTTGAATGTAATTGAGAAAAATCTCTTTATTGAAGATTAATACAAGTGCAGACCAGAGATTCCACATTTCATTCAGTTTGAGTTATGCATTCTTTTGTCTTTGCATATCTCAGCATATTTTTATATATTTCCTTGATGAATGCCTAATCACAACTTAGTACAACATCTATTGTGGTTATATTTCATTTAGTAATTTAATAGCACACATCTTTTCCTTTGTTTTACTGTTAGTAAATACAAGACATGTGATTTAATTGGATTGCTACATTTTATGCTTCATTTAAGGTTATATCATCTATTTTCTTCTTCTGTAGTAAAGTAAGATTATTCTATAATAGATGACTTGCTTTGTCTAACAACTTTATGTTTTTCTCTCATTACACCCAATGATTTTAATTTTAACTCAGACACGAAAGACAACCTCTGAGCTATTATACTGTTAATTCTTTTAAGGGATCTTTTCTCATACAACTGAGGTAGAAAAAGAAGATATTAAAACTTTCTTTATTTCTTGATGCCTTGACATTATACTTTAAGCCTTAAGTATAAACTCAGGAACAACAATATCGTTGTGGCATAGCGTTATATGGGGCTGGTACTTGGTTGAACTGTGGTGCAGCTTTCCCTGTCATAATCTTTTCCTACACCCTATAGGTATCTGATGTTTGTTCCCTCATCAACTCCATTGTCCTGCAATCTTTGTCATCATGGCCTACTGACTTGAAAAAGTTGCAATACGTACTCTTAGGCATTGTCTAGTATTTCTACATCATTGGATAGTGATATGGATCATGCCCATGTGTTTTACATATCTCACGCCATGTTTCTCCTGATGGCAAATGGTTTGGCAGTCTTGTTGCCATGTACTGTGTGAATGTTGGACATTCATTCTTGTGGTGTCCTTCTGTCCTACATGTGGTACACCAAACAGCTTCTCTTTTATCCTTACCCATGTTTTGGTTTAACTGAAATGTTAATTTCTCCAGATCCTCCTTCATCTCCTATATGGCTGGATCTGTCTTCTGATATTGGTTCTCTTCTAGTTGTAGGGCTTCCTGCAAAGCCTTGGCCTTCATTTGAAACTTTTGTTGTCTCAAAGGGTATTTCAAATGTGGTAGCAGTGAGTTGACAAACAAATGCCTATGTTGCATGTATGTCATGACATACTTTATCTTTCCCTTCAATCGTTTGAATATCTGGTCAATATCCCACACAGATTATCTTGGTTTATGTTTGATCTCTATCATCTCATTCATGTATTTATCCTCTGAGATAGGCTTATGGAATTCATTTATCAATAGCTTCTTGATATCCACAATCATTTTGGTTGTCCCTGGTGGATTGTTTGCGGCTAATTTCATGTACCAATCTAATGCGCGGTCTCTTAGCGTGATGGCTAACTGCACAAGTTTAGTGTCCTCATTCATGATATGTTTTGCTTCCCAGATATTTTCACAAATGAACAAGTGATTCTCAGGGTCCTCTAATGCTTCTCCCTTAAATTTTAGTAATCTGATGGTGGGATCATGTCCTTCCATCCTGAATGTTGAACTACTACCTCCACGTGGTGTAGATACTTGTCTACCACTTCCTGAATAGGCTCCTCTAGTTGTTGCTCCTTGACTGGATGTACTTCTTGTTGTCTTCTTTTCGAAATTTGGTTTTCTAATTGGCGGTGTTCTTATTGGTGTATTAGTCACACATGGGTTTATGGGTTCTACACTGACACTGATATGGATAGGAGTTCTACCTCTGATTTCTACTCTTGGACTTCTTATCTTCCTTTCATATGTTGCACATAGGATTTCCTCAATATGCTCCACAGCCCGAAGATCCTATACCTCTTCTTCATCACTTTCCAAGCCTTCTCTCGCGGATACTGTTGGGCACCAAATCGGGCTATCTTTCTGCTACATTTCCATTACCTTTTTTACCTTTTTACACTTATTTACCTATGTTTACTATGCTAAATCTGTGAGGTAATTACCCCTACCTTGTCTATTGGAATATTTTATTAATGAAGTAAAAGTCATGGAGTTTTGCCTATTCGCAGCACTAAAACGAATGTTTGACCACAACTTCTGAAGAACAGGACCAGGGATTCATCCCTCAGCAGATCCGCTCTTCACAGCAACAACCAAGCCATAAAGAGGCCGCACAGCTGGAGTCGCAGATCCCTGAACCATCTTGGGCATTTCGTTGATCCTATCCATCTGGTACTGGTGTCGTTCCAACTAATGCATATTTTTAGGGATACAGTTACCATGTTTTTGGGAAAGAGATTGTTCTCCCTTTTGATGTATAAAAGACAGTTTATTCCTGTAACTGGGGATGTCTCCATTGAGATTGTAATAACCTTTTTCAAATTTATAAAACACTACCTATTTTGTTGTCTTCATCTTCATTGTGACCAGCACAACCCTGATTAGAGAGTTGGGCCCGCTCTTCTGATCAGGTGTTGCGTCTTACTATGTGTGTTATTGATCAGTTTTATGCTTACTATTACAGTGTGTTATTTATCAGTTTTATGCTTGTTGTTACAGTGTATTTATTATTTTATGCTTGTTGTTACAATGTATGATTCTTATGAGTACTTTTTAAAAGTTGTAGTAAATCTAGTTGACAGTAATGTTTTTAATCTTAATCGTAAACCCTTGGCCAGAATGAATTGTACTCTTGCCCCTGCATATACCTTGTGCGTTGCCTTGAAAGGATACGCACCTGGATTGATAAATTAATGTAGGAAAAGGGTGAATAAATCGTTCATACCTGGACACCAACATTTTGGCGTCGTTGTCAGGGAGGCTAACAAGGTGAAAGAAAATGATCCGGACCAACCAGAGGGACAATCTCTCATCCTGGGGAGAGAACGAGTTTTCTCACTCTGCTTCAGGTCTTGAGCGTAGGTGATCTTTCCGCTTGTTTTTATTTTTTCTTTTTCGTTTTTGTCAATCTCTTGTCCTGGGGAGGGAGGAGTCTTTTGACACCCTACTCCAGATCCTGAGTTAAGATTTATTTCTTTAAAACCCTTGTTTTTTTTTTGGAAACCCTAGCTTTTACCCTGGGGAGGGAGGAGTCTTTTGACTCCCTACTTCAGATTTGAAAGGTATCGGGTCTTTTCCATGGTGTGTTTTGTTCTTTTCCAGGGGAGGGAAGAGTCCTTTGACGCCTTGCTTTGGGCCCTAAACCTTATATTCTTGTTTTTTTAGCTGCCTTTCTTTTTCATAAGATCTTTTGTCTTGGGGAAGGAATGGTCCTTTGACACCTTACTTCAATACTAAAGCATTGTAGGTTCATGCCAAGACCCTCCATCATACCAACACTTGTATGAACAAAGAACCGAATAACGGGGGCAGAGGAAAAGCCCCAAAGAAGGGAGGACCAGATTTGGGAAGAAAGACCTACATCCAGCAGATTATAGAAAAGGCTAAATCAGAAACATCATCTTGCGCAGCCGTGAGACCAAGGGCACGAAGAGTGAAGTCTAAGGGACAATCAGTAGATCAACCAATGATGTCTACATCATTCTTGGGTGATACGACATAGCAGGTTCCCCTAGCAGTTGAATAAATATCTAGTGGCATACCTGACCAAGGAAATATTATGCTGGAAATAGAGGAGGAAGAGGTCACAAGCAGAACCTCGATAGAGTTAGACCACCCCAGCAAGAGAGAGAAGGTTGTAGCCGAGGGATCAAGTCATCAGAACGCAGAAGAAGGGATCGAATGAGTATTTTCATCACCAAGGGATCGAGGAAGTGCTACTAAATAAACTCAGATCCAAGGGGTAAGGAAGCCTCAGCCATCTCCTACAGAGTCTGGTGAAATACCCAGCGGTTATTGGAAGATATTTATGGCTCCCACAACCTCCACTATCGAGTTTCCAATTGGAAACCTGGGAGTTGGTGCGCCCACTAAGCCTATTCCATTAGCAGCCTTACCAAACTTTCATGGGATTATTTCAGAAGATCCCGACACATTTCTATTCGAATTCGACATAGTGGGCCGAGGGTATGACTACACGAAAAAAGCCCAAAAGTTAAAAAAATTCCTTCTACATTAAAAGGGATGGCTCTACGATGGTTCATGGGCCTTGGAGGAAGCACTATTTCCACATGGGATGATATGGGGACAGCTTTTCTGGAAAAATACTAGGATTACTGTAAATCCCAAAACATTAAGGAAGAACTTTTCAAGTTCGCACAAAAAGAAGACGAGAGTTTGGAAGATTGTGTGGAATGATTCAAGTACACCTTACAGAGGTCGGGTCACTCTAACCTGGATAAGGAAATTCTAAAAAGTATCCTCCTCTGATCTTTCCATGAGGACTCAATGGAACTATTGAACATTGTGGGAAAAGGAGACATCTCTAAGGAATTCTTCGAAGGTATCTGTGAATTATGCATTCAGTGCTCAAGAGAACTTGCAAGAAACAGATAAGGAATTTGCTCAGTAAAAGGGTTTGGTGGAGGTGTTACGAAAGCAGAAATCGGAAACCTGCTAGACAATATGAGGATGGATATCCTCAGCACCCTGTCAACATAGATGGATACGCTACAAGTAAAACAGAAGCAACTAGAATTGGACAGGACTATGGCAATATTCTGCCGGACGTGTAGAAAGAAGCATCCAGAGAGGGAATGTCCACTAAACTCCATAGAGGAATTTGCAATCTGCGAGATAAATCATGAAACAAGCTCATGACCCTCCCTGTCAGGCCTGAAAGTAGTATTTCAAGGAATGGGGAAAGACATGGAGCAACTGTACCTCATTGGGTCTAGAAAGCCATGGCAACCTCGACCACCAATG
This sequence comes from Picea mariana, assembly GCA_032191745.1. Taxonomy (NCBI): domain Eukaryota; kingdom Viridiplantae; phylum Streptophyta; class Pinopsida; order Pinales; family Pinaceae; genus Picea; species Picea mariana. Next base: position 218,753 of record JASDQU010736227.1, read on the forward strand.
GGAAATAAAGGTATGTACTCAGATCCATCTCAGTATTTCAATAATTCTAATATGAATCCTTAGTCCATGCCCTATCCTTCCATGTGGCCACAATACCAGTTTCCACCATGGCAGCAGTGGAACCCTCAAGCCAGTTCAATCTCCCCATGGGCTCCAACTTGGCGAGGATCCCCTCCTGGGCAGTTTCCTCAATCGATGCCACAACAGCAACTCCAACTTCCCTCTAATGTGCCTCCGGGTAACCAACCTGCCCGTCCCCAGCTCCCAATTCAACCTGATCCAAATCCTAATAGAAGGGGAGTTCATCAAATTGACATTCTTAACCTACCTTCATATAGCATTTCCACTGCAGAGTTGTACGAAATGAATCTACGATCAGGGTGGACAGTTGATGCTCAACCTCGTCCAGTTACCATTGAACAAATTGATGGTGAAGGTAAGGAATCATAACCAATTAGTAAAGAGCCAAAACAAAATGATAGAAACCATGCATCTCCTATAAAACAACATCAATCTGAACCACCTTACCCAGAGAGACTAACTTTGAGTAAATCAAGCCCTCAAGCTGAATTTGATTTATTAGGAGAACTGCAGAATTTATTTCTTAAAATACCTTTGTTACAAGCTATGAAGGATGTGCCAATATATGCAAAGACTCTTAGGTAATACTGTTCAAAGAAATTTGCAAAGAAATCCAAAGACCCCCTTACCATTCATGTTATGGGAAAATTATCAGATTTCATGTCTCGAAAGTCAATGCCTGAAAAGTATGGAGATCTAGGGAACCCAATTCTGACAGTACAAATTAATGGGGTACAGATTCTAAATGTGTTGGTAGACCTGGGTGCTACCATCAACGTTATCACCACTGAAACCATGCATGCATTAGGTCTTCATAACTTGAAACATACACCTACAGTATTGGAATTGGCAGACCAATCCACAGTCAAACCTGTAGAAAAGTTGGAAGATGTAACAATTTTAGTAGATTCATGGCACTATCCCATAGATTTCCTGGTCTTACAGACGCAATATTCGGTGGGCGTCCATCCTTTGATCTTGGGTAGACCATGGCTTGTTGGCATGTTTTACAGGCAGCGTGTGCTTGTCATTGATGGCAAGTACAGCAACGGTGATGGCTTAAGTACAACAGTGATGATCAGCAGTGCAGTGATAATCAGGGAAGAGCAACAACTGTGATCGTTGGATCAACAATTCATAATTCCCAATGGCTGTCAGATCTCAATGTAGACAAGAGGAGCGCGCAGATATGGAGGATAGATCTTGGGCATTAGATCTAAGCGCAGGGTCCGACCACCATTGGATCTAGGAGAGCCTGCACGTTCTTTAAAGTGCTAGGAGAAGCGGGCTTACAAAATCCCGAAAGCAGGAGGACCGTCCATCTTTGAGTAGGACACGTGGTGAAAGATCGTCGTTTCGCTGACTGGAAAGTCAAAGGAACGGGGTTCCCTAACCTGCTGAATTCGCGAAATGCGAAACCCCGAAGTAAACTCCATTTCGGAGTTTCAAAAATCGAGAGATGGAGAAGTCAGAGACTCTCAACATTAGGAGTCCTGAAGTGCCGAAATGCGAAATCCCAAAACAAGACACATCAACAAACCACGTCAACTAAGAACATGTGGCACAACCAGGCAATGACAAGTGTCAAGCTGATTCAACATTTCAGGCACATGTAAGTCACGAATCAAAGTGACACGTGGAAGTTATTCAACATGTGTCAATCCATGTGTGACATCAGCAGGTTTACATCACTTCAGAGTTTCGAGGATCGAGAGGTGGAGATATCAAAGAATATTAACCACAGGAATCCCGAAATCGTGATATGCAAAATCATGACTTAATCTGAGGCGTCAGATCAAGGTGTGATCTGGACCGTTGATCCGACTCCATTTCGGAGTTTCATGGATCGAGACTTTGAAGTGACAAGAACACTGAACATCAAGAATGTCGAAATCGTGAAATGCAAAATCACGAAATGCTCTGAGCTGTCAGATCAAGTGTTGATCAGGACCGTTGATCCCACGCCATTTCGGGGTTTCGGGGATCACAACTTGGAGAGTCAAGATGCCTCATCTCTAGATTCATGAAATGTGAAATCATGAAAGCACCTTATGCATAAGTTTGTGGTCCCAGCCCTTGGTCACATTAGCGAGAGATGGAGGAAAGAGCTAGAGAAACCAAGATTCTTTTCGGGGATCACGATTGGGAATGTCGAGACACATGGTCACACAAATGCCGAATGTCGAAATGCCGAAATGAATGCAAGATCCCATGGAATCAATCCAATGGTGTAGGTGAATTTGAACAAGATCGGAGGGCTACTATAGCACGACACAGTGTAACTGCCAGAAACCACTGATGGTTTCTACCAGAGGACTCGAAGACACTTCAGGATGATTGATAGAGGAGGTGAAGAGTCTCTGGGAATCTTCAAGAGGGATGAAGATGTTCGTGGAGGCGATTGATAGCTGGATGAGCATTGAGGCCTGTAACTGGAACAGAGAAGGTGAGCTCGACTATCACAGAGAAGACAAAGAGTCTCAAACTGCCAGAGAGGTTGAGGAATCTTAGTATAACATACAGTGATGTTGAACGAGTGGTAAACGACCAGAGAAGCTGAAGAGTCGTGATGATGATCAGACAAAGAACTCAAGTTGTGGAGGAATTTGGCGCGGAGTGAGCATGCAGAGGCATTGTGAATATTGCATGCACAAAGACAACAGAGACTATAAGAATGCTAAACAAAGAAGAGATAAGGGTTGTCGTTGTGTAGGAGAATTCAGGTGTGTACAAGGAGGCAGAACGTAGGAGCATAAATGCACAGTCAAGGAATGGTGCATTGAAGGGATATGGCACATAGATCATAAAAGGCAAAAGAACAGAAAGTGCTAGAGGTGTGCAGAAGACACTGATGCAGACAGGGTAGAGTAGTGTAAAAGAACAATGACAAGGTTGGTAAGCCATTGAATAATTTTATATCATTGTAATAAGTTTTAGTAACAAAGAATTTATAATTCAGGGTGGTTGGGAGGTGCTAGGGAGGACTGGTGTCCTCAAAGGTTCAAGTGGGTGCTTGAACACAGGGAGTTGGTGCTTCCTTCTAGTTGGTGCTAGAGAAACCAGAGAGTTGGTGCTTCCTTCTAGCTGGTGCTAGAGAAACCAGGGGGTTGGTGCTTCCTTCTAGTGGGTGCTAGAGAAAACAGAGAGTTGGTGCTCTCAGCAAGTTGCATCTTGCAAAAACAGAGGTTGTAGCCTCACAATGAGTTGATGCTCATATGTATGATAATGTAAAGAATGTAGAAAATACTTATCATATAAAGAAAAAGAGTTTTTTACCCTGTATGGGTTTCCTCGGGAATTATCTGTCTCTGTTTTTCTCATATATGTGACTAATGTTGAATGTGCCTTTGTTTATTTCCCATTATTGTGATCATCATTGAGTGCCATGTAAAGATTTTAAAAGAAGCATAATTGTTTAAGCACGGTAACAATTGATTCACCCCCCCTCTCAGTTGTCCAACAATTGGTACCAGAGCCGGCCCCTTTTTATCTAAGGGTAGATCCTAGAGCTTAAACATGTCAAGCCATGAAGGAAATTCAACCAATAAGTCCCCTATGTTCAATGTAACAAACTTTGCCTTCTGGAAAGTTAGAATGAGAACCTACATAATGGATTTAGGTGCAAATGTCTGGGATGTGGTAGATACTTGTTATGTAAAGCCAGTTGTGCTAGCTAATAAGGATGACAAACTAGAATTTAGCTTCAACGCTAAGGCTATGAATGCTATCTTGAGTGGGCTTGCAGAAGCAGAATTCATAAAAGTTATGTACCTAGGAACTGCCAAAGAAATGTGGGACAAACTCATTAGCAGTTATGAGGGTAATGAGAAGGTAAAGGATGCAAAGCTTCAAACCTACAGAATATAGTTTGAACAGCTGGAGATGAAGGAAGATGAAACTGTTGGAAAATACTTTCTGAGAGTAGAAGAAATGGTAAATGCAATGAAGGCACTTGGTGAAACAATTGGGGAACCTTCTTTAGTTCAGAAAATATTGAGATCTCTCCCAAATAGGTTCAACCCGAAGGTCTCTGCTATAGAAGAACTTAATGATCTAAAAACATTGCAGTTTGACCAACTTCTAGGAACATTGACTGCATATGAAATGAGAATATTTAAAGATAAACCCACCTCCAGAGAAGCATCATTTAAAGCAGACAAGAATGAGGATTCTAAGCCCGATGAAATTGAATCAAAATTTGTGAAGAGACTGAAGAAGGGATCAGGAAAATACAAAGGTAAACTACCTTTCAAATGCTTTAACTGTGGTAGGATAGGTCATTTTGCAAATAAATGTCCCTAGAAAGGAAAGGATCGGACTTGTGATGATGAGGAGAAA
>JASDQU010736227.1:223285-233949 GCA_032191745.1 Picea mariana
GACTCCATACTTATGGCCAAAGAGGACTATGAAAATAATAGCACAGGGAGTGATGTTAATGAAGAAGAAACTGTGGTTGACATGGAAGGATAATTGATCAGTGCATTGGAAGAGATTGACAGACTAAGAATCAAGAACAGAAAGCAAAGACAATTGTTGATACAGTTCGAGAAAGACAGTAAAGAACCTAATGAAGACCTTGTCCTACTAAAAGTAGAATTGGAAGAGGCAAAGAAAATCGAAGATATTCTGAAACAACAGCTATCAAAAAAGAATTCAAGATGTGAATCATTAGAACAAGAAGTAGTGAAAACAAGGAAAGAAATGGAGAAGTTTCAAGCCTTGTATAATTAGAATCTGTCAAGTATCAAAGCCTCAAAAGGATTAGCCACCATTCTGAATCAGCAAAGGAATACAAATCTGAAAACTGGTTTGGGTTATGAAGAGGGATCAAGCAGTGGGAAGCCAGGAAATGAAGAACCCATCAAGTTTGTCAAAAGTACAACCAATGACAATAACGAACCTACAGAAACAAAGGAAGACAATCATCCTCCTAGGACGAGTAAAGAAAAATGTGCCAGGACTGAATCTGTAGAACGAAGAAACAAAGCTCTCTTTGCTGAAAGACATCATCAGCAAGAAAGAAATCGATTTTCTCAAAGAAGACAACTATTTTCCAAGTACAAAGAATTTTTCTATGGCTATTGTTTCTATTGTTCTAACTTTGGTCACAAAGCTGTAAATTGTTCCTTAAGACTTAGACATGAGCAATTAAGACTTCAAAGGAATAAATACTTCCCACAACAAAGAATGATACAGTCAAGTAATAATCCTTCACAGACTGCAAATTGCCAAATTAAGTCTGGACACATACAACTGAGACCAAGAAATAATCAACAGTGAATAAGTAGGCAACACGGCAACAATAAGTTTGACTTATTGAATAATGAGGTTGAATTCTACACCTGTCATAACTTTGGACATAAATCTATTGACTGTCGGTTAAGGAACTATGAACCAGATTTGAAATCCCCTGCTGAAAATGTCAAGTTTTGGAAGAAGAAGGAAAGTAACAAGTGTGGATTAGTATTGTCTACTCAAAGAAAAATGAACCCTTGGTATATAGACAGTGGATGCTCCAAACACATGACAGGATACAAAGTCAAGTTTCTATATCTAAGTGAAAGAAAATCAGGAAGCGTAACCTTTGGAAATGATTCTCCAGGGAAAATAAAAGGCAAAGGGATGGTGAGCTTAAGTAATGGAAAAGGAAAAGCCCAAGATGTTCTACTTGTGGATGGGCTGAAACATAATCTGCTCAGTGTAAGTCAAATGTGTGACAGAGGATGCGAGGTGTTGTTCACATCCAAGGACTGCAAGATAAAGTCTGTAAACTCAGGACAAGTGGTGGCCAAAGGCATAAGGACAGAAAATAATGTATATGTGCTGAAAGAAAATAGAGAAGAATGTCATCTAAGATAACATGATGAAAGTTGGTTATGGCATAGGAGACTTGGACATCTCAACTTTGACCACTTAATCAAACTCAAAAAACTCGAGGCAGTAAAAGATCTTCCGAGAATATCAAAGCCCCAAGATTCAATGTGTAAACCCTGTCAAGTAGGGAAGAAAAACAGGACACAGTTTAAGTCCAAGAGCTTTACTTCAACAAAGAAACCACTCCAACTAGTTCATATGGATTTATGTGGACCATCAAGACAGGAAGGCACAGGGAAAGAAAACTACTTCATGCTGATTATCGATGATTACTCTAGACTTACTTGGGTTTCCTTTCTCAAAGAAAAAGCTGAAGCATTTGAGAAGTTTAAAATATTTAAGGCTTTAACTGAGACTCAAATAGGGAAGAAGTTAAAGGCAGTAAAATCAGACCGTGGAGGAGAGTTTATGTCAAGAGACTTCAAGGAATTCTGCGATGAGCATGGGATCAAGAGACAATACACAATCCCAAGAACTCCACAACAAAATGGAGTAGTTGAGAGGCAAAACAAAACAGTGCAGGAAATGGCCAGGTCAATGATGAATGAGAAGAACATTGGTCAAACCTACTGGGTAGAAGCAATACACACAGCAGTCCATGTGCTTAACAAAGCCCACCTTAGACCACAAAGTGACAAGACACCTTATGAATTATGGTTTGGAAGACCTACCTCAATCAAACACTTCAGAGTCTTTGAAAGTAAATGCTACATAAAGAATAATGATGAGAACCTCGGCAAATATGATGACAGGGCGGATGAAGGTATTTTCTTAGGGTATGCTACAAAGAGTAAAGGATATAGATGCTATAATAAGAGGCTGCATAAAATGGTTGATTGTATTGATTTAAAAATTGATGAAGGAATCCCAGCAAGAGAGGTGTACAGTAATGAGTCTTCTACAAAAGACACAGCTAAAGCTGAAGATGAACAAGTCCAAGAATCAGAAAACGAAGACTCTAAATCAGATGAAGACTCAGACACTCAGACAAACTCAAATCAGCAATCAACTACAAATTCCTCCTCCAGAATCATTCAAAAGAATCATCCTGCAAGTCAGATAATTGGGGAAAAAGACAAAGGTGTACAAACCAGAAGAAAGCTAATCAAAAACACCAAACAATCTCATACAGCTTTCATATCCATGATGGAACCCAAGAATTTTAATGAAGCCAGCAAAGATGACCACTAGGTTAAAGCAATGAATGAAGAACTTGATCAAATTGAGAAAAAAAATATGTGGGAGATGGTTCAAAGACTTGAAGGTAAAAACGTCATTGGCTCCAAATGGATCTTTAAGAATAAGTTGAATGAGCAAGGACAAGTTATCAGAAACAAAGTGAGGTTAGTATGTAAAGGCTATGCTCAGATAGAAGGACTGGATTTTGATGAAACATTTGTGCCCGTAGCAATATTAGAAGCTATTAGAATGTTTCTTACCTATGCTTGTCATAAAACGTTTAAAGTCTACCAAATGGATGTCAAGTCAGCCTTTCTCAATGGAGATTTAAGTGAAGAAGTCTATATGGAACAACCAGAGGGTTTCAAATTGTCTGATAACCCTGTCTTAGTATGCAAGCTGAAGAAAGCATTATATGGTTTAAAACAAGCCCCTCGAGCCTAGTATCACAGACTGGATACGTATCTCAAAGACAAAGGGTTCAAGAGAGGAACAGATGACAGCAATTTGTATATTAAAAAAGAGGCTAATGATTTACTCATCGTACTGGTCTATGTAGATGACATCATCTTTGGATGTAATAAGGATTCACTGGTACAATGGTTTGCTTCTTCCATGGAGTCTGAATTTGAAATGTCTATGATAGGAGAACTATCATTTTTTCTTGGTCTGCAAATTACTCAGAGGCCTGAAGGGATGTTCATTTCTCAAGAAAAATATCTAAGATAAATGTTGAAAAGGTTTCAAATGGAAGATTCTAAACCTGTGGGTACACGTATGGTAACTGGATGTAAATTAAGAAAGGATGATGATTCACCTGATGTTGATCAAAGCTCATATCGATAAATGATAGGAAGCATGTTGTACATCACAACATCTCGCCCAGACATAATGCATGTTGTAGGAATGGTAGGAAGATATCAGGCTGCACCCAAATAGTCATTTGCAAGCTGTCAAAAGGATATTTAGGTATTTAAAAGAAACAATGACTTATGGTCTGTGATATCCCAGAAATCAAAATCTTCAGTTGACTGCTTATTCAGATGCAGATTGGGAAAACTGTGTTGATGAGAGAAAAAGCACTAGTGGAGGAGCATTCTTCCTAGGTGACTCCTTAGTAGCCTGGCTTAGTAAAAATCAAGGTTCCATTTCTTTATCAACCACAGAGGTAGAGTACATTGTTGCTGCTACCTGTTGCACTTAGGTATTATGGATGATTCAGACACTTGCAGACTTAGAGGTAAAATACACTGCACCGATCCCAATTCATTGTGATAACACTAGTGCCATCAGTGTGTCTAAAAATCTTGTATTCCACTCCAAGACCAAGCATATTCCCATAAAATATCATTTTCTGAGAGAGTAGGTCACCAAACAGATTGTTTAGGTCCATTACATTCCCACTACAGAACAAATTGCAGACATCTTTACTAAACCCCTAGCCAAGACACCTTTTGAATATCTCAGACAGAAGCTAGGTGTCATTTCTTCTCACACCTAAAAGAGTCCATCTTGTTAGGGGGAGTTTTGTATTATTTGAATATATAATGCCTCCTAAAATTATTGCAACGGCTCAGGGGGAGCATGTATTTTCTTTGACATTGATGTCAAAGGGGGAGAAAAGAATTCGAGTGCCTTAGTTGCCATCAATGAAAAAGGGGGAGATTGTTGGCATGTTTTACAGGCAGCTTATGCTTGTCATTGATGGCAAGTACAGTAGCGATGATGGCTTAAGTACAGCAGCGATGTTTAGCAGCACAGTGATAATCGGGGAAGAGCAGCAACCGTGATCGTTGGATCAACAATTCAGAATTCCCGATGGCTGTCAGATCTCAATGTAGACAAGAGGAGCATGCAGATATGGAGGATAGATCTCAGGCGTTAGATCCGAGCGCAGGGTCCGACCACCATTGGATCCAAGAGAGCCTGCATGTTCTTTAAAGTGCTAGGAGAAGTGGGCTTACAAAATCCCGAAAGCAGGAGGACCGTCCATCTTCGAGTAGGACACGTGGCAAAAGATCGTCATTTCGTTGACTGGAAAGTCAAAGGAACGGGGTTCCCTAACCTGTTGAATTCGCGAAATGAAAAACCCTAAAGTAAACTCCATTTCGGAGTTTCAGAAATCGGGAGATGGAGAAGTCAGAGACTCTCAACATTAGGAGTCCTGAAGTGCCGAAATGCAAAATCCCGAAACAAGACATGTCATCAAACCACGTCAGCTAAGAACACGTGGCACAATCAGGCAATGACAAGTGTCAAGCTGATTCAACATTTCAGGCACATGTAAGTCACGAATCAAAGTGAAACATGGCAGTTATTCGACACGTGTCAATCCATGTGTGACGTCAGCAGGTTTACATCACTTCAGAGTTTCGGAGATCGAGAGGTGGAGATATCAAAGAATATTAACCACAGGAATCCCGAAATCGTGATATGCAAAATCAAGACTTAATCTAAGCCGTCAGATCAAGGCATGATCTAGACCATTGATCCGACTCCATTTCGAAGTTTTGCGGATCGGGACTTTGAAGTGACAAGAACACTGAACATCAAGAATGTCGAAATCGCGAAATGCAAAATCACGAAATGATCTGAGTCGTTAGATCAAGTGTTGATTGGGACCATTGATCCCATGCCATTTTGGGGTTTCAGGGATCGCGACTTGGAGAGTCAAGATGCCTCATCTCTAGATTCACGAAATGCGAAATCGCGAAAGCGCCTTATGCATAAGGCTGTGGTCACAGCCCTTGGTCACATTAGCGAGAGATGGAGGAAAGAGCTAGAGAAACCAAGCTCCTTTTCGGGGATCGCGACTAGGAATGTCGAGACACATGGTCACACGAATGTCAAATTGTCGAATGCCTAAATCCCAAAATGAATGCAAGATCCCATGGAATCAATCCAATGGTGTAGGTGAATTTGAACAAGATCAGAGGGCTATTGTAGCACGACACAGTGTAACTACCAGAAACCACTGATGGTTTCTGCCAGAGGACTCGAAGACACTTCGGGATGATTGATAGAGGAGGTGAAGAGTCTCTGGGAATCTTCAAGAGGGATGAAGATGTTTGTGGAGGTGATTGATAGCTGTATGAGCATTGAGGCCTATAACTGGAACAGAGAAGGTGAGCTCGACTGTCAGAGAGAAGAAAAAGAGTCTCAAACTACCAGAGAGGCTGAGGAATCTCAGTATAACATAAAGTGATGTTGAACAAGTGGTAAACGACCAGAGAAGCTGAAGAGTCATGATGATGATCAGACAGAGCACTCAAGTTGTGGAGGAATTTGGCGCGGAGTGAGCATGCAAAGGCATTGCGAATATTGCATGCACAAAGACAACAGAGATTATAAGAATTCTAAACAAAGAAGAGATAAGGGTTGTCGTGTAGGAGAATTCAGGTGTTTACAAGGAGGCAGAACGCAGGAGTAGAAATGCATAGTCGAGGAATGGTGCATTGAAGGGATATGGCGCATAGAGCATAAAAGGAAGAAGAACAAAAAGTGTTAGAGGTGTGCAGAAGACACTGATGCAGACAGGGTAAAGCAGTGTAATAGAACAACGACAGGGCTAGTAATCCATTGAATAATTTTATATCGCTGTAATAAGTTTTAGTAACAAAGAATTTATAATTCAGGGTGGTTGGGAGGTGCTATGGAGGACTAGTGTCCTCAAAGGTTCAAGTGGGTGCTTGAACACAGGGAGTTGGTGATTCCTTCTAGTTGGTGCTAGAGAAACCAGGGAGTTGGTGCTTCCTTCTAGTTGGTGCTAGAGAAACCAAGGGGTTGGTGCTTCCTTCTAGTGGGTGCTAGAGAAAACAAAGAGTTGGTGCTCTTAGCAAGTTCCAGCTTGCAAAAACAGAGGTTGTAGCCTCACAATGAGTTGATGCTCATATGTATGATAATGTAAAGAATGTAGAAAATACTTATCATATAAAGAAAAAGAGGTTTTTACCCTATATGGGTTTCCTCGGGAATTATCTGTCTCTGTTTTTCTCATAGATGTGACTAATGTTGAATGTGCCTTTGTTTATTTCCCATTATTGTGATCATCATTGAGTGCCCTGTAAAGATTTTAAAAGAATCATAATTGTTTAAGCACAGTAACAACTGATACACCCCCCCTCTCAGTTGTCCAACATGGTTGGCCACTGCAGATGCTTACATTGGGTGTCGATCAGGGCACATGATTATTTCCAATGGGCACAACATTAAGAACTTAGTGTTATACCCACCTACAAAACCAAACCCATACATAAAACCAGCAGGAAGCAAGAAAAATTTACCTAGGAAAGAGTCCAAAACAGAAAATGAGGAATTGAGGCCAGTTCTCACTATTGGACAAGCCCTTCAGTTGAAAATAGAATCGGAAGATGATGTAATCACCTCTTTTATGGATGATCCTTGCTCCGTTTCTAAAACAAATAAACAATTCCTAGAATATATCCTAAGTTGTGAAACTCGGGAAACAATTGAGATAGCAGAAGGATCAGAGCAGCTACATGTTGATGCACCTAGTGAAAGTGTCCCAGTAGAACTAGAACCAGGGAAAACCCTGAATATTAATCCAACCCTGTCAGAATCCCAGAAGAAGCAACTCGTGGATGTCCTTCGGAAACACAAAGAGGCCTTCACCTGGGATTATACAGATATGAAAGGGATCCCTGCTAATTCATGCACCCATCATATATACATTAAGGAGGATTGTCGTCCTGTGAGACAACCTCAGAGAAGGATGAACCCCACATTGAAAAATGTTGTGAAAGAAGAACTTCAGAAATTACTAGACGTAGGTTTTATTTACCCCATCTCAGATAGCCAATGGGTCTCTCCATTAGTAATGGTCCCTAAGAAAAATGGTAAATGGCAAATATGCATGGATTATCGAGAATTAAATAAGGCAACACAGAAAGATCATTTTCCTTTGCCATTTATTGATCAAGTTCTGGACACATTGGTTGGCAAAAAGTTTTTTTCTTTTCTAGATGGGTTTAGTGGGTATAACCAGATCTAGATAGCTCCTGAAGATCAAGATAAAACCACTTTCACATGCCCCTGGGGAACATTCGCATATCAGGTCCTTCCTTTTGGCCTGTGTAATGCTCCTGCAACGTTCCAAAGGGCAATTTTGGGAATCTTCTTTGATTTGATAGATGACAGTGTTGAAATCTACATGGATGACTTTACTCCATATGGGGATTCATTTCTTGAAGGGCTGAAAAATTTTGAAAAAGTCCTCGAAAGGTGTATACAAGCGCTTGTCTCGTTGAGTAGGGAAAAATGTCATATGATGATGGAAGAAGGAATTGTTCTGGGACATTTGCTCTCAGCTGAAGGAATCTGGATGGACCCAGCAAAGAAAAAGGTAATTCAGCATTTCCTGACACCCAAAACGCCCATGCAGGTACGCAGTTTTATTGGTTGTGTTGGTTATTACAGGCATTTTATAGAAAATTTTGCTAAAGTAGCACATCCACTTTTTCAATTGCTAACAAAAGATTCAGATTTTGTGTGGACAGAGGACTATGATGCAGCCTTTATGAGAATTAAGGAATTGGTCTGTAGCGCTCCAATCCTTAGAGGGCCAAACTAGGCATTACCTTTCCATATTCATACGGATGCTTCCCAAACAGCAGTTGGTGCAGTATTAGGACAGCAAGAGGACAAAATACCATACGCAGTTTACTATGTTAGTAAGAATTTGGCTCCTGCTGAATTAAACTACACAGTGACTGAGAAAGAGTTCCTTGTTGTCATTTACGCCATCAATAAATTTCGGCACTACATTACCGGGTATCCTACCTTTGTGCATATTGATCATGCAGCTATCAGATATTTAATGAATAAACCTGTTACCCCTGGTTGTATCACAAGATGGCTCTTGCTACTACAGGAATTTGATATCACGATAGTAGATAAACCAGGGAAGGACAATGTGGTTGCAAATTTCTTATCTAGGATAGAACATGAGGGTAAGGATACACCAATTGAAGATAATTTCCCAGATGAACCTCTTTTTGTAGTATCTGCTAACACTCTGTGGTATCCAGATATTGCTAATTATATTTCTTCAGGGAAGGTGCCTCGTCATCTATCATATAAAGAACAAAGGAAGATTATTCACCAGAGTACTCGATATTCATGGATGGAAGGATATCTCTTTCATACAGGGGCTGACCAATATATTCGGTGTTGTGTGGCAAAAGATAATATCTATGAGATACTGAAGGTTGCACATGATGGACCCTGTGGAGGACATTTTGTAGATAAAATAACAGGTCACAAAGTGCTACAAATGGGATATTACTGGCCCTCCATCTTTTGTGATGCCCGAGACTATGTCCGACGGTGTGATAGTTTCCAACGGATGGGATAACCTGGGAAAGCAGATGAAATGCCTCTACAACCCCAGATAGTCCTTGAACCATTTGAGAAATGGGCCATTGATTTTGTTGGACCCTTCAACCCACCTTCTTATCAGAAATATTACATCCTGGTCGAAACTGATTATGTAACTAAATGGGTGGAAGCCAGAGCGGTCACAAGAGCAACAGAACAAGTAGTGGCAGACTTTCTTTTTGAAGAAATTTTTTCCCGATACGGTACTCCAAGGGAAATTTTTTCGGATGGAGGATCATAGTTCACATATCACATGATAGGAAAGATGATGCAGAAATATGGATTCAAACATAGAGTGACAACCCCATATCACCCCCAGGCAAACGGGCAAGTAGAAAGCACAAACAAGGTATTGGAAAATATCTTGACAAAGACAGTAGCAAGTCATCACCGGGACTGGGCACAGAAACTTCTAGAAGCTTTATGGGCATACAGAACAACATGGCGAAACACAACTGGGTTTTCACCATTTGAATTAGTCTATGGGAAAGTCCCCTTGTTTCTAGTGGAATTTGAGATCAGTACACTTAGGACAACTCTAGAAGTAGGCCTAGACCCATTAGGAGCACAGAAACACCGACTGGAATAACTGAATGAGTTGGACGAGATTCGGTTAGTAGCTTTCCAGAAGACCACTATTGTTCAACAGCAGAGAATGAAGTGGCATGATAAATTTATCAAAAGTAAGGTATTTCATGTGGGAGATTGGGCATTACTTTACGATTTCTGATTTAAGGATTTCAAAGGCAAGCTTTGCACTCATTGGATGGGGCCATACCAAGTGGACGCAGTGTTCGACAATGGAACGATTAGATTAATTACAATAGATGAGAATCATACCTCGTTCTTAGTAAACGGACACCGTCTAAAACTATACCACCGTCTAGCCTCTAGAAATTCCTTTGTCAAACACCTCTCTTGCTCATCTGATTTAATGATTGTTGGAATGAAGGACACTCTCACTCTACCTTAAAAATAAATAAATAAATAAAAATAAAATAAACATATATAAAAAAAAAATTGTTATTTCTTACTTGTTTGTATTTTTGTAGGAATAACAAACGAATATGACCAGGAGAAATGTAACACTCGACGTTGTTACTCCACCAGTTCGTCTATAAAGATGTTGTTGTTACTCCACCGGTGTGCACTGATTACTTCACGAAGTGTTGTTACTCCGCAACTGTCATTACTCCGCCGGTGTTGTTACTCCGCAACTGTCATTACTCCACCGCTGTCATTACTCTGCAACTGTCGTTACTCTGTTGATGTCGTTACTCCACCGGTGTTATTACTCTACAACTGTCATTACTCCGTCGGTCCTGTTACTCTGCAACTATCGTTACTCCGTCGGTGCCGTTACTCCGAAACTATCGCTACTCTGTCATCGTCGTTATTTTGTCGTTGCTGCTACTCACTGTTGTTGTTACTCCTTGTCATTACGCCCTGTTGTTGTTACTCCATTAGACCTTTTGTTGCTACTCCGCCATAAGGTAGGTCCCCAGGTACGTCTCCGCCGACCTTTATGGATTTAATTAAAATATTCCAAAAAGACATCAAAACATGTCGTGGATGACCATAATTAAGTTGGG
>JASDQU010736227.1:234258-286250 GCA_032191745.1 Picea mariana
GTCATAACAAATGATGGCATACCACGAAAAAGAATTTATGACACATGATCCTCATAAAAAAAAATCCAATGATTTCAATACTCCATAATCATAACTTGATATGTCGAAATGCGTACTCATACACGCAGAGTCATAATCAGTCACCTCCCTAACACGCTGCATTAAATTTATGATAGTACCACCACAATCTGCCATCATTTCCAAACATACCACCATTGTTTCATCCGCCATCCCCAAAAGCGATATGACGTTATTTCAGTTGCCAACGGTTTGGAGCCCTGTCATTTTCCCCTACCAACTAACTGCATTCGTCATGCTAACTCCACCTCTGCAGCAATGGGTGGACGATCTGTGCAGCATGAACCTGAAGATACAACGAGAGTTCGGAACAATCAGGAGGTATGGCAGGTCTTTGAGAACACGGGATAGAATGTTTACTTTGACAGATTGAAAGGGTTGAACGAAGAAATTGCGACAGAATTCGCACTCAAATTGAGAGAAGGAAGCTCTCGGGTCCGCGGAATTGAAATTCTTGTGACAGAGGAAGCCATCACAGAAGTCAGTGGACTCCCTCAAAATGGACAGCGATGGTTTTCAAGAAGGTCTGTCCTTCCGGAGTTTCCTGAAGCCTTTTTACAAGCAGGAGAAAGCATTGTGAAGAAGGTTCGAGGATACAACCAAAATTTGTTGCCGCATCCATGGAAGGAAGTAGCAGAGTTCATCATGAGATATATGACTTGTGAAGGAAAATACTCCACCATATTCAAATACCATCTCTGAATACTAACTCACCTCTGATTTCCCCAAGCAGAGGCTTTCTCACTGAATGTGCCTTATTTCTTATTGAGAATCCTTCACCTAATGCAACATTTGGCTCAGAAGTCGCGACAGGTATTGGCGACCATCACCCACCATGGGCTGGTTCAATTGTTAGTAATGAATGCCATCAGACAAATCCTGATCCCGTGGGAACTGTTTCGGGATTCCACAGAGGAACAAGTAGCAGTAGTTGTGGTTGCTAAGGAAGATGAACCAGAAGACACGGAGGAGGAAAATGCAGGAGAAGATGACTATGTTGACCAGGACAAAGAAGTTGAAGTGTTTGAAGAAGAAGCTACTCCCCAAGAGCAAGCCGAAAACATGGAACCAATGGAAGATGTGGAAGACATAGAAAGGCCCACTAGTACCACAGCCAAGGCTATCCCATAAGAACCAGCCTCGCCTATGGAAATAGCAGAGCAATTTGGTAGCATGACAACCACAAAAGCGGGGTCACAATAGATAGAAGTGGGTGAATTGGTCAATATTGCAACCGAGGGTACTCCACAAGGACCTCCTGTCACCATGGAGTCAATGTAGGAGGATAACCAGAATGAAGAAGAGGTCATGACCACCCCAACCATAGAGCCCATGGAAGAAGTGTTGGGAGAACTAGGGCGTGAGGTTGGCGCTGAACCACAAGAACCAACGTCGACCTCAAGACCGAATATTGAAGATCCCTGCCAGTTCTCCTTTTTCTCCTTTATTCCAAGAGGAGCAAGGCAAACTCGTTCCCTTCGGCGTATTGAAGAAGATCTCACCATTCCTCCAATTCTATCACAAAAGCCACAATTGTGCAGGGTGGATGATACTCAAATAGATACATTAGTAGGAGAGCATCTTTCAAGGGCACCACCGATCGCAGTGAGCGCGCAACAAGAGGAAATAGTTTTAGGTGAAGAGGAGGGACCAAGAGAAGCTGTCCCGACGAATGAGCCAATGGAAGAGCCAGGCGAGAAGGTCGTAAGACTCCCAGTCAAACAAAAACATCAGCTACAATTGAAGGAGACAATGTGGCTTAAGATGGAGGTCAAGAAACTAAAGAAACAGGTACACAAAATGCAGGAGCGGATGAAGAAATACAAGCAAAAAGTTAGAAAGTCCAAGACCATAGGAGTAGAAACAGAGACTCAGACGGACCATGCAACGATAACCTCTGTTGCTACTCAAACAGACCCGGTCGAGCGATTGTTTGAAGATTGTGAGCATGCCTTAGTGATCGAAGTGCAAACTTGAAAATCTATTGCGGCTCAGTATCAAAACGAGATCAGAAGAACGCAGGAACGAGCCTCCATAACTATTTTTGAATATGTGGAGCGTATAGACATCATGAGATTAAGGCATGTGAAGCAGCAACTCAAGATGGAGCAGCTGGAAAAGCAAGTGGCAGAGTTGAAAACGGATAAAGAGAAGATGTTTAGTTTGGCACAAGAGGTGATGGCATGTCGCCCCCCTGCTTCTAGTTATTCTTTATTCTTACATGAACGTTTTCTTCTATTCCGCATGGAGAGCATCAAAAATGAGATTAGTTATAAGATAGAAAATGGTGTACAATTCCTCTGAATAATGAGGTACCATGACATGCCAACTTAGCATTTGATGTGTGAATTTTACCTGCATGGATATCTGTTGCGCCTGAACAGAGACTTCAATCTTGTCTCGTATGTGGGAGACATCCATTTAAGAGCGCTCACCTCTTACACTTTCAACTAGATCAGCTGGCAGAAGGTTTTTAACACATTTGAATATAATCAGGTTACAAAGTTGTTTATGGTAAGAGGAGAACCTGAGAGGTTAGTCACCATGTTCAATAAACACAACACCTTTTGGGGAATTGAGGCGAATAGAGACAGAATGCTAAGGACACAAAATCGATGCCTTGATCTTTGCGTTAAGCAAATAGTCACATTTCATGAAGAATCCCTTGATTGCTATCAGAAAAGGTGGATGATGACACCTACATCTGTCCAGAACAGGAAACCTTTTGGGGCACCAAATTTTGCACGGGTGCTCCCCAGAGTGCCCAGATATGTGGCATGTGTCCGAACAAGCGGGGTCCGATGGATGGGACTCCGGTTTCAGTTTCCTTGTGATATTCATGTATTTAATCTAGCATCTTAATTAACCATTCATTCTTACTCATGCACATGAAATATTAGATCTAACTAGTTCCTTCTATTAATTATCAAGCATTTAATCATTAACTATAATGGACATGCATAACATTTAGTCACATAACACAAGGTTTATGGTGGTTCACCCCCTCCCGGGCTACGTCCACAAATATTTGTCTCTCAATATATTCTATTATGTCTCTGCAATATATCTCGCACTGCATGCGTTTACAATCTTAGATCTTACAATATTCATAGGCTTCACGATCCCTGTGAGGCTGACTAGATTGCACCAGGCTCCTCAGCCTGCAATCTAATACTCAACTCTTTTCTAGCTCACCAGCTTACAAAATAAGGTAGCTTATACAAGATTTACAACCTTCCTGTCTCTCTCTCTTCAGTCCTTCATGTCTCTACTTAGCCTCTCTAGCTCTCTCCTTAGCCTCTCTCCTTAGCCTATCTTCTTAACCTCTCTCCTTAGCCTCTCTCCTTAGCCTCCCCCCTTTTCTAGACCTCCTAGGTACTTATTTATACATATTCTTGTCTTATCAGCCATTACAATATCATGCCAAAACCCTAACCCTAGTGCAGTGAGGTCTCCATTGCATGCGTGCCTCACATGCTTCCCTTGCACATGTTATTTTTCCTTCCAGTTGTCTTTTCTTCCACTTCATGCTTTTCTCTCCAAAAATGGTATTTTCCCAAAATTGGACCTTCACCCAACACCTATCCTGAAAATGGAAATTAGTGACATCTTTGTTGGTGCCCAACATCTGATAGGTGTTGGTGAAATTAGGATCTATCTCATAGAGGTGGGGCCATCTGGAGATCTCGTTGTTGCAAGATTCTAGCACCGTGGTGAGTGATGCGACTGGAGTTCGACTGAGGAAATCAATGACTCTGTTGGTATTTTTTGTTTTATACTTGATGTTGAGGTGGAACTGTTGCAAGTATGTGGACCACTTCTGATGGTGGTCATTCTGCAATTATCCCTTTTTATCCCTTACACTAAGACCATTATTGTTTCCCAAACCACAAACTTGTTATTACACCATGTTTGGCCACATTTTGGCCTTCCTACTAGCATCATCTCTAATCGTGATGCTCAATTTCTCAACACCTTCTGGAAAACATTATGGCATTTACTGGGTTTTCAACTCAATTATTTTATTGCCTTCCATCCCCAAATGGATGGCCAAACTGAGGTAGTTAATTGTATCCTTGTCCATGCTCTTCGCATTCATTTTACCAAAATCAAATAGTGGAATACAACCCTCCATGTCATTCATCATAGTTATAATCATGTTGTGCACCTTTCAACTAGGATCTTTCCTTTTGAGGCTTGCTTTGGATATCAACCTTTAGTCCCTTATGAATTACTTCTCACCTTGCAACCTTCAGACACTCCACACCAAAAAAAAGAACAAATATATGTCCTTTCATTTTTGCATATTCTAGCACACAAACATGCCCAAGTCTCTAAAGTGATAAAGGTAGCCCATCATCACTACAAATACCACCATGATGCTCATCGTTCCCCTATGGTTTTTACTCCTAGTGATAAAGTATGGTTTTACATGGAATTCCAGCATTTTAAATCCCAACGTTATCACAAATTGAAGTCTCTTCGCTATGGCCCTTATACTATTCTCCAATAGATTGGGGACAATGCTTATCACCTTGATTTTCCACCCCAAGTAGGAATTCATGATGTGGTGAATGTGAACAGTCTAAATCACTATGAACCCCCATTGTTAGAAGATATTGTCATTGTATCTCGTCCTGTCGAGTTAACCCCTGATTTCTAGCCTCCCTTGCTACAATACATCTTACTTCGCACTCTCCATACCACCACATGTAATCAACAACATATCTCTTACCTTGTTGGGAGAACATGCCAAAATCCTGCTTAGGATAAACAGTTTTCAGAAGTTTCCATGCACAAGAATTTTCCTCATTCATTGATGGAAGTGGGGACACTTCTAGGCTTAAATAGGGAGGAACTGGGAAAACCAAAAGACATCAACATGAATCCAAAGGAAGTTTCACTCCCTCAACTAGTTCGATTCTTGGAAGGTGCACTCTCTCAGATTATTGGAGAACAAGAACAGTTGACCACAAGTTCCAAGGAAGTAGTTGATCATCTCTGGCTAACTAGTTGTTAGAATCTAGTTGTATCTTGACCCATTCAAGCCATCGTGTAACAATAGACATCTATATAAGTGTTATGTACCAAATACTGAATACAAAAGCACCACACTATATATACAAGAACAATATATAAAACCACCACTTTGTTATATCAAAATCCTTAGGGTAGGGCAACACCATACAATGGATCCTATTATGGAACGGATCCTCTCATGTTCACTTGCCTCTTCGAGGGGGCATACTCCTATTGAGTTACATCTCACAATACAATAATTTTCTTCATGTCCCATTACATTGTTTGAACCCATTTATATAGTGCTACCAACCATCTAAGAACATTCTAGAGGATGAACCTTCTAAGAAGTCCTCTTACATTTATTATATCTAACTACCATAGTGGGCCTTATTTAATACTATAGTGGACTTAGTCCATCTTATATCGAATTTCCTCCACTATTATCACTATGGTACCTCTGGGCTCCCCACTACCTCTCTAGCTACTTAACATTCCATCGCCCTTATGAAAGCGTTGTCCTCAACGCTTGATGTGCAACCATATACCAGGTTCACATGGATAAGTATGGACCATAGTGTTGAAGTGGACTAGAGAACCAAGGTCCCATGGAGAAATGAAAACCATCATGCTAAAGTAGTCCAACTTCCATTGTAAACCGGGGTCCCATGTCCAAGTGCTCATGTGAAATCCACGCGGAAGATATATGAACTCAAGAACTATCTGAAAATGATGCTCCAAAGATCTACATTGATCATGGGGATCCAAATATGTAGATCAATATATAAAACTGCAAGTGATGGTTATTTTTCTCTCAGTTTTGGTGACAGTATTCTTGTTTTCTTGTTCTAGTTAATTTCTTGAGTATTGTTATTATAGATCAACATCCCCATCTAAGACCCCTTCTTGGTTTGAATAATTGGGATGATATTCCATTTATTAAGACAACAAAGGATACAGAGGTAATGCAACTCATCACCCATACTACAAAAGTATGACAAAAAACTTAGTGAACGAGGATCAATATTAGGTAAAGACAACTTACCTTGTCATGGGCTTTGGAGAGGTCCACTTTGATTACCATCAATATTTGATTTTTGGTCTTAATCGAGTGCAGGTTTTCCTATGTTATGCCAACTACCTCATAAATTTTTCCTCCTTCTAGAAACCTGAACTACTCGGCCAATATTTGTTTTGATAAGTTCTTTTTTAGTCTTCTAGCAATGACCTTTGAGATAAATTTGTAGTTGCAGTTGCATATTGGTCAAAACTTTTTAAAAGTTGTCAGATTATCCTCTTTTGGGATCAAAACAATGAAGGTAGCATCACAAGTGTCAAGCATTTTTCGTATGTTTCTAGTGCTCTCCACCAGCCTCCTTAGATCTTATTTAATGAATTCATAACATCCTAGGAATAATTCCACGAGTAATTCATCAAGCCTAGGGATTTTATCCCTTTGGAAACTCTTTAAAATTTGTAGTTCATCTTTCATCAAACCCAAATTGTACTTATTGTTTACAAAACTTGGAAAATAATTAGAGAGTCTTATCACTTCAACAATAGTGGCCCTAGATTAATCTTTGAATAGATTGGAGAAATAGTTGACTCCCTCATCTATTGTATCTTTAAAATTTATTTCCCACCTATTGTTTCCTTTGTCAATATTCCAAAAAAAAATTATATTTTTTTTCCATTTGCATACGAGTGAAAGAAATTAGAATTTTCATCACCTACATGATGCCAAATGCCCCATTCTTAAGACTTCATTCCTTCTCTTTCTCTAGTAAGATATTCCTCTTTTTTTCTTCTAGTTTCTTTCCTTCCAAATTTTGAGTCTCAGTCAAGTATATAAATCCTTCATCGTTATATAAGGTCTCCAGGCCCTTTTCCACTTCTTTAAGAGGCCTGTCATATTTTTGTTTTTCATCCTTAGCCCATCAGGCTGCTATCTTATTTGCCTCTTTCAGGTTTTGTTGAAATTGAAGTAGGGTAGACTCTCTTAGGTTTTCATCAAATGGATTCCAGACATCCTTGATATTTTTAACAAACTTTTCCACCATAAAAAATTATAGATTCTGTTGGACACACCTACCACACTTAGAGGGGGGGGTGAATGAGTGTGGGGCTCCTTTTCCCAAAACTTCCCTCTTGCAAAAAAACTCATCAATTAGCATTCAACATTTATTCATTACCCATTACTGTCATTTATAACCAGTTAGATGTAGACACATATCAGCAACATATATCAGCAATATATCATCAACAAGTCATCATCACAATGAACACAAATAACACAAGATGTATGTACAATTTTCTTTTTATTACGGACTACAATCCTTGGGGTTTATCAGCAACAACTGAATAGAGTACAACTCTACAAGAGCACCAGCTCTATATGTAAGACTCAGCTTACATTCTCATCACCAACTGAGATGAGGCAACAATCCTCAACAGATATCAATCTGTCAACAGGTATGCGACCTATCAGTAGTGAAGCCCATGTGTGCACACGCTCTGGCTCACTACAGCCCGCATGTGAACATGGCCAGTGTATAATGCAACAAGCTTATGCTTATTAGAAACTGGGGTTTTTCTTTTCTTCACATGCTCAAATCCTCTGCAACCTGCAATCACTTTCTCTTCTATCTTCCACTCAAACTGACCCACAACCAATCACAACACATCCAAGCTCTCCAATAGCTTGCTCATGCTCCACAACAAATCAATATGAATGCTATCTCAATCATGTATAAATAACTAGTATACCATAGCAATCATGTCACTACTGAATCCCAAGAGTGTTTCTCACTCCATCAACCAAATCAACCAAATTGAGCCACATCATAGAAGCCATACCAAGAATTCCCTAAGAATTCACAACATATCAAACAATATTATCTATCAAGACAATAATGTAACCATACCAGTGTCTTAGTGATAGATCCGAGGCCATAGAATGCAGATTTGGAACCTGCATCATCATCCAAGAGCTTGGCACTAGCTCAAACACAAATCTCCATGAGGTTATTCAGTCCATGCTCCCTGTACACAGTCAGCCCGCGTGTACACTCACCCTATACATAGCCAGCCCGCATGTACATGCACCCTATACAAAGCTAGCCCGCTTGGGCATCAGAAAATAGGGTTTTCTATGAATCTGATACTTTTGTCGTCAAGATCTCCAACATTGCCGAAACTTTGATGCATCCATGAGATCCTCCTCTCGCTCTCTTCCTAAGAATAGATCTTCAATCATTCTCAAGAGATCCACACCAATAGGATGCTCTCACAAGAAGCTCTCCATCAATACTCCACAAGATATTCACAAGAAGCTCTCCATTGATCCACAAGGATTCTCACCAAATGTACATTTTACAAGAGATCCTAGCTTCTTATTGATACTTTCATCTTCTAGGTCACTTAATCCATTTTTAGGTTACTTAATCCATTTCTAGGTCACTTAACCTATTTTCCTTATTTTAGGGTTAACCACTTTCCATGAATAGAAATTTCTCCAATACTTTATCATTTAAATATTCCTTCTTGATTTTGTCACTTTACTTTATCATTTAAATAATCCATCTTGATTTTTTCACTTTACTTTATCATTTAAATAATGATTTCTTCTTTTCAAGCACTTTTACTTCTTTGACCTTGGGGGCTTCAAGCCTTCATATGGGGGTCCTCCAACTTCATAAGAGCATAACTCTCAAACCGTGAGGAGTTATGTGACATTCCACATACCATTGGAAATGGCATGTTAAGTACTATCCATCTAGGATAGTTTCACCAACAACTTCATTGATCTTCATCTCATTATTCCACATACAAGCATGGGTCCTCCAACCGTTCTCCTAGGATAACTCAATCCATAAAGCATCTTCCCGTGAGGTATTTCACCATAAGGGGAACACTTTGGAGTTCATCCATTTGTGCACCTTATCAACCATGATAAGATAATAATGATTAATCTTTGCATCGATTCACCACTACATCATATATATAAACTATGCATCATGTATCAATGACAACTCATTGATCCATCTTCATCAATGCATCATACTCATGATCCATATTTATCAATTGGTTTCCACTTGGACATATATCATTCTCATCAAGGGCATCATATCAATCAATTACTTGACATCAATCAATGACATCAATCAAACCAAACCATTTACATCAATGACATATGATCCAACAATCTCCCAAATAATCAAACCATTGGTATCAATGACAACATGATCCAACAGATTCAACTTCAAGGGATTGGGTGGTTTTGTTAGAATACTGAGAGGGGGGGTGAATCAGTATTACACAATGTTTTACCACTTTCAACTACAATATATAATCATTAACAATTTATGCCTTCATTTAACATTCCATGAATATATAACCATCAATAATATCACATCAAATACACAGTACACCATAATTTACGTGGAAACCCAAATGGGAGAAAACCACAAAATTATTGCTTATATATCAAAAGAATATAATCATAGGAAGCACCAAATTCCAAATTCTCCAACACCAACTAGAAGGAGGCTGCAACCCCCTATTTACAGGCTCCAACTTGAAGGAAACTACAACTCCTTGGATTCTCTAGCTACATTTGAAAGGAGGCTCCAACCCCCTAGTTTACAGGCTCTGACCTGAAGGAAGCTCCAACTCCCTGTGTTCTTCAGCTCCAACCGGAAGGAAGCTTCAACCCCCTTTCCTTCCCCTGTCCTGTCGCACTGGAATATAAGTGTAGACTCAACCTGTCACTATCATTGATATTTTCACTACAACTATCACTGATACATTAATCTGTCATCCAACATGTCACTGTCACTTTCTCATCGACCTATAACCTGTCAACCTGTCATTTTCCCTATCACTGTCTCTATCACTACCATTGATATTGATACATCAACAAGATCCACTCACATAGATCATACCAATGCATATGCCCAACATCAAGTATCCAAACCATGTGCCAAAATGTACCTTAAGCATGTATCATACCATGTACAATAAGATATGCCTCAAGTATATTCCAATGTCACAAATATGTGCCTCTAAAAATGAACCATAAAATCCATAAACAAACTACCAAGGATATGTCTCAAGCATGTATCAATATCAGCAAGACATGAACCTCAACCATATGTAACCATGTACCAAAAAGGCCTCTATTACATTCCTTAAGCATGTGTCATACCGTCCATGATACAAGCCTCAAAACTAACACATAAAAGACATACTTTTACTCGTAAAAAAGGCATGAAGCACACAATATCACACCAACATACCAACCTGGTGCATATCATCTTCAACAAACAAAAGATAGCATCTTCTTCAAGACCTTTTCTCAGATCTGTGACGTGTACACTATCAACCCGGGGATGCCCGTGCCTTGCTCCATTGTAGCTTATGGTTTTCCACATCTTTCTCTACTGTGATCCACAGAAAACCTAATAAAGATAGTAGCATCAAATTTTTCCCTTTGCTTCCCTTTGTTATATCATACTTCGCTACCGCATATATTCTACGAAAACATTTACCAAAACAAAAATCACTTGAAAGATATATAATCAGTGAATTTGTATGTGTGCCTATGGTAGAATTATTATGGTGTATTTATACTTTTACAAAGTAACTTCTTTCCTATATTCTAGGACCAACCACTTTACCCTTTAATTAAGACTTGTAATTCTTAAGGGGCTTCTTAACCATTCTTCGGGGTTTCCAAATTCAAGAGGGAATAACTCCTCAACCGTCAGGAACCACGTGGCGTACCACCTATCATTGGAAATAAAATGATGAGGACTATCCATATATAATGGTTTTGTATACACTTGAAGTATTCTTCAACCTCATTTTCCTCAGTCAACTTCAAGCCTCATGACCACACCTTTGGGTTTCTAGTAGACTTCTTCAAAGCGTCTTCCAATGAGGGCCATGCTTAAAGCTACGCCATAAGGGGACCAATTTGGAGACTTCTTCAAGTTTACCCATTACTTATAGAGTCTTATAGACTAATTCTAAAGTTAACATCAATGACAATCAATTTTCCAACAATCTCCCCATTTGGCATTAATGGAAACACTCATGCTCCCCCTGCGACCAATGCTCCCCCAATCTGCATGCTTATGTTCTTTATTCCACTTTGAAATCAATGGAAAGGGGTAAATCCCCCTAATAACATAACTTCTTCTAACAATACGCTTCTGAACTTTCTCTCCTGCTTTTTTTCTTTCTCTCTTCTAGTGTAATTTGTCCATTAGTGCTTCCTGATGATGTAAACAGTTGACATATAAAATGCATTCACACTAGGATTCCTTTATCATCTCTTCATAGATGATTTTTCTTTCCTCGTCTTCTTACCAAAAGATGTGTAGATCACTATGGAGTAGAAACTATTCCAAGTTTATGTCAAAGATACTCAAATGTCTCTCTTAGGAGAGGTTTAGTGTAGATGTCTACAATTTGTTCCTTTGTCCCAATATACTCTAACTTGATATTCTTTTTTGTAACATGTTCCCATGGAAAGTGAAACTTGATCAGAATATGTTTGGTCTTGGAATGCATCACTGAATTCTTGGAGATACTGATAGCACTAGTATTGTCACAGATTATTGGAATGGGCTCATCATACTTCACTTGTATATATTGTAGGGTTTGCTTCATCTAGAGAACCTGAGTACAACACGTTTTTGCTGCAATGTATTATGCTTCTACTATAGATAATGATATTGAGGATTTCTTCTTACTTAACCATGATACGAGACAATCACCCAAACATAAGGTTGCTCTGCTAGTACTTATTTGATCATCAATGCTTCCTACCTAATATGCATCTATGTAGGTGACCATAGTCAAGACATTCCCTTTTGGATACCACAATCCAATCTATGTTGTTTCTTTAAGATATTTGAAGATCTTATTTATTGTTGTAACATGAGTTTCCTACGGTGTTGCTTGAAATCTTGCAACCTATCCAACTACTTGCATTACATCTAGTATTAAAGTTATCACTTAGAGTAGGTTTCCAATCATCGATCCATAGAGTCTTTGATATGCTTCCTTAGATTCACCGTCTTTTCTCCACTTTCAATTAGTCACCATAGGAGTACTTACTAGTTTTCAATCTTCCATTCCGAACTTCTTCAACATTTCTTTGATGTACTTGGTTTGGGAAATCAAAATGCCTTCATCCAGTTGAGATATCTAAAGTCCTAAAAAGAATGCCAATTCACCAAGTAGTGACATTTCAAACCCATTATGCATGTCTTGGGAAATTTTCTTACTCATCCTATCATCATCACTTCCAAAGATAATGTCATCCACATATACTTCAATGATAATTATGTAGCTTATATCCACATTTACAAACATATTATCATCTTCATTACCCTTTATGAATCCTTGTTCCTGCAAATACTTGTCCAATCTTGAATACCAGGCTCTAAGGGCTTGTTTAAGTCCATACGGATATTTCTTAAATCTACAAACATAATATTTCCTTTATGATAGTAGGTGTTGGAGCCGCCTTTATCAACTGGTTTAAATGTAATTCTTAAAATCAAAGGTTGTTCTTTAAGTTGTCTTTTACTTCATGACCTTTACCCACTGAAAATCTCAGTAGTCCTAATATGCAAAGTGGCGATGGACGTTGTACTCCTAAGCCATTTCCATTTAACCGTTAAATGAGATTTTTCACTTTTATGTACCTCAGGATATTGCGCTTCAGGAGTTACAAGTCACACGGTTTCCAAGCCCCGATGCACGAAGTCGCAAAACAACCTTGTAAGCTTACCCAGGTTAGCGTCGAGAGTAAAGTTCCTTAAAACTTAGTTAAGTGTTGTCGGGATTCGACGTCTCGACGATCGCTCTCCCCAAAAGTCTTATCATCATAACTCCAATAGGTGAAGTTGCGAGATAGTTTCAAAAGTCACCTGGGTTAGTGTCAGAGGTAAGTCGTTTTAAACCGTAGTTAAACAATGTCGGGGTTTCGCGACTCGGCATTCACTCTTCAAAGAAACTATACCTTCGTAGCCCCGAGTCGCGAAATCATGATATTAATTAAACACTGATTAATCAAACACTTAATCCAGATCACATTTTTTCTTAACTAAATCGTGTCATCGTGATCTCGGGTTTTAGGGGCTCGAAGGATAGGAGTGAAATCTCCCGATACGACGAATGCTGAAAATGGTGATTAAAGTTTAAAGAAAACCTAATTAAAGAAAGCTAAGCCATATTAATCAGTGCATTAATACAAATAGTAACACTCACCATCTACGGGTTAAATTTAAATGTTTTTTGCGCTAACGTGTGTTACGACCCGTCAAAATTTATGGCATTTATTTGAAATGAGGTGAAGTGATAGGTAAAGATATTGTTTTTATTGTTAAATATTTCTCTAAAAATGATTTGACCTTTTTGTTCATAAGGACACCAGGGTTTTAAATGGTCGAGATATAGAGTTCTTTCTCTCATTGTTTCAAATTTCATTTCTATCTTGCGCAAAGAATCTTTTCTCACCAAGCTAATATCTATATGTATACACATTTTTACTACAGGAGAGCTAATTCAGAGTCCTCTATCATGGCTCCATGAAAAGCATCCAAGGCAATTCCTAAGAATTCAGGGCAAAGCTTAGATAATGTTTTCGATACTTCACCCTGAAGTATTGATTCTGTCAGAACCTGGTCATACGTCTCTGAGGTTCTTAAATCTGAATTGGTGAACTGTTCAAATGATTCCAGCGATAATGAGAAGGACGATTTGGCCACCAAATGCAAAATTGTCCTTCAAGCAGAGATGCATAAGATAGCGGCCAGGCCATGACTCCTTCCCTATTATGATATGATCCAATGGGCATTAGATCATGTAGATATCCCAACCAGAACTATCATCAGTGAGAAGAAGGTGACCATTGGGACCTTCAGACCAGAAAATTTTCAAGCGATGTACCAATTGTCACCCACACCAAACTTCTCACACAATGCCAAGTTTCTGGAAGGTTTTAAGCGGAAAGAATGCGAACAATATGGCAGAAATTTTTCTGATCTGATCAAGGATTAGGTCTCACACCCCGCAAAGTTCAGGGTGGACGGTAACGGAGTTTATTCAATCTCTTCCCTGGAACCGCAATTCAATTATATAGCAATGATGACATGTAGGTTGTATGGGAAGGAGGACACCACACATTTTTTTCTCTCATGGGTGCCTCTCATTCATACAGTCGCTGAAGGTTATTCCTTCGACTGCGCCAAATTGTTGTCAGACAGTTTAACCAATCGGATTACTGAATATCGGATGCAGAGGGTGAATGGAAAGGCTGCTTCATTTTTTATGTCTACCTACATCATGGATGTTGTCTGTTTCATGACGCATTTCCCTCTAATGATATGGAGTTGGACTCCATCTGAAGCTGAGCCTATCCATGTATACCACTCCAAACTTTGGGAAAATAAGGCCACAAAATTTATATACAAAATTTTCAATTGGGTAATGGTACCAATGCATGTCTCCATCTTCAGCAACCCACCGCCCAGGATTTCAGATAACATCGCCACCAACTTGAGCAACAAGGTCGACTAGTACATAGAGGCAGAATTTTCATACATCAAGGTTTTTGGCACCTCCGTTCCCCCCTATGCTCTACCATTATTCATATCGAACAGGCTGGTTTGTTGCAAAATCGCTAGGAAAACTGTGATTGGCGGCATAAGCAAAGAGCTTAAAGGATTTTCGAAGAAAGTATGGCCGCCCTTCCCCATTCATTTGAATACATATTCTTTATTAGATTTTGGACATGCAAAATCTAAGGCAGTGGCTTTGGAGGATATTAAATTGGTCCACATTGAGTTCAAGAAGAATGACCCACACAGGATCGTGGGTAATCACATGGCGAGTTGTGGCCTTAAAATGTATGAACATGAGCATTCGCCTCATGATGACATCTTCCGAGGGGTGAGATCCTATGCTGAGGTTCTAAGTTGGATTCAAACCCTGTCGCCCGAGGAGATGGTTGCTTTCTTCAAATTTCATGAACACCAATGGATTTGCCTTCCCCCAGTCTTACAGGGTAAGAACTCGCTGATTGTAGATGTACATCCAATGGAAGCCAAGGGCTCCAAAGATTCAGAACCTGATCAAGAGGAACACCAGGAAAAGAAGAAGCAAATCGGGGGCCCGAAACAGGAAGCCGAGATCCCCAACCCTCCAAGCAAGCCAGCCTCGGTTGTTATCCCGAGAAAATCATCCAAGCAGATCATCAACCCCATCATTTATGTTACTCCCCTACAATTCACAAAGGGGATCCTAGATGCAGGATGGATTTTCGGCGAAGAACTAACACCCATATCTGTGGAAGAATTTCCTCTGAATGAATTTTTCTTCAATAAGAAGAGAAAGGCCATTGTGAAACAAGAACTTTATCAAGAAGCAGGCACAACAGCCAAGAAATTTAAAATCCTTGTTGATGGGAGAGCCATGAAAAAGGAGGAATTTGCAACTTAGATAGAAGGGACATTGGGGGCTTTTGCTACAGCCAACCAATATTTTGTCGAGTCCCTAAAAGAACAGTTGAAGCGGAAAAACCGCTTGATCAAAACTTTGGAGGATAAGCTGGCTACAGTAGAAGAAGCCGCCAGAGATCAAATGAACACAGGTATAGAGCTAGCTAGGGAAACCGATCAAAGGGAAATCGAGCGGCTCAAATCCGATCTCGAACAGACACAGTAGATGGCTCAGACCAGCCAATCACAGATAAGCCAGCAAGGAGAATTGATAGGGCAGTTACAGGCCAAATTAAATTTCACCAAAAGCCAGATGATAGATATCGGGATATTCCAATCCCAAGCCATAGAAATCAGAAAAAGAGTGTCGGCAGCTCAGCAAGATTTACTTGCTAAAGTGGAAACTATTCAAAACCACTGCCAACTCATTGATCAAGTACTGGAAAACATCTCCTTCAGAGAAAAAGAAGCTAGGGCAGCTTGGGTCTCTTTCCAAGAGGTTGTTATAGCCACAACAAAAAAGGAAATGGGCAGTAATTCTAGGCTTTCCATCCCAGAGCAAACCCGGGGTAACATCTTGCTGAAGGCATGGGAGCGTAACATATCAAAAGGCAGACAACGAGCCAAAGAGGTAAGAAACTCTTGTGAAGAAACTTTCGGCTTCATAGATGGGAGTTTGTTGGATCTCGATAGTGAAAACAGCACTGAGACACTGGGCCAGATTAATATAGCCAAGCACCTACTCAATATCAAAGAGAATGAGGAAAGAGAGTTGGCTGAAATATCACAGATAACCCAGACGGATATAATCCAAGTAGATAAATGGCTAATAAAACCAAGTGTACATTTATTTTCTATCAGTGCCGAAGACCGACAGGTAGAAGGAAACTTGCCACAATTAGTGAAGGATTATTACACTTTTGAGGCAAATAATCAAACAGAACCTTCCAGGTTGATAGCCCAATTGGTGGAGAGGTGTGTCACTTGCATCGAGCATGTGAAGGGGTAGGTTTCGGGTATCAAATAATGACAAGTGTATTCCTGTTATATTTTTATAACTCGAAGAGAAAAGAAAGGAAGGTGTTCCATTTTCCCGAAAGAAGGATAGAGATAAAGAATTGAAATGTTTAATCTCTTTTTTTTTGTAACCGAAGAAACTCCTGGAACGATTGAAATTCCATCATGTATAAGTTTGTATAAATATGAAATTAGAAGAAAGAAAATAGGTTGGACCTTTTTGGTCGATTGTAATAGAGACTCTCTCCTTTTGAAATTTAATACAAAGCAATCTGAAGATTCCTGATTCCTTCAAGACTGTGTTATGAGTTTGTTTCCTCTGTGATTTCATATTCAATTTCATTTTGCATGTATATATCTGATGAATGTTTTCACTGCAATTTAGTAAAACCTCTACTATGGTGATCAATTTTTAGTCGTCTATATTGTTTACATTTTTTCCTCTGTATCGGCTATTAACAGATACAAGACCTGTGAACTCTTTAGATCTTCATATTTTATGCTTTGTCAGATTTCTTCTTATCTTTTACTTCTTCTGTTTACAGGGTGAGATTCTCCCTTGATAGGAGCCTCGCATTATAGACAGCTTAATGTTTTTCTCACATTTCACACACCATTTATTTAAAAGATAACTCAGTTACGGGAAAAGGCCTTTGGTTTGCACTTTATCTTCAATATCGGATTCAAAATTTCTCTTTTATACGATCAAATTGATACAGCATCAAAAACCTCGAACTCTCCTTTAATTTTCATGTTCCTCTATGACTGTCCTCGTTGCAAGACAACCTAATATTGAACCCGGCTTGTTGGACCAAACCCATATCTCTTTGAACCTTTTCGATACCATACTTAAAATAGCCACCACCCGAGTAGAACTTGAACTTTCATGGGCCATGATTGAACGGGATATAAGCATCCAGGAACAGTTGGAAGCGAGACAACGACAACCTAGAAATCAGCCTTAGCTTCCTTTCCCGAAGGTTGATTCTTCCCCTTTATTTATCCTTTACTCACTTTCAGATGCCTAGACACTGTACTTTCTAAGACTTAAGTACATACTCTGGAACAACATATTTTTGGCACTGTTGTCGGGGACGAAGTTACGAAACTTTTTCCCTGGGAAGAACGACATTTTTGCAAGTTTCGCCCTTTGATAGTGAACAAAGAGTGAACACCTTCTAAAGGATTTTATTATCTTTCACTTGGTGACTCCACGTTTAAATAAGCTAGCATCCGGTTGAAGGAATGCCAGACAAAACCCGGAGGGTAAATAGACCATGCTCGTTTTCGATCCCGAAAAAATACTGAAAACTAGAGGTTCCCTTAAGACAACCACTGTAATCTACCATCTTAAGTACCCACAACCCAATACCAAGAGTTTCTTTGAACCTTCAACTTCGCACAATCCCCTCCCTGAAACCATCAACCCAAATTTAACTTTTTCTGAGGTTAAAAGTGAAATCCATCCGACAACCTTTGGCGTACACAAAGGTAAAAACCCCACAGTGAATTTATCAAAGATCGATATCCCGTCGACTCTTTAGTTAGATTTCAAAACCCCACCAAGTCTCGAAGAGTATATCATATACTCAGATTCCACACCTGCGGATTCCCCTGATTACATCTCTTGCAAATCCGAGGAGCCAAGTCCTCGCATCTCTTTTCACCCGTCTTCGCTTTTCTCGTCTCTCGAAGAAGCTAGAAATTCACTTTTAGTCTTCTAGAACCCTCTATATAACACACCTTTTCCCTATTCGGTAGTACCAATGGCAGCCGCCGGAAGAGGAGGTGGAGTGGCTCCAGGAGGAGGAGTGGGGGGCCAAGTGCCTCCCACGCCTCCCAGGGTTTTCGCTAAAGTAGCTGCGAGATATGCACCTTTGGTCGTGCCCGTCCCTCTCCACGACCTTCCTGAAAATTACATAAAAAACTTACCTAAATTTACAGGGGAAGGGGACTTGACCGCAGCCGAACATATAAACTTTTTTGATCAGTTCACCGATATCCTAGGTCTCGAACACGAAGACGTATATTTGAGGTTGTTTGTTCATACTTTCGAAGGACAGGTACGAACCTGATTTCGAAGTCTACCCGCAGGATCGATATTATCCTATGATGCCCTAGAAGACTCTTTTCTTAGAAAATGGGGTGAAAGGAAAGACCATTTGTATTATTTGACAGAGTTTAGCTCTTTAAAGAAAAAGACTTCAGAAATTGTTATGGAATTCATTCAAAGATTTAACAAATTATATAATAAGATCTCGGTCGAAGTTAAACCATCCCAACCTACAGCCAAGGTAACCTTTGTGGGATCCTTCAAACCCGATTTCGCACTTCTTTTGAGAGAAAGGAGGGGGGCTACCCTAACCCGAATGCAAGATGATGCCGTAGAAATTGAATCTAATATGATGGCTTCTGGCAAGTTGAAAACCAAGGTAGAAACGGGAAACCGAGAAAACAAACATTTTAGGGAACAAGCGGGACCCTCAGGGTCCAATAGATCCACAAATGACAAAATGGGTGATATGGCTAGGATAATTACGAAGTTATCGAATAAGATTTCTAGAATGGAGCTAGATTAGTCCAAGGATGATCCTTTCGTTAAGAGGGAATTCAGAAGAAACCCCAATCCTCAAAGTCAACAAAGGCAGATTAAAAATGAAGACCAGAAAATTCAAGCCCCTTTAAAAAATGAAAATTTTATAGGAGGAAATGACCTGCAAGATTTCTAAGATTTGGATGAAGATGTGACAAATTTGGGTGACGATTGCACACAGCCTTACTTAACTAAAGAATATTACGAGAAGTCCTTGAACACTCAACAACTGTCAAATAAAGATGAGGACATAAACAACACCGATGTTTCTATCTATCAAGAAGTAACTGATTCTATAATGGTTGAGGTCCAACCGAGGTATAACCTGAGGTCTAAAAACAAACCTGCGTTGACTCCTCAACCCAAGAAAATTATCCCTAGAGGTGAAGTATACGAGCCCGCCCAAAAAGAGACCGAGACACCTAATAGAAAAATGAAAGGGGTAGACTCGCTAGATCCCAAAGTAAAGGAGGTTGAGACCCAAACAAAGGAAGCCAAGACAGATGAAACACATATACCGGTAGATAAACTCATGGGTGATAAATCATCACAAACAAATAAATTAGAAAAGAAGGAGTTTGGGGTTTCAACTAAAGAAATGGACAAAGGTAGTGGAGGGTTCAGCCTTGAAAATGAGATAAATAAGATAAAAATACCAATCCCTCTGGTGGAATTAGCAAAGAATCTTGTATATCAAAAGCAGATGACCAAAGCGATAGGTTTTTCGGAGCTAGAAAGTCACTCTGACGTGATAAACTTGGAAGATGATAAGCAATATCACTTTTGGTCCACATTTTGAGGGTGCCAAAGACATCGTCGCTCCCTTCTATATCACCTTGAATGTGCATGATCGACTGCTACATAACTACATGCTAGACTCTGGGGCCTCACATAATGTGATGCCCAAAACTATTATGGATAGACTAGGCCTCGAGATCACCAGGCCTTATGGGGATCTCTACTCTTTCGATTCAAGAAGAGTTAAGTGCATGGGTATGATAAAAGATTTAGTAGTCACTCTTGCACAAGTCCTGGTGAAAAGCATCCTGATGGATGTAGTTATTGTTGATATACCCCCGAAGTATGGCTTACTGCTATCTAGGTCGTGGGGAGCCAAACTTGGTGGGTCTCTTCAACTAGACATGACCTACACCACGATTCCTGTGTTTGGTGAACAACTTACTTGGTTATACAAGGAAACGAGGCTAGCCTACACAGTGAGCGACCCTCAGAATCCTTACAATTACCCTATTTATATTGCCGATCAAGATCTAGGAAATTGTATTATGTCTTTTGATGATGATGTAAATAGTTGTGCAGAAGAGAATTACTTAGAAAATAATGAATCAGGAAAGACATATGAAAATATGCATAGCACTGGGATTTGGAAAATGTTTTTTGACGGTGCCCTGTCATGTGAAGGAGCGGGTGCAAGAGTACTTTTTGTGGCACCTAAAAACGATTTTGTTATCCCTTTCTCTTACAGGCTTCAGTGGGATATAGACTACACCAACAACGTATGTGAGTATGAAGCCTTAGTCTTAGGGTTGGAAGCTTCCAGGAAGTTGAACATAAAGAACCTGGAAGTTTATGGAGATGCAGAGTTGATAGTGAAATAGATAAATCGGCAATACCAGGCCAAACATCCAAGATTGAGATCTTACATAAATTGCGCTTGGGATCTTATGGAAAATTTATTTTCATCGGTAAAGGTTCATTTCATCCCACGGGCCGAGAACCAGCAAGTTGATTCATTGGCCAAAGCGGCTTCAACTTTCATACCCCCCACCGCTTTCAAATTGAAGTACCACATAGAGGTAAGGCATAGACCATCCATACCAAACAACATACAACACTGGCAAGTTTTCGAGGATGATGAACAGATCAAAAAGTTCCTGGAAATGGTAGGTGATTTCTCCGAAACCCACATTGACCAGGAGGACCAAAATTATCATACCTGGATTATGCAAGAGAGAGAGGAGCCTCAGGAGTTCTGAGAAAAAAATGTTAACCATCACATGTTGGTTTTAAAGAATAATCAGATTCCAAAGGGACCAATCCCCCTAGAGAGACTGTTCGATCAGAATGATATGCCCTTAAAATCCACTCTGCAACCCCAACTAGAAGAGGTTGAAGACTGTGACGTAGGGACCAAAGAGGAGCCTAGGATGGTAAAAATATCAAAGTACCTTCCTCCTGAGGTAAAAAGAAAGTATAAAGAATTACTCGGGCGATATAAAGATGTTTTCGCTTGGTCTTACGAAGAACTGAGAACCTATGACACCACTGTGATTGAACACAAGATACCCCTGAAGCATGGTGTCAAACCCTTTAGACAAAAACTTAGACAAATCAACCCTATCTTATTGCCCGTGGTCGAAAGGGAAGTTAAAAATCTCTTGGATGCAAAAATAATAGTACCACTGAGATACTCTGATTGGGTAGCAAACCTGGTCCCGGTTAGAAAGAAGAATGGGGAGATTAGACTGTGTGTTGATTTTAGAAAACTAAATAAGTCCTCCCTCAAAGACAACTACCCTCTACCCAAAATGGATCACGTATTAGAAAAGGTAGTTGGGGCAAATAGGATGTCGATGATCGACGGGTTCTCCAAGTACAATCAAATTGTTGTAAATGAACATGATAAAGAAAAAATAGCCTTCACTACCCCTTGGGGTACATTCATGTATGATAAGATGCCTTTTGGTCTAATGAATGCAGGGGCCACCTTTCAACGTGCTATGGATATCGCTTTCATCGGCGAAAGAGACAAGTTCATGATTATCTATCTCAATGATCTAACCGTTTTTTCTAAATCTGACGAAGATCATTTGATACATCTCAAGCAGACGTTTGAAAAATGTTGCAGGTTTGGTTTGTCTTTAAACCCCAAAAAGTCTCACTTTGCCATGCAAGAAGGTAAACTCTTGGGCCATATTGTGTCTCGAGAAGGAATTAAAATTGATCCTAGCAGGGTTGAAGCTATAGACACTATAAATATTCCTAGAAATGTAAAAGAAATTCAGTCATTCTTAGGAAAAATAAATTTTTTGAGGAGATTTATCCCAAACTTTGCTGAAATTGTGAAATTGATCACAGATATGCTAAAGAAGAACAGCGAAGTGAAATGGACAGCAGAGGCCAAAGCATCATTTGCATGCATCAAGAAGGTTATAAGCGAGGCACATGTATTGGCAAGCCCTGATTATCTAAAGGATTTTCTTATTTTTTCGTTCGCCTCTGAACATACACTTACCGCAGTACTCCTCCAGAAAAATGAAGAAGGTTTCGAGCAACCGATAGCCTTTTTCAGCAAAAGTATCAGAGACGTTGAACTCAGAATTGATATAATGGAAAAACAAGCATACACTATGGTGAAGGCATTAAAGGCTTTCAGAACTTACGTGTTGCATTCCAAAGTAATCGCATACGTACCCACCAGCTCCGTAAAAGATATTTTGGTTCAATCCGACAGTGATGGCAAAAGGGGACGGTGGCTCGCTAAAATTCAAGAATTTGATCTGGAGAAAAAATCGACGAGACTAATAAAGGGACAAGGTCTGGATAAACTCTTAGCTTAATCAAATTTCATAGCCCTCAGTATAAATGGCCTACAGGGATGTGAAGAGGATGTGGACATGAACGAGCTCGATGAGCAAACAAGTGCAATCAGAATCGAAGAGAAGTTTGCTTCATCTGATTGGTACAAAAACATAGTGTCCTACCTGTTGACCTTGAAATGCCCAAGTGATTTATCCCCATCCAAATCCAGGACGCTAAAACTACATGCGGTCAAGTACTATATATCTGAAAGTCAATTGTATTGGAAGGACCCACTTGGCTTCCTATTGGTTTGTTTGGTTGAATCAGAAACAGAGAAGGTCATAAGCAAATTTCACGAAGGAGTGTGCGGGGGACATCACACTTAGAGGGCGATAGCTTATAAAATCCTAAGGGCAGGGTATTATTGGCGAAGACTTTTCTCAGATGTCAATGCCAAAGTCAGAACTTGCAACCCTTGCCAATTGTTCACAGGCAAGCATAAACTCCCAGCGCTACCGTTGGTTCCGGTCAAGACGGAAGCCCCTTTTCAGCAATGGGGACTAGATTTTATAGGTGAAATTAACCCCCATTCTAGAGCTCAACACAAATGGATCCTGACTGCCACAAATTACTTTACTAAATGGGTGGAGGCTAGTCCAACCAGAAGGGCAACTAATTCAGTGGTAATAGATTTCCTAGAAGAGAACATTTTGTCTAGATTTGGCTACCCCCAAAAGATAGTCACAGATAACGCCCAAGCTTTTAAATCTATGGCTATGATCAGTTTCTGCCAAAAATACAATATCGTGCTCGGCCATTCCACGGCATATTATCCCCAAGGACATGGACTAGTCAAGTCTTGAAACAAGAGTCTGATCAATATAATTAAGAAAGTGTTGAACGAGAACAAAAAATCTTGGCATGTGCATTTGAAATATTCTTTATGGGCGAACCGGATAGGCATGAAAAAATATATTGGCACTTCTCCTTTCCAAATGGTGTACGGGACCGATGTGTTATTACCCATAAATCTAGCGCTTCCCGTAATGAAACTTTGGCAAGATGAGAAAGAAGAACCAAATCATGTCACAAGAAGGATAAACCAGTTGATTGAAGTACAACAGCACAGGGTCGAAATGGACGAAAGGTTGTAGAAATACCAAGATGACATGAAAACGTTATTCGACTATAAGGAAAAAGACAGAGAGTTTCTCCACAACAATTTGGTCTTAAAATGGGATGCTATGAAGGAAGACTCAGAAAAACATGGTAAATTTGATCATATCTGGTGCGGACCGTTCAAAGTCGCAGCTCCCAAAGGAAAAAAAATTGTTTCTATTAGAAAATATGGACGGTAAAATCTTCAACGCCCCTGTCAACGGGCGTTATTTAAAACACTATATGCAATAATTGGTTCCCAAAAAATTTCCATTGTATATACCGGTTTGTGTTTTCTTTCTATTTCATAATTTCTCTTTGGTAAGTTCACTTTCACCACTAATTAATTAGGTCAATGATTTTTGTAAAAGTAGAGATACTAAATTTTCAATGCATTCAGCTCTTTTAAAAGGCACTCTTCGTGTTTACAGGGTTCTGGCTTGTAGCCCAAACAAGCGAAAGGAGAAAACAGAAAGTCATATATCGGAGACTAAATTCGCCGAAAACAGGTGATAGAAAAAGTTTCCCGTTATTTTAAAAGAAACGAAATGGTAAGGCAAAGGTACGAATTCCTAAGAATTTTATTTTTTAAACGAAGGTCTTCAAAGTGCCATAATGATCTCATAAATATAATGTTTTCGCTTGATTGGTGATTAAAAGAGAGACTCCTTACTCTAGGTCCTAAGAGTTTCACCTAGATAAAGATAGAAGGTAATTAAAATAAGCAGATAAAGTAAAGCGTCTCTAGAAAAGGGTCCCAAAAGTCGGTTTTAGTCTATAATCCCTGTGTTTCGAATCCCAGATCTCTCTCCGTCACCCTTTTTCTGTCCGCAGACTTACCTTCTTAAAAAAACAAGCATCTTTCTGGATTCTATACATAGGGAGAAGAGATTATGTTTTAGCTTTGGAAGCTGTAAAGCAGATTTCAGAAAGTAAGCCAGTCTTCACAACCACTCAGTCTCTTACTAAGCAAAGTTATTCGTAGGTTGATCCTGACTCTTCTAGGTTTTTCAATAGTTTCGAATGATTGAGGCTTGCTCAAAAGAAGGCCCCTAGAAGTAATATTTCCATTTTTCCCTACGGACTAAGGTGTTTTGAAAGTTAAGAGGAGGCTGGTACCGAGTAATCAAAGCAAGTTGACAAACCTCCACTACAAATATTACACAGATATCATCCCTCATACAAACTGATTTCCCCCACTTCATGTTCTAAAAAGTAAATTCTAAGACAGATGGTGAAAGGAAATTCATATTTGATTGCCCCCATCTAGTCCAAAGAGACGATGAAAGGAAATTCAGAAACGATTGCCCTCATCTCAGCATTTAAATGCATAAATATATTTCGAAGTGGTGAAAGGAAATTCAGTAAAAAGGGCCAGATAACTTCACCGGGGTACTGAATAGGCTCGCTGGCAGTGAAGCAATATCTGAGATATCTATAAGGTTTTCATACGTGAATCTCACTCTACTCTGGTAATCAACTTTCTCGAAACCCGATCTGCACCCCAAGTGCGGACAAGGCTCCCTGATTAAAAAGCATGTAATTTACTTCGTTTGATGCAGGCCAAAAGCCACAAGATCTGTTGGATTTCCTAGGACTATTTTGATTGTCTTAAGGAAAACCTGAATTCAATAACGAGAAAGAGAAAGTCATGAAAGGGGTTGCAGCTGAGTTTGAAACGCATTTGAGTGTTGAAAATATTTTCAAAAGTAAAAGACGAAATCTCTTCTTCCCTCCGTATCCCCTTTCCTTAAGCAAGTTTCGCAGAAATAAAACCAATGACTCCATTTACCCAATACAGGCACGTGGTCTACTGTTCTTCCCGTCTCGCAGGAAGACGGGATCCCTAGTTGGAGCCTATGTTGGAGCCTCCTTTATCAACTGGTTTAAATGTAATTCTTAAAATCAAAGGTTGGCCTTTAAGTTGTCTTTTACTTCGTGACCTTTACCCACTGAAAATCTCAGTAGTCCCGATATGCGAAGTGGCGATGGCCATTGTACTCCTAAGCCATTTCCATTTAACCATTAAACAAGATTTTTCACTTTTATGTATCTCGGGATATCGTGCTTCAGGAGTTACAAGTGACATGGTTTCCAAGCCCCAATGCGCGAAGTCACGAAACAACCTTGTAAACTTACCCAGGTTAGCGCCGAGAGTAAAGTTCCTTAAACCTTGGTTAAGTGTTGTCGGGATTTCGTGTCTCGGTGATAGCTCTCCATAAAAGTCTTACTGCCATAACTCCGATAGGCGAAGTTGCAAGATAGTTTCAAAAGTCACTCGGGTTAGTGTCAAGGGTAAGTCATTTTAAACCGTAGTTAAACAATGTCGGGGTTTCGCGACTCAGCATTCACTCTTCCAAGAAACTATACCTTTGTAGCCCCAAGTCGCGAAATCATGATATTAATTAAACACTGATTAATCAAACACTTAATCCAGATCATGTTTTTTCTTAACTAAATCACATCATCGCGATCTCGGGTTTTAGGGGCTCAAAGGATAGGAGTGAAATCTCTCGATACGATGAACGTCGAAAAGGGTGATTAAATTTAAAATAAAACCTAATTAAAGAAAGCTAAGCTAGATTAATCAATGCATTAATACAAATAGTAACACGCACCATCTATGGGTTAGATTTAAATGTTTTTTGCGCTAACGTGTGTTACGACCCGTCAAAATTTATGTCATTTATTTGAAATGAGGTGAAGTGATAGGTAAAGATATTGTTTTTATTGCTAAATATTTTTCTAAAAATGATTTGACCGTTCTGTTCATAAGGATGCTGGGGTTTTAAATGTTCAAGATATAGAGTTCTTTCTCTCATTGTTTCAAATTTCATTTCTATCTTGCGCAAAGAAGCTTTTCTCACCAGGCTAATATCTATATGTATACACATTTTTACTATAGGAGAGCTAAGTCAGAGTCCTCTATCATGGCTCCACGCAAAGCGTCCAAGGTGATTGCTGAGAATTTAGGGAAAGGCTCAGATAATGTTTTCGATACTTCACCCCGAAGTATTGATTCTGTCAGAACCTAGCCATACATCTCTGGGGTTCTTCAATCCAAATTGGTGAACTATTCAAATGATTCTAGTGATAATGAGAAGGATGATTTGGCCAACAAATACAAAATCATCGTTCAAGCAGAGATGCATAAGATAGCGGCCGGCCCACGACTCCTTCCCTATTATGATATGATATGATGGGCATTAGATCATGTAGATATCCCGACCAGAACTATCATCAGCAAGCAGAAGGTGACCATTGGGACCTTCAGACCAGAACATTTGCAGGCAATGTAAGAATTGTCACCCACACCAAACTTCTCACACAATGCTGAGTTTCTGGAAGGTTTTAAGCGGAAAAAATGCGAGCAATATGGCAGAAATTTGTCTGATCTGATCAAGGATTGGGTCTCGCACCCCGCAAAGTTCAGGGAGGATGGTAACGAAGTTTATTCAATCTCTTCCCTGGAACGGCAATTCAAATATATAGCAATGATGGCATGTAGGTTTTA
This sequence comes from Picea mariana, assembly GCA_032191745.1. NCBI lineage: Eukaryota > Viridiplantae > Streptophyta > Pinopsida > Pinales > Pinaceae > Picea > Picea mariana. Next base: position 261,695 of record JASDQU010736227.1, read on the forward strand.
TGGGAAGGAGGACACCACACATTTTTTTTTCCCATGGGTGCCTCTCATTCATACAGTCTCTAAAGGTTGTTCCTTCGACTACGCCAAATTGTTGTCACACACTTTAACCAGATGGATTACTGAATAGCGGATGCAGAGGGTGAATGGAAAGGCCGCTTCATTTTTTATGTCCGCCTACATCATGGATGTTGTCTGTTTCATGACGCCTTTCCCTCTAATGAGATGGAGCTAGACTCCATCTGAGGCTGAGCCTATCCATGTCTACCACTCCAAATTTTGGGAAGATAAGGCCACAGAATTTATATATGAAATTTTCAATTGGGTAATAGTACCAATGCATGTCTCCATCTTCGACAACCCACCGCCCAGGATTTCAGATAGCATCGCCACCAACTTGAGAAACATGGTTGACTGGTACGTAGAGGTAGAATTTTCATACATCAAGGTTTTCAGAACCTCTATTCCCCCCTATGCTCTACCATTATTCATACCGGACAGGCTGGTTTGTCGCGAAATCTCTAGGCAAACTGTGATTGGCGGCATAAGCAAAGAGCTTAAAGAATTTTCAAAGAAGGTATGGCCACCCTTCCCCATTCATTTGAATACATATTCTTTATTAGATTTCGGACACGCAAAATCCAAGGCAGTGGCTTTGGAGGATATTAAATTGGTCCACATTGAGTTCAAGAAGCACGACCCACACAGGATCGTGGGTAATCACATGGCGAGTTGTGGCCTTAAAAGGTATGAACATGAGCATTCACCTCATGACGACATCTTCTGAGGGGCAAGATCCTATGCCGAGGTCTTAAGTTGGATTCAAACCCTGTCGCCCGAGGAGATGGTTGATTTCTTTAAATTTCAGAAACATCGATGGAGATGCCTTCCCCTAGGATTATAGGGTAAGTACTCACTGACTACAGATGTACAACCAATGGAAGCCAAGGTCTCCAAAGATTCAGGACCTGACCAAGAGGAACACCAAGAAAAGAAAAAGCAAATCGGGGGCCCGAAACATGAAGCCGAGATCCCTAACCCTCCAAGCAAGCGAGCCTCGGTTGTTACCCTGGGGAAATCATCCAAGTAGATTGGTAGCCCCATCATTTATGTTACTCCCCTACAGCCCACAAAGGGGATCCCATACACAAGATAGATTTTTGGCAAAGAACTAACGCCCATAACTGTGGAAGAGTTGCCTCCGAACAAATTTTTCTTCGATAAGAAGAGAAAGGTCGTTGTGAAAAAAGAACTTTATCAAGAAGCAGGCACGACAACCAAGAAATTTAAAATCCTTGCTGATGGAGAGCCATGAAAAAAGAGGAATTTGCAACTCAGATAGCAGGGACGTTGGGGGATTTTGCTACAGCCAACCAATATTATGTCGAGTCCCTAAAAGAACAGTTGAAGTGGAAAAATCGATGATCAAAACTTTGGAGGATAAGCTGGCTACAGCAGAAGCAACCGCCAGAGATCAAGTGAACACAGGTATAGAGCTAGCTAGAGAAATCGATCAAAGAGAAATCGAATGGCTCAAATCCGATCTCAAACAGACACAGCAGATGGCTCAGACCAGCCAATCACAAATAAGCCAGCAAGGAGAATTGATAGGGCAGTTACAAGCCAAATTAAATTTCGTCAAAAGCTAGATGATAGATATTGGGATATTCCAATCCCAAGCCATAGAAATCAGAAAAAGAGTGTAGGTAGCTCAGCAATATTTACTTGCTAAAGTGGAAACTATTCAAAACCACTGCCAACTCATTGATCAAGTACTGGGAAACATCTCCTTCAGAGAAAAAGAAGCTGGGGCGGCTCGGATCGCTTTCCAAGAGGTTGTTATAGCCACGAAAAAAAAGGAAACAGGTAGTAGTTCCAGGATTTCCATCCCAGAGCAGACCCGAGGTAACATCTTGTTGAAGGCATGGGAGCATAACATATAAGAAGGCATACAACGAGCTAAAGAGGTAAGAAACTCTTGTGAAGAAACTTTCGACTTCATAGATGGGAGTTTGTTGGATCTCGATAGTGAAAACAGCACTGAGACACTGGGCTAGATTAATATAGCCAAGCACTTGCTCAATATCAAAGAGAATGAGGAAAGAGAGCTGGTTGAAATATCATAGATAACCCAGACGGATATAATCCAAGTAGATAAATGGCTAATAAAACCAAGTGTACATTTATGTTCTATCAGAGCCGAAGACCGACAGGTAGAAGGAAAGTTGCCACAATTAGTGAAGGATTATTACACTTTTGAGGCAAATAATCAAACAGAACCTTCCAGGTTGATGGCTCAGTTGGTGGAGAGGTGTGTCACTTGCACCGAGCATGCGAAGGGGCAGGTTTTCAGTATCAAATAATGACAAGTGGCTGCCTGTTATATTTTTAGAACTCAAAGAGCAAAGAAAGGAAGGTGTTCCATTTTCCCGAAAGAAGGACAAAGACAAAGAATTGAAACGTTTAATCTCCTTTTTTTTTTGTAACCGAAGAAACTTCTGGAACGATTGAAATTCCAACATGTAGAAGTTTGTATAAATATGAAATTAGAAGAAAGAAAAGAGGCTGGACCTTTTTGGTCGATTGTAATAGAGACTCTCTCCTTTTGAAATTTAATACAAAGCAATCCGAAGACTCCTGATTCTGTCAAGACTGTGTTATGAGTTTGTTTCCTCTGTGATTTCATATTCAATTTCATTTTGCTTATATATATATATATATATCTGATGAATGTTTTCATTGCAATTTAGTAAAACCTCTACTGTGGTGATCAATTTTTAGTCATCTATATCGTTTACAGTTTTTCCTCTGTATCGGCTATTAGCAGGTACAAGACCTGTGAACTCTTTAGATATTCATATTTTATGCTTCATCGGATTTCTTCTTATCTTTTTCTTCTTTTGTTTACAGGGTGAGATTCTCCCTTGATAGGAGCCTCACATTATAGACAACTTAATGTTTTTCTCACATTTCACACACCATTTATTTAAAAGATAACTCAGCTACGGGAAAAGGCCTTTGCTTTGCACTTTATCTTCAATATCTTATTCAAAAGTCTCTTGTATACAATCAAATTGATACAGCATCAAAAACCTCGAACTCTCCTTTAATTTTCCTATTCCTCTATGACTGTTCCTGTTGCAAGACAACCTAATATTGAACCTGGCTTGTGAGACCAAACCCATATTGCTTTGAACCTTTTTGATACCATACTTAAAACAACCACCACCCGGGTAGAACTTGAACATTCATGGGTCACGATTGAAAGGGATATAAGCATCTAGGAACAGTTGGAAGTGAGACAACGAAAACCTGGAAATCATCCTTAGCTTCATTTCCCGAAGGTTGATTCTTCCCCTTTATTTATCCTTTACTCACTTTCAGATGCCTAGACACTGTACTTTCTAAGCCTTAAGTACAGACTCTAGAACAACAGTAGGAATCCTTTAGGCTATTCAATTTAGACTTCTTCTTCCAATTCACCATTTAGAAATGTTGATTTTACATTCATTTGATATACTTTAATTCTCTTAGAACACGCATAGGCCAAGATCAATTGATTGCTTCCATTCTAGCAACAGGGGCAAAAGATTTTTTCAAAATATACTCCTTCAACTTGTGCATATCCTTTGCATATTAATCTTGCCTTGTTTTTGGTTACATGTCCATCTTCGTTTTGTTTGTTTCTGAACACCCATTTTGTACCAATCACATTTTTTTTCTTCGATCTTGGCACCAGTTCCCATGTTTCATTCTTCTCTATTTGATTTAGTTCTTCTTCCATGTTTGTGACCTAATGTTCATCATTATTGGCTTCCTCAAATATGTTGGGTTCAATTGTGGATAAAAGTGCAAGGTGTCTCTACTCTGGTGTAGTAACCTTTTACTTCCTCTGGTTTCTATTACTGCATTTTTATCTCCAATAATTTGTTTGGGTGGATGATTCTTTTGAACCCGGTGATTAGGTGTCCTGGAGGGCATCAGAAATTCATGCTAGTCATTTTCTTCATGTTCTGCTTCTGGATGTTGTTGTTCTTCTTCTTGTTCTCGTTGTTATTGTTTTTTTTCTTCTTCTTCTACCTCTTCTTCTTTTAGTTCTTCCTATGTTTCCTGTTCATTTGGATTTTTCCTTTCTTATTTGATCTTTGGTACATTTGCTTCATCATTTTTTACATTTATACTTTACACTATCTTGTTGAATATCATATTTTAACATTTGTATGCCATGGATGACTTTAGGGGCTAAATTTCGCTCATGGGCTAATTTGCCATGGTTTTTCCAAAAACAAGATTCGCTATTTTAAAAATGATTCGCCCCAGTTCTATAGGATAAAATTATTTTACCTTAAAAATCGCCAAAATTTTATAAAAACTATATAAAATCCTTATAAATTTGAATATTTTTACAAAAATATCGCCAAACATTTATAGTTGGCATATGAAGGATTAATAAGATTCGCCAAGGTCTCTACATTTTAAAATAAATTTCCATCCTTAAAATCATCCCTATTGTATGCCTTGCTTTTGCTTGAGTATCCAACCAATATTCCTTTATCAACTCGAGAATCAAATTTTCTAACTCTGTCATCTTCTCTTTTTATGTAGCATTTGCGTCCAAACACTCTAAAGTGCTTGATGTTTGTTGGCCTTCCCTTCCATAGTTCATATATAGTTTTGTCATTGTTACTTCTGAGCATTCATCTATTCAATATATGAAAGGATGTGTGTATTTCTTGTACCCAAAAGACATTTCTCAACTTTGAATCCTTCAACATGGTTCTGGCCATCTCTATTACAATTTTGTTCTTCCTTTCAATGACTCCATTTTGTTGAGGTGTCCTAGCTGCTGAGAATTGTCTTTTTATTCTATGTTCTTCACATAATTCCATGAATTATTTTGATATGAATTCACCTCCATTTTCTGATCTTAAGCACTTAATTCTCGAATCCATTTCGTTTTCAGCCATCTCCTTGAATATTTTGGAATTTCCGAATGCCTCTGATTTCTTCTTGAGAAAACAAACTACATTCGTTCTTGTATAATCATCAATAAGTAGCATGAATTATTGTTCACCATTTAGTATTTTTGTTCTCACTGGTCCACATAGATCAGTGTGCACAATTTGCAATGCCTTTGTTGTAGAGTATTCCTTTGATCTGAATTTTGCTCTTGTCTTTTTTCCATGTAGACAATGTTTGCATATAGTACTGGCCAATTTTGAACTTTTGGGCATTTCTCTTATTGCTTCCTTTCTGCTAATTTTGACCAGATTGTCAAAGTTCATGTTTCCCATTCTATTGTTACAAAGCCAACTTTCATTTTCCTTTCCCAAGAAACAACTTTCCTTTTCAATCTCATTTAATATGTATATGTTGTTTGGAGTCCTTACTGTTGTAGCCACCAATTTTTATGATCCTTCTTTTCTTATCTCACACTTCTCTAAATCAAATATAAGTCTATGTCCCTGGTCACACATTTGACTCACACTCAACAAATTATGCTTTATGTTTTCGACAAGTAGGACATTTTATACCTTGTCATCCTTACTTCCAAGCTTGACTATGCCTTTCCTTAATTTTGGTTGAGTTGTCATTGCCAAATGAAACTAGTCCATCTCTTTCTTTCTTCAGAGTTATAAATAGGTTCTTGTCACCTGTCATATGCTTTGAACAACCATTGTCAACATATCAATCACTTCTTATGCTTTGGGCTTGTAGTGCAAGAGAGCATTCTTCAACTTTTAGGTTATCTTGCTTCCTTATACAAATTCTTGACGGTCCTTTTGCATGATTGTTGAAATCCTTCTTTGGTTCCTTTGGGGGAATTGTTAACCTGCAATCTTTGGCCATATGTTCAAAATTGTTGCATTTGTCGCATTCTACTTCACCTTCTAGATATCCAAAATTGTTATAGTTTATGTTATATGTTTCATGAGGTTTTCTAAGATGATTAATTCTATAGTGACCTTCATAATTGCTTTTGTTCTTCGCATAGGCTTTTCAATTTATAGCTTTGTGCCCAAAATTGTTACAACAATAACATGGACCAAGAAACATGGTTTGATACCTAGGAGATCTTCTTAATGGTGTTGTTCCTCTGTAGTTTTCTTTTTTATTTATTTCTATGAGTGGTTGTTGATTATGAAACCTACGTCTTCTAGATGGTGCCATCCTTAGGTAATCTTCTTCCGGATCATTCTCATGTGAAGGATTGCATTCTTCCTTCTTGGTGAATCCTCTGGTGACTTATGCATAAGTATTTTGTTTTGTTTCATCTTCTGTAGTCATAGAACTAGAACCCTTATCTGTATATGTTTTTTTGTATCCAAATCCATACTTGTCATGATATGGCATTTGAGTTTTGTGTTGGATTACTGAGAGGGGGGGTGAATTAGTACTAGATCAATTCAATCCTTTTTAACCACAATATGCAAGTGTTATATCAATGTATCATTATCATCCAATAGTTGCAAAGTAAATAAATAATGAACAAATGAGAAATCATACACATACATAGTACACCAATGTTTCTACATGGAAACCCAAAGCAGGAGAAAACCATGGAATATTTTTTCTTATATGTATTTAAGAATTACATTCATTGGAAGCACCAACTTCCTTTGTTTTCTAGCTGCAACTAGAAGGAGGCTCTAACCCCCTAGTTTCTTAGGCTACAACCTAAGGGAAGCTCCAAATCCCCAATTCTCTAGCTACAACTAGAAGGAGGCTAAAACCTCCTATTTTCTCCAGCTACAATCGGAAGGTGGCTACAACCACCTATCATTGACTAGTTTCAGGACTAGCCACAAACCCTATTTTCCACGGAGTTTAACTCCAAAACTACAATGACCCACAAGCTGAAATTTGTTCCACAACTACTTGGATATGTTTACTCAATGGCCTCACAATTTCATGGTCTAAATCATTCTAGAAAAAAATATATATATATTACAAAAATGGTGAGATAACATGTAAATAACATACCTTAGAAAGCATCATCAAAAGAATTTATCCTCCCTTGAATTTTGGCCTTCTCTACTTCACCTTCCCTCTGAAAATCGGCTTAGATATCCTTTGGTTACCTCAGTCACTTGTAGATATTCAATATTCTCAAGTGTGTTTAAAATGAGAGATCCTTGCTTCTTATTTATACTTTCATGTAGCTTCCTCAAGGGGTTACCTTTTAACCATCTTAACCCACTTTCCTTATTTTAGGGTTAACGAACTTCTAACCACTTGTCCAATTAGTAATTCATCCATTAAATTTATTATTTAAATAATTTATTTTGTATCCACTTTGACTTATAGTACACTCATCACTTCACTTTACCTCAAGGGGTTACCTTCTAACCATCTTAAACCACTTTCCTTATTTTAGGGCTAACCCACTTCTAACCACTTGTCAACTTAGTAATTTCTCCATTGACTTTATTATTTAAATAATTTATTTTGTATTTGATTTGAATTATAGTACACTCATCACTTCACTTTATTATTTACCTTCTAAAATCTCTTAAACCACTTTGACTACTTTGACCTTTTGGGGCTTTTAGATGACTCATGGGGGTTCTCCAACTTCACATGGCCATAACTCTCTAACCGTGAGGAGTTATGTCTTGTTCCACATACCACTAGAAATGGCATGACATTTAATATACATATAGAATATTATTACTTGAAAATATATCAAAACTCATACCATTATCCATCAAACAAACTCGAGTCCATTACCCAAACCTGGGTTCTCCAACTTCTCATGACCATAACTCTCTAACCGTGAGGAGTTATGTGATGTTACACATACCACCGGAAATTGAATGACATGTAATATCCATATAGAATAGTATTACTTTCAAATATATTAAAACTCATACCATTATACATGAAACAACCTTGGGTCCATTACCCAAAATTTTGTGCTACCGGACTTTCTCCAAGGGTTGACATCAATCACTAAGGGTTGACATCAATCTATAATATCACTCTCCAATGGTTGACATCAATGAAAACCAACAATCCATACCAAATTTCCATCAAACTAAGCCAAATGTCTAACATGTTGACGATTTCATTCGGTATTTTGGTGTTGTTCTTCTACATATCTCTTTTCTGAATTTCCTTCCTTAGAGAAACGATTTCTATTTCTAAGCTCTCCTTCTCTTTTTCCTTTTCTTCCAGCTAGATTTTGAGTATTACTTCAATCCTTCTGGCTTCTTCAACTTGGAATTTTAGATTCATAATCATCTGTTGATCTTCTTCAGAGTTAGGATTTTTAGAACTTTCTTTCAGCTTGAGTAATTCTCCCTTGAGTGATTTGTTTTTCTTCCTTTCTTTATTTAGTTCTCTTAAGGTGTGAATTAGTTATGATTCAAGATCCACCTCGCCTTCTTATTCATAATCCTCTTCATCATTTTCAAAATCCATAACGAGTACATTTTCTTAGTCATTGTCGCTATCATCATCCTCATATGATAAGGAATTGTCCTTCTTTGAGTAGAGACTTTTCTTGAAGAATTTATTTTTGTTTCTTCTCTTGTCTCCCTTTGTATATTTCTTTTCTTTCTTGAGAGATTCTTCTTCATCACTATCTATTTTTTTATCATAAGGACATTTAGAAGCAAAATGGCCAATTTTACTACAATTAAAACAAATTAAGGGAAGCATACCTTTGTACTTGTTGGTTCCTCTCTTTGACTTCCTTAAGAAGTTGGTTATTTCTTCATCTTCATTTGAATCATCACTACAAATGCAACTTGCCTTTGACTTTGGCTCCTTTTTATTCTTCTTTGTCTTCTTGGATTCCTTGAATGTAGATTCCTTCCTAGGTGGATTATCCTGCTCTATCCTCATTTTATAGGCTATAAGTATCCCATGTAGTTTGTCCATGCTCAACGTGGCAAGATATTCTCTTTCTTCTAGGGTTGAAATTTTATGATCAAATCTCATTGGAAGAGACCTCAGTACCTTTTGAACAATTATTGATTCGTTAATTTCTTCTCTCAATCCTTTAATGGTATTTACTATTTCATCAACTCGTAGAAAGTAAGATGAAATATCTTCGTCTTCCTTCATCTTCAGTTGTTCAAACTTGCCTCTGAAGGTTTGAATCTTGGCCCCCTTTACTTTGGCGTATCCTTCGTAAATGTTTTAAAGTTTGTCACAAATATATTTTTCCATATCATAGTGCATAACTTTGACATATACTGAGTGATCTAAGCCATTCAAAATCACATTTGTTGCCTTCGAATTGTTTTCATTGAGTTTCTTTTCATATCTATCTATTGGAGGAGTGGTAGGTGTTGTGTATCCATCTACCACTACTTTCCAGACATCAAATCCATGTGCTTGTAGATATGTTTTCATCTTTTTTCTCCAGAAGGCATAGTTGTGTCCATCAAATTGTGGTACTCCAATCTTAGTGTACTCCATGATCTTCCTTCCAGTGATTAGACTATTTTCTAAAGGACCTACTCTGATACCAATTATTGGAATACTAAGAGAGGGGTGAATCAATATTATGAAATTTGTTACCACTTTCAACCAAAATATATAATCATTAACAATTTATGCCTTCATTTAACATTCCATGAACATATAACCATCAACAACAACACATCAAATGCACAGTACAACAAAATTTACGTGGAAACCCAAAATGGGAGAAAATCACAGAATGCTTTCTTATATATCAAAAGAATACAATCATAGGAAGCACCAACATTCAAATTCTCCAACACCAACTAGAAGGAGGCTCCAACCCCCTATTTGTAGGATCTAACCTGAAGGAAGCTACAACTCCCTGAATTCTCCAACTACAACTGGAAGGAGGCTCCAACCCCCTATTTTACAGGCTTTGACCTAAAGGAAGCTCCAACTACATGTGTTCTTTGGCTCCCACCAGAAAGAGTCTACGACCCCCTTTCCTTGCCCCATATTGTCGCCCTAAAATATAAGTGTAGAATCAACATGTCACTACCATTGATACTATCACTGCAACTATCACTGATACATTAATATATCATCCAACCTATCATTGTCCCTATCATTGTCACTGTCTCATCGACCTGTAACCTATCAACCTTTCATTGTCCATGTCAATGTCTCTATCACTTTCACTGATATTGATATATCAACTACATACACTTGCATAGACCATATCAAATCATATTCCCAACATCAAGTATCCAAACCATGTGCCAAAATGTACCTTAAGCATGTATCATACAATGTACCATAAGATATGCCTCAAGTATATGCCAATGTCACAAATATGTGCCTCTAACAATGAACCATAACATCCACAAACAAAGTACCAGAAATAAGTCTCAAGCATGTATCAATATCACCAAGACATGAACCTCAACCATATGCAACCATGTACCAAAAAGGCCTCCAAGACATGCCTTGAGCATGTGCCATACCATCCATGATACAAGCCTCAAAACTAACACATAAAATACATACCTTTACTCATAAAGAATACTTGAAGCACATAATCTCATAACAACAGACCAACCTGGTTAATATCATCTTCAGCAAATAAAAGATAGCATCTTCTTCAATACCTTTTCTCATATCCACGACTTGTACACTATCAACCTGGGGATGTATGGACCTTACTCCATTGCAGACCGCGGATGTCTATGCCTTTCTCTACTGTGACCCATGGATAACCTCAGAAATCTAGTAGCATCATAATTTTCCCTTCTCTTCCCTTTGTTATTGTTATCACACAGTTTGTAGTTTAGGTCAAATGCTAAAGGATATAGACCAAACTGGCGTAACAGTAACCTTCCCCACCCAATGTCACCTCAATGGGGAGGTTCTTTCTGTTTAGGGAGGTTATCCTAGGGGAGACGTCCCCGACAACCTGGGGTTTTGAAGAGGCTAAGGTATAAAGTCAAGGTTAAAGTTTCCTCCTCACAGGTTACCACCAAGATCAGAAGGTCTGGCTAATCAGCCAATAAAGAAGTGTATGCCCAAAGAGAACACCTGCCCGAAACAAGACAATAATAAAGAATATATACAGGCTATAATTCAGTGGGTTAGTACTTCATTAACCATATGATATTAATTAATAAGCAATGTAAAGCAATAGATACCAATGAAGTCAACGTCTTATCAATTAGTTATGGCAAAGGCATCAATTCATCAATAACTATCAAGATGATCAAGCTAACGATGTATCCAATCAACAATTTTCTCAATAAATGCTTCAAATCATCATTTAATTGCTTATATTCAACTTTTGCTACGTCAAGATGAGATAACCAACTGTGACGTCAGCCCTAATTAGGTTAGTTTGTTAGTTAGGGTTTCAAAATCTAGAATTTTGAGAGTGGTTTTGTACACTAAGACTTCAACATTGGAGGTTAGAGATCAGTGCCTTAGGGTATATGGAGTCAAACAAGATAAGGGAACAAGGTCTTGAAAGGATGAAGACTTAAAGACTAGAGGGAAGGGTTTCAAAGTGTTGCAAAGGCAGGGCCCTAGAATCAAAACCCTAGGGGAAAGAGGCTCACTTCGGTGTTGCTTAAGCAAGGCCTCATGCTCTTTCCTCCTTCCTTAGGTCAACTTGGCAAAATGGCTAGCATAAATGATAAATTCAAGGGATGAGGTGAGAGAAAGTGTTGTAAAGACAAGGCTTCCAAACCCTCGAAGATGAAGGCCCTAGGTGTAGATAACCTAGGCCTAGGATGTCACCCTCTTTCAACCTATAAACTTCAATGCTAGCTTAAAGGAAGAAGCAAGATGAGTGTAGCAAAGGCTAGGCTCAATCCCTCTTCTTCAATGGCTGAACAAATCTCTCTCTAAGGGGACATGTAACAATGACCTACTTGTGTGCTTGTTACCTAGGGTTTCAAGTCAGTAATTTAATAAGAAAATGAAAGAAATTAGACCTACAACCATTCAATTAAGAACTTTTGCAAGAAAATCACATACATATCATGAAGGAAGCATGTGCAAACCCTAGTTGTAAACCTTCCTTGGAGAGAAATGCCAAAAGATGCCAAAAAATCCTTCCAATAACAAGTGCGCCTCACTTATAAAGAAAATATACCCTAGAAGGGTGCAAAAATCAGACCTCACAAGTGTGAGTGAATGTATTATGTCCAAATGAGGGAAAAACATCCTCAATATATAGCATTCTCATGACCTTCAATTAAAATTAGGTCATTAAAATAACCGACAAGGATAATAACTAAAAATCATAATGTTTTACATTAAACTACCAAAAGAAACCCTAAATGAGCAATAAGCAAGACGTCTAGCCCCTTTGAGGGAGACGTTGGCCCCTTTTAGGGTAAAACATAGCACTAGATGACAAACGTTGGCCCTCTCTAGGCCTCCAAACTCTGACACACGTGCCAAAATGATCTGTCAAGGTGCCATACACTGGAGGTGACATCAAGGGCTCCTAGATGATGTCCTGGGCCATTAGAGGGACACGTTCCACCTACAGTGGGTCAACCCCCTAGGGTTGGGCTCATCCAAGTAATCCTGGATGAAAATTTCCTTCTTCTTCTCTTGTGCAATGGCTCGATCAATCATTGTCCTGTCTCTGCCCCTAATGAGGTCCCAGCAACCATCTAATGGGCTCTTCAGCCCCATGGAGGTCCGAACTAATCATCTCCCCATGTGTACCGGTCCACTTGGTACCTGTCCATCAGGCATGGTCCTGCACATCAAAACTTCGCCCTCCATGGGCTCATTAGTCCTAGGGATCATAGCAATGTCAATCATTTTTCATCATTAATTTTATCAAATGCATGCATAAAACCCCTAGCATATCATCTAATAGCTCAAAGACATTACAATGGCCTACTATACAAAGCTGAAGAAAAAGACAAAATGCCCTATTGGGCCAGCATCCATAAGAAAAGGAAAGTTTCCAGAGGATATCATCCAAGCCATGTAACATGAGGTGGTGTGGTCATAGGATGTCCAAACATAGTGAAAGACAAGGGTGATATTATCCATGGGTGCCTTTGTAGGAGGAGAGTTGTACCTGTCATGGATGTAATTCTTTCCAAGCCCTTTATTGCCTTTATTCTTTCTTTTCTTTGTTACTTTTTATTTCTTTTTTATTTCAAGGTCTAACTATAGGACACTGCCTTGGCATGGTGGCCAGAGCTGACAGTGTTACCCACAAGTACTTTCACAGAGATGATAAGGTTGGCTCATGATGAGACCCCCTTTCCCTTGGCAATGCAACCAAAGGTCACTGCCCTAGCGTGGTAACCAGATAATGGCAATGTCATACTGCTAGGTACCCATGAACATAATGGGTTGGCTCGTGATGAGACCCCCATCCTCTTGGCTAGGTATTCTTTTGTCATTTTCTTCAGGTCCCTCTTGTTTCTTATTGAGAGGCCTTTTATTGCCTTCTTGGGAATCCCTGGGCGAGGCATCTCTAGGTTTTATTTTTATGGCTTTTATCTCTTACCAGCTACTTTTACCCCCTGGGCCTTTAGCCCCTTCTTCCCACAAGATAAGGTGTAACCCCACAAACAGGTCATACTAATGTCCGAACTAGGGGAATGGGATGGATGAGTGGGAGACAAGATGTAAGAATGATAATATGATGGGAGCGGACGATGGCTCTTCAAAATCCCCCCTGGTGGCTAACCAAAACCTATGGGTACAAGCTTTCTAGGGTACCCTTTCAATCCCCCCAACCATGGTCAAGTGGGTCAATGTAAGATCCAAGCAGTTGTCAGAAATGAAAGGAATTTGATGCATATATCTAAAGGTTATAATGATCAAATATGACACATACCATGATACCTGGACCAATTACCTCATTGAGAAAGAGTCTTCTCCGATACAAGTCCAAGCCGAAGGTGATGGATGTTGTTGCTGCTGACAGGATAAGTCTGATGAGGAAGAAGAAATATGGGCCCTTTAGGGCCATGCTCAGGTCAATCCTACTCTCGATACTCCATGTCTAGGACCTGTGGGCCTTGAGACATGATCTCCTAGTTATCCCTAGAAATCGGGGATAACATCTGGCTCCAACTCAGGGACATGTGCTCACCGTAGAGCATATGAGAACCTCAGCATCTCTGGCATAAACCTGTAGACCTGCTCAGACTCAAATAGAACATCAGTAACATAGGTGGGGTGGTATTGCCACCCCGCAGATATAATATATGTAAATGACTGAAATAAAACAATCAATATGCAAGTGAGGAAGCAAGAAATGAAAATGGTATAATACACAGAAAAATGCCTACCTACCTATATTTACCTGTGGATTCATGTCCCGCCACCTTGGTGGGGTTTGAGGAGGTGCCCGCTGATGGGTAATGGGCGCCTTCTACCTTCCAAAGTGGACAAGTAGTATGAGTTATCAACTGATTCCATTCCGACTTTGAAAAGTCCAAGCCATGATTGTGTACTTCCCTTTACATTAATTGTCTCTCCTTTCTGAGTATCCCACATCCATACTAAATCTTCCTCCTTGTATTTCCTGATCTTGTGTTTGGTTGTTCCCTGAACAACCCTAGTGTATTGTACTGAGGGAGGTGGGTGAAATTCTGCTATAAAGATTTCTTGCTACGAAGGATGGATCCGTACATCATCTTCCACCTTATTTATTATTTTCACAGTCTCTGATTCCTGAGCTTTGAGCTCATCCATGAGTTGTTGGTATTCTTCTCTCTTGTGCCATTTAATCTGATTCGGATTTTCCTCCTTTGGAAAAGGCGTATCTTTTGGAGAATATTTATGAGGAGTCGGCCCGGTTTTGTCACGTGCTTTGTCATCTTTTATGGAATTACTGGGCTTTTGCACATAAGTTGTAGTTACAGGTACATTCTAGATATGACCAATAGTTCCATGTTCCAATGGTCCAATTGATCCTTGGAAAAAGTTGTCAAATCTCTCTTTGATAGATGGTACCTTGATGACTTCTCTCAAAGGGATGGTCACAAGCATCTTGGATAATGCCCCTTCAAGGTCAAATTTTAGGTTAACCCTTTCAGTATTGGATGTTTTAGGAAAGATTACATCCATAGGTGGTTTTTTTGTTTGGTCAGTGGAAGGTTGGTCCAACTTCTTTCTTCTATACACCTGGAACTCTTGTTTCTTTAGCTTTTCTTTTGATTCCTAGTCTAGTTTGTTTATTACCGTCATCCTGGCTGACCTGGCTACTTCTTTCATGGCCTCTTGATGCTCTTCAGAGATGATATTTATTTGAGGGCCCTCTATGAAGTGGTCTATATTGTTTACTTGTTGATGGTCACCACTATTGTAAGGAAACTCATGTTCCCAATGTGCCTCACTGCATTGAAAACACCAAGGATTTTCATCCACAATGACGATGCTTGGAAATTCTATGTCTTTGAAAACGTCTTCATTCCATTTGATGAAATTACTTACTCTTTGTATTGGATAGCCATATTCATCCAAATCTTCAGAGATATTAGAGGCATCGTCGGAATAATCACCCCAATCTGTGTCTTCTCCTATTAAGGGAAAAGTGGGACAATCTTGAAACAAGTATGGATCCACTGAAAAGGGTGTTTGTTCATCCTTCTCAGAATGACCAATTTGTAATAGTGTGGGAATCCTCTTAAAAGGTAATTAGTCATCCGAGTCTTTCTTTTTTAGAAAAGAAATTTTCAACGTTTCACGAATCCTTTTAACCCTTTGCAGGATACAGGACATACTAGTGCTTGGATCGGTTTCTTCAGACTTATCGGCTTCACTCATATCTTGATCTTCCAACATCGGTGTGTCAAAGACAAACAAGGCATCTTCAAAGTTAGGTTTTTTGTGAGTGGCCATGCCCAAATCCTCAGATGGATTATGTTGTCTTGAGACATTTAGAACATTGTCTGTGTTTGAGAAAGTTGTGTTCCATTTCCTTTTGGGAGGCATGAGCTTTACTTCAAGAATTTATGGGAACTTAGGTTCAGCGTCGGTGACATCCTCGTCACTAGATTTCTTGGGGTCATTATTGTGTGTGAGATTGACTTGATGGATGTAGTCTTCGAACTCAAGGTTCTTCTCAATCTGGCAAGCAAAATCTTGTGCTTCTTCTAGAGTCAAGGGTGACCGATCTTTGAGAGTAAACTGCAAAACTCCTTCCAACGAGTTTAAGTAGTGTTGGAGGACAGCTTCTTCTGAGAAACTAGGCCTGATCTTCTTGAGTAGAAGGTTGAACCTATCATTGAAGTCCCTAATTCCCTCACTAGAGGCTTTGCAAATATCAGTGTATTGAGAATAAAGGGAATCCATGCTTTCTTTTTCACACCAATCTTTCTTGAAGGCTTGTTCAAGATCTTCAGGGGTTTTGATGCTTCCTTTCAGGAGTTTGTTAATCCATCTTCTGGCACTTCTGGTGAGTGAGCTCACAAAGAGCCTTAAAAAGACATCAGGGTGTTCTTGTCCGGATTGGT
Source organism: Picea mariana (assembly GCA_032191745.1). Lineage (NCBI taxonomy): Eukaryota > Viridiplantae > Streptophyta > Pinopsida > Pinales > Pinaceae > Picea > Picea mariana. The sequence continues at coordinate 278,098 of JASDQU010736227.1, forward strand.
GAAACTGGAAAGCATCACAGAAGTCGGTCCAATGAGAGTTGTCATAGGATCCATCTTCCCCTAAAAACTTAGGTATCAAGGACTCAACCCTTTTGGGTATATCATGTAACCCCCCTTGGGTGTTAGGTAAGCTTAAAGGACCAAAGAGTTCTTTATGAGACCACTTGGGAGAACTTACAAGGGTGACAGGATTTGTGGAGGTCATAGTAGTAGATGAAAGTATATACTAACGCCCACTACGAGTCGCCATTAGCTATTTGTGGAGTCGCCAGATGATTTTCTTGAAATCATCAAAGAAAAGGGAAAACACCCTAGTGGAGTTGCCAGGTTAGCTTGTAAGAAAATAGTGTCTGAGGCAAGGCTTACAGAAAAGATTTTTCGTTTGAGGAGAATTGACTCAGTGTTCCCCAGCAACGGTGCCAAAATGTTATCGCACAGTTTGTAGTTTAGGTCAAAGGCTAAAGGATATAGACCAAACTGGCGTAACAGGAACCTTCCCCACCCAATGTCACCTCAATGGGGAGGTTCTTTATGTTTAAGGATGTTAGCCTAGGGGAGACGTCCCCGACAACCTGGGGTTTTGAAGAAGCTAAGGTATAAAGTCAAGGTTAAAGTTTCCTCCTCACAGGTTACCACCAAGATCAGAAGGTCCGGCTAATCAGCCAATAAAGAAGTGTATGCCCAAAGAGAACACCTGCCCGGAACAAGACAACAATAAAGAATATATGCAGGCTATAATTCAGTGGGTCAGTACTTCAATAACCATATGATATTAATTAATAATCAATGTAAAGCAATAGATACCAATGAAGTCAACGTCTTATCAATTAGTTATGGAAAAGGCATCAATTCATCAATAACTATCAAGATGATCAAGCTAACGATGTATCCAATCAACAATTTTCTCAATAAATGCTTCAAATCATCATTTAATTGCTTATATTCAACTTTTGTTGTGTCAAGATGAGATAACCAACTGTGACGTCAGCCCTAATTAGGTTAGTTTGTTAGTTAGGATTTCAAAATCTAGAGTTTTGAGAGTGGTTTTGTACACTAAGACTTCAACGCTGGAGGTTAGAGATCAGTGCCTTAGGGTATATGGAGTCAAACAAGATAAGGGCACAAGGTCTTGAAAGGATGAAGACTTAAAGACTAGAGGGAAGGGTTCCAAAGTGTTTCAAAGGCAGGGCCCTAGAATCAAAACCCTAGGGGAAAGAGGCTCACTCTGGTGTTGCTTAAGCAAGGCCTCGTGCCCTTTCCTCCTTCCTTAGGTCAACTTGGCAAAATGGCTATCATAAATGATAAATTCAAGGGATGAGGTGAGAGAAAGTGTTGTAAAGACTAGGCTTCCAAACCCTAGAAGATGAAGGCCCTAGGTGTAGATAACCTAGGCCTAGGATGTCACCCTCTTTCAACCTATAAACTTCAACGCTAGCTTAAAGGAAGAAGCAAGATGAGTGTAGAAAAGGCTAGGCTCAATCCCTCTTCTTCAATGGTTGAAAAAATCTCTCTCTAAGGGGACATGTAACAATGACCTACTTGTGTGCTTGTTACCTAGGGTTTCAAATCAACAATTTAATAAGAGAATGCAAGAAATTAGACCTACAACCATTCAATTAAGAATTTTTGCAAGAAAATCACTTACATATCATGAAGGAAGCATGTGCAAACCCTAGTTGTAAACCTTCCTTGGAGAGAAATGCCAAAATATGCCAAACAATCCTTCCAATAACAAGTGCGCCTCACTTAGAAAGAAAATATACCCTAGAAGGGTGCAAAAATCAGGCCTCACAAGTGTGAGTGAATGTGTTATGCCATAATGAGGGAAAAACATCCTCAATATATAGCATTCTCATGACCTTCAATTAAAATTAGGTCATTAAAATAGCCGACAAGAATAATAACTAAAAATCATACTGTTTTACATTAAACTACCAAAAGAAACCCTAAATGAGCAATAAGCAAGACGTCTAGCCCCTTTGAGGGAGACGTTGGCCCCTTTTAGGGAAAAACATAGCACTAGATGACAAACATTGGCCCTCTCTAGGCCTCCAAACTCTGCCACACGTGCCAAAATGATATGTCAAGGTGCCATACACTGGAGGTGACGTCAAGGGCTCCTAGATGATGTCCTGGGCCATCAGAGTGACACGTTCCACCTGCAGTGGGTCAACCCCCTAGGACTGGGCTCAGCCAAGGCATCTTGGATGAAAATGTCCTTCTTCTTCTCTCGTGCAACGGCTCGATCAATCGTTGTCTTGTCTCTGCCCCTGATGAGGTCCCAGCAACCATCTGATGGGCTCTTCAGCCCCATGGAGGTCCGATCTAATCATCTCCCCATGTGTACCGATCCACTTGGTACCTGTCCGTCGGGCATGGTCCTTCACATCAAAACTTCGCCCTCCATGGGATCATTAGTCCTAGGGATCGTAGCAATTTCAATCATATTTCATCATTAATTTTATCAAATGCATGCATAAAACCCCTAGAATATCATCTAATAGCTCAAAGACATTACAATGACCTACTATACAAAGCTGAAGAAAAAGACAAAATGCCCTATTGGGCCATCATCCATAAGAAAAGGAAATTTTCCAGAGGATATCATCCAAGCCATGTAACATGAGGTGGTGTGTTCATAGGATGTCCAGACATAGTGAAAGACAGGGGTGATATTATTCGTGGGTGCCTTTGTAGGAGGCAAATTGTACCTGTCATGGATGCAATTCTTTCCAAACCCTTTATTGCCTTTATTCTTTCTTTTCTTTATTACTTTTTCTTTCTTTTTTATTTCAAGGTCTAACTAGAGGACACTACCTTGGCGTGGTGACCAGAGCTGATAGTGTTTCCCACAAGTACTTTCACAGAGATGATAAGGTTGGCTCATGATGAGACCCCCTTTCCCTTGGCCATGCAACCAAAGGTCACCGCCCTGGCGTGGTAACCAAATAATGGCAATGTCATACTACTAGGTACCCATAAACATAATGGGTTGGCTCATGATGAGACCCCCCATTCTCTTGGCTAGGTCTTGTTTTGTCATTTTCTTTGGTTCCCTTTTGTTTCTTATTGAGAGGCCTTTTATTTCCTTCTCAGGAATCCCTGGGTGAGGCATCTCTAGGTTTTATTTTTATGGCTTTTATCTCTTACTAGCTTCTTTTACCCCTTGGGCCTTTAGCCCCTTCTTCCCACAAGATAAGGTGTAACCCCACAAATAGGTCATCCTAATGTCTGGACTAGGGGAATGGGATGGATGAGTGGGAGATAAGATGTAAGAATGATAATATGATGGGAGCGGACGATGGCTCTTCAAAATCTCCCTTGGTGGCTAACCAAAACCTATGGGTACAAGCTTGTTACGATACCCTGTCAATCCCCCCAACCATGGTCAAGTGGGTCAATGTAAGATCCAAGCAGTTGTCAGAAATGTAAGTAATTTGATGCATATATCTAAAGGTTATAATGATCAAATATGGCACATACCATGATACCTGGACCAATTACCTCATGGAGCAAGAGTCTTCTCCGATACAAGTCCAAGCTGAAGGTGATGGATGCTGCTGCTGCTGACAGGATAAGTTTGATGAGGAAGAAGAAAGTTGGGGCCTCCAGGGCCATGCTCAGGTCAATCCTGCTCTCGATACTCCATGTCTAGGACCTGTGGGCCTCGAGACATGATCTCCTAGTTATCCCTAGAAATCGGGGATAACAGTTACCTTGGACTTCACTACCTCAGATATGCTACAAAAATATTTACCAAAAAAAAATCACTTGAAAGATAGATAATCATTGAACTTGTATGTGTACTTATGGTAGACTTCTTGGGGTGTATTTATACTTTTAAAAAGTAACTTATTTATTTAATTCTAGGACCAACCACTTTACCATTTAATTAAGACTTGTAACTATTTAGGGGCTTCTTAACCATTATTTGGAGCTTCCAACTTCAAGAGCGAATAAATCCTCAACCGTGAGGAACCATGTGGTGTACCACCTATCGTTGGAAACAGCATGACGATTATTATCCATCTATGAAGGTTTTGTATACACTTAAAGTATTCTTCAACCTCATTTTTCTTATTCAACTTCAATCCTCATGACCAAGCCTATGGGTTTCTTGTAGACTTATTCAAAGTGTCTTCTTATGACGACCATGCTTAAGGCTATGCCATAAGGGAACCACTTTGGAGACTTCTTCAAATTTACCCAATACTTCTAGAGGCTTCTAGACTGCTTCTAAAGTTGGCATCGATGACAATCAATTTTACAATAGGTTTTACCTAGGCAAGGACCACTTCTAACACAACATGGTTATTGTTTGAGTCCCTTCCTGAGGCTACCCATTGTCTTACTTGAATAATTTTTCCATAAAACCTTTTGATATTAGAAATTGGTCAAGCCTCTTGACTATTTTTTCTTCCCTTGTTCTCTTATTTCTCTAGGTGGGAGTTATTTTTGTTGGTTCGATGTCCAACATATTTTCTTCTTCCAACTTTCTTATAAAATATCCCGAGAGATATTCCACGTGACTAGTAGGTCCCCAAATTTATGAAGCTCCTAATGTAAATTTTAGGTCTCCCCCTATCACCACAAGGCCACTCTAAACACATTCCATATTGAATAATTTGTCCCAATACTCCACTCATCAGAGTAGGGGTCATCAATAGTTAGGACATAGATTCCTTTCTCTATATTCATTGAGAATAAGGCTTCCCCTAGAACTATAGGAAAGACCCAAGATTTAGATAGGGTATATGAACACCTTTACCATCTAGTTATATTCCCACCATATATCCCAATAACATCAATGTAACTAAACTCCCACCCGATCATAATTTTTGAGAGTTCCTAAATCAATTTTTCCCCATCCATCATTGTCTCTTGAAGGAGGATAATAGAGGGTTTGAATGTCTCTATAAGCCTCCCGATGGCCAATTTATTAGAGGTATTATCTAACCCTCGACATTTGAAGGTCAAGAGGAACATTGAATCCCTTCACAAGGGGAAGATGCTCTAGAGACCCAATTAGAGATAATTGTTTCCCACATCCAACCAATGATGATGTTTATTTATGTGTCATTGACATATAGGAATTTCTTCCTCTCTGGGTTGGCTTCTAGTTTTTTTCATCAACGAAACCTAAACCCCCTACCACTTCTCAGGGAAGTATAGAATTCCTTTGATTTTGGGTCAGAGACTATATTTTGAATATTGGAGTTGTATAGAGTCTTGTGAGGATCCCCTAAGCTCATATTCTAATCTAGGGTTTTCAGGAGTCCCTCCATGGGTTTCTTCTTCTATTAGGGCCTTTTCAGTTGTAGGTAGAGGAATAAGGATTGAGGACGTGGGTTTGTTAATGCTTGATAGGTTGGGAATAAATTCATTGATAGACTCCAAGGCTTTTGTTTCTTCATCTAACCCCCAAGTTCCAAAAACCAATTTTTCCAAAGATTTCCTTTTATAAGGAGAAGGTAATTGTGGGGACTCACTTGTGAGAGGTTTGGAATCCTTGATGTCATTAATGGAATCCAAGATTTGTTCCTTGTGGAGACCTGAAGCTAAAGGATACTTTTTTGTTTCTAGTATCTTGATTTGAGGTCCTTTCCAGTGCCTATTTTTAGTTATAACTTATGTCCTTTGAGTGTTTTGAGGGGATTTCGACAATTTCACCCCCAGTAATTGAGGTTGCTTCCTCTGTGTAGGGTAATTATAGTCCATTGATAAATTCCCATATCTCTGACATTGACCACATCTAAAGGGTATATGTTCATAGTCAAGAGATAATTGATAATGGTATTTACCTATCTGAATAACCAATTCATTTTCCAAGCCTTTGTTGGTTTCTAGACCCACCAATATTTTGGCCATCTCGAAGTAACCATTATTCTAGAAAGATAAATCAACTTCATAAGAAGAACCTAGGGAGTTTCCTATTTTTGCAAATACATCCTCCAACCATAAAACAAGAGGTAGATTGGGTATTAGATCCCATACTAGAAGTATGTCCACTCGATCCAATATAGCATCAAAGTTGACATGCCATTTCTTCAGGAAAAGATTTTGTGATCCAGATTTATGTAGGAACACAATGAAATACAGAAATACACATAAATGCAGAGATGCAGTGGAAATAAGACTTCATTTCATTAATAACAAATGACTGAAATATGCTTACAGACATAATGGAAATAAACTAGCTAGGGCGTTGGTAGCTTATCTCTGAGAAGAGATGTGGCGGCTACTGGCCTCTGAACTGTGTTACAATGAGGCCCGAAGGCCTATTATTATTGAGAAACAATGGAAAATCTAAACATCCAAATACCTAACCCTAGGAGATGAAACGCCAAGACTATGGGCCTCGTCTGGGTAAGTTGGTACATCAACTTCCCGAGGACGTAACTTTGGCATACGATCTATTTTTGACACGTTCCATACCTCGTTATAAATATCTATCCGAGGACTACAACTTTTGGGTGAGAAACATCAATCTACGATCCATGTTGCTCCACGTTTTCACAAAAAGCGTCGTTTAAGGCCTCAAAACGGCTCCGGAAGTTCAGGACCCGAAAAACTGCTAAAAATACTAAACTGTGCGGAAACTGAAAAAATAAAAGAAGAAATGGTGGGGGTCCAAGTAGAATAGGTGGGTGGCCACCAATATCCACCTGGATCATTCCTCCCCCCTTAGGAAGCAATGGTCCCCATTGCGTTGAGTTCCTCCATGAGATGAGGAAACTTCTGTTGAACTTGGTCCCTGGTGAGCCACTTGCCTTGGTGAAGGAGTTGGCCTGCTTTGACAAATCAATATAGCGGTATCCTTTGTTGTCGGGTGTGCTTGATCTGTATATCCATGATCTGATCAATTCTGGCTTGTTCCATGCAGTCTGGATTTAACTATGTTGGTGTGAGTTGTTCTGCCATGTCGAATGTGTCTAGTAGAGGTGGAAAGTAGGGTCGAAGGCGGTCCACATTGAACACTGGGTGCAGACCAAGGAATGGTGGAATGCTAAGCTCAAAGGCATTGTCCCCTACATCCTTGGTGAGGGTGTACGGCCCATATTGGTGTGGATGAATCTTGTGGTGGGGTCCAACGAGGCACTCCTTTTGCAAATGCGGCCACACTTTGTCGCCCACCTGGAAGTTGTGTGGCACCCGATGTTGATCATGTCATTGCTTGTACTTAGCATTGGCTTTGTCCAAGATGTCATGAACCTGTTGGTGGATGTGTTGAATGTGCTCAATGAAGTTATTTGCCTTGTCAACCTCAGACTGGACATGAGCTGAATATTCATGAGTAGCCACAAATGGCATGGCTATGTCAATGGGACATAGTGGATGGAATCCAAAGCCCACTTGAAAGGGTATGTGGTTGGTTGAGCTATGGAGAGCCCGATTGTAGTTGTGTTGTACATAGGGGAGGCTCTCATCCCATGTGTATGGATGCTTTGAATTGTACATGCGCAGAATGTGTACGATCATCCGGTTGACGACCTATGTCTGGCCATTAGTTTGTGGATGGAAAGCTATGGACTTGGTGATATTGGTGTCTAGCATCGACCAGAGGCTGGACCAAAATGTACTGAGGAACCTGTTGTTCCGATCTGAGATGATAGACTGTGGGATCCCAAAGTGTACCCACACTCGTTCAAAGAAGAGTTTAGCAGTGGCTTCTGCTGTGATATTCTTCTTGAGGCTATCATAATGGACATCTTCGAGAATCAATTGACGACCACAAAAACACAGTCATTTCCATGCTTAGTAGAAGGAAGGCCCGACCTGTAATCCATAGAGATGGATTCCCAAGGTCGACTGGGGATAGAAAGTGGACTATAGAGGCCTTGCTTCTTGATGGTCGGTTTGGCAATGGTGCAAGCAGTGCAATACTTGATGTACTTCCTGACATCCTGTCGAAGGTTCGGCCAATAGAAATACTTTTGCAGTACTGCCTCGATTTTCTTGACCCCGAAATGCCCAATGACCCGACTGTAGTGTGCCTCCCAAATCATCTTGGCATTCTCACTTGAAGGAACACAAAGGTGTCTCGGGTGACAAAGCAGGGCATCCTGGAGGTGAAAATTGGGAACTTGCTTACCCTCCAAGAGTGTATTGTATGTGTGGCCAAATTCTGGATCACTTGTGTAGAGAAGTGGCCA
>JASDQU010736227.1:292436-317276 GCA_032191745.1 Picea mariana
GGCACATAACCCACCAAAGGTTCAAAATTTAACCTAGTATAGTCCTTTAAACACTCACATGACATATTTCTTCCAAGAAAATGACCAACCACAACCTTCTCATCCAATTCAATTACATTATTTAACCTAGTTTTGGAACCCAAATTTATACTTACTAGCTCTAGCATTCTCTTAATGCATTTCCTCCTTTTTATTTTCCATTCTCCTTCTAAGTGATTACCAATAAACCTTGACTCATGTCAATTGATAGCATCCTCAACCGAGTTGCAAAGGTGTAGTTCAAAATCCCCATATAAAATAGGCAAGGGAATGAATGTTTCGCCATCATCATTCACTCACTTAATATGGCTCCATCATTATTAATGTTAGGGATAGCATATTGGAGATCTATTGGATCCAAATCCTCGTAAATCGTCGATTGAATAAAAAATGCATCATTAAAGCACTCAGGTTGCTCTCCACATCTATATTTAATCCTTTCTTCCATCCACTATCCACCTCTGGTGCCACCAGTGGCTAAGCCCTCAAAAAACTCTCCTAGAAATTCTAGCATGTTCTTCTCCAGTGGAAACCGTTGGGTATGTGCTATATTCTTTGCACAACCAGATTTAGTGTTTGCATTGCATCGGGCATGCGGGGGGGTTAGAGGGGGGGGTTCTAGCCCCCCCTACCCAAGGTTTCACAGGGGGGTGGAGCCCCATCTATCCAGGGGGTTCACAGAGGAGTGGGGGCAGCGCACAAAAAAAATGGTGTTTTTTGCGTCCATTTTTGGTAGTTTTTTAGCACATGGTTTTCGTCAATGGTTTTCTAATTCCAGTTAAGGAATTAGGTTTGTTGACTAATATGGGTCAATGGGTTAGGGGTTTTGGATGCCATGAGATCCTATATATTGTATTGTATTATAAACAATGGAGGTAATTATGAATAGAATATTAGAGGTGCGACTCTAAACATTTTGTTGGTTTTCTCGGTTTGGGTTTCCAGGGTAAAATCTGTGTGTGTGTGTGTGTGTGTGTGTGTGTGTGTGTGTGTGTGTGTGTGTGTGTGTGCCGTTGTATCTTTTATATTTTTATTAAGAATATGTTTGCAATAATTAATTGTACAAGGTTAAAATCTACATTTGGTTTCAGAGGAATTATTGTCTTTAGGGGGATGCCTTTGTGGTCATGGGTTTGGCTCAAGTCTGTGATAAGCCTTGTTATAGTGGGAGATATGTGATGTTGATTCTTTGGGTGAAAAGAAATGGCAAGCAGTTTGAAAATGGAGATTGATAAATTTAATGGACAAAGTTTGGATCTATGGAAGCTCAAGATGGAAGATTTGTTTATGGATAAAGATCATTGGATCCAGGTACTGCATCGACATGAACATCAAAAGAAGACTTGAAAAAGTTGGATCTAAAGGCAAAGAGCACAATCTTGTTGTGTCTCTCAGATTCAGTATTACTAAATGTGTCAGGGGAATCTACAACCAAGACATTATGTGTAAGTTAGGGACTTTGTATCAATCTAAGTCCCTGGTAAACAAATTGATCATGTGAAAGAAGTTGTATAACCCGAGGATGAAATATGGAGACTTGGTGACAAAGCATCTAAACGCTTTCAATACAATGGTAAGTCAGTTATTATGTGTTGATATTAAGATTTGTGATGAAGACAAATGTATCTCTTTACCTGACTCATGGGATAGTTTGGTTGTGTCCACAGGTAGTAATACAACTACTTTAAGTTCTGATAATGTGGTCTCATCCTTGTTGTCAGAGGAGATGAGGTGGAAGAACATGGAATGACAGAGCGTAGATGCATTATTTTTATGAGGATGCTCTGTGGAAATAAATAGACCTAAGTCCTCAAGTGGGATATCTAAATATAAGGTAAGATCTAAATCTCTTGGAATGTTTACAAAGGTATGTTGGAGATGTGGAAAAGAAGGGTACTACAAGAAGAAATGTAGATCCAAAAGTGTTGAGAGAGGGAAGTGATATGAATATGCTCCTTATACAGAAGAAAAAACCTCCAAGGAAGAAGGAGGGGATCTGTAATTGGATTCTTCAATCACACATTTAGATCATGAGGCATGGTTGGTTGACTTGGTCACATCCTTTCTTATGACTCCTCATAGGGAGTGGTTCTATGAATATGAAAGGTATGATGAAGGTGATGTTTTCCTAGGTGATGACGCGACAACCAATATCATAGGATGAGGAAACTTCAAGTTGAATCTCATGGATTGAAGGATTAGAACACTCCTTGGTGTTCTGCACATCCCAGGATTGGCTAGAAATTTGATTTTTGTAAGAAAAATGGACAATGCAGGGGTAAAAATAATGTTTGAAAAAGAAACCTACCGGATGGTTCAAGGAGAAATGGTGTTGTTGAAGGGAGTTTGGATTGGAACTCTGTATAAGTTGCAGGGAATAACTATTAGTGATGGGTGCAATAGTTCCATTCTTCCTAAGATTGGAGATGAAGAATGAAAAAACTCCTACAATCTCTGGAGAAATATTGTCTTGTTGCATCAAGTATTGGGGCATATCAAAGAGAAGGGTATTTGAATACTACACGAAAAAGGTGTGGTTGAAGGTATGTCTAATTTCTCTCTAGATTTTGATTTATGTGGACATTGTGTATATGGGAAGCAGAATTGGGAAGATTCCTCTCTAGTGTAATGAGGGAAAAGGAAGTTTTACAAATGGTGCACAGTGATGTGTTTGAACCTGTGTCGCTTCTATCATTGGTAAAATCTATGTACTATGTCTCATTTATAGACGACTTCTCGAGGAATACATGGATATAATTCCTCAATAAGAAATCAGAAGTCTTTGACAGGTTTAAAGAGTTTAAGGCTCTTGTGAACAATTAGACAAAGAAAAGAATTAAGGCGGTGAGGAGGGATAATGGTGGAGAGTTCTATGGAAATGAATTCAAAGATTTTCGTAAGAAATGAGGTATAACAAGGCAGCATACTACTCCATATACACCTCAGCAAAATGGAGTTGCAAAAAGAATGAACACAATGTTGATGGAAAAATCAAGGTGCACTCTCAGTGGTGTCGAGTTAGGACAAGAATTATGGGCAAAGGAAGTGGGTATTGTATGTTACCTGGTCAATCGATCACCCTCGTCATCACTGGATGAAAAGACTCCACATGAGGTATGGAATGGTAAGAAACCCTCTCTCACACATCTCAGGGTATTTGGTTGTGATGCCTATGTAAACGTTCCAAAGGAAAATAGGATTAAAGTAGATAAAAATGTTGGAAAGTGTATCTTTATTGGGTATAAACATGGTATAAAGGGTTATAAGCTTTGGAACCTAGAAACTGAGAAGGTAGTGTATAGATGAGATGTGGTATTTAGAGAAATCAAAGATGTTGTCAAACAGGAAGTCCTACTAAGGAAGGAAGAACCAAAGAAAATAGAGTTTGAGTTGAAGGATGATGAATCAGACTCTACAGAAGAATATGAATTAGAAGAATAAGATCCTCATACTCCAGTATTTAGGATATTGGTTCAAAAAAGAAGGTAATCAGAAAGGTATACTCCACCTTATTTTCATAAAAAAATTGTTTTGTCTATTATTGGTGATGATCCTATAACTATTAGGGAGGCAGTGGATTCAGAGGATTTAAAACTCTGGAAAAAGGCCATGGTTGAAGAAATGGCAACCTTGGATAAGAATAAGGCTTGATATCTAGTAGAGTTGTCGACTGGAAGAAATCCCATTGGTAGCGAATGGGTGTTTAAGAAGAAGTTGAAAGCATAAGGAAAAGTGGAGAAATACCAAGTTTGGTTATTAGCAAAATTTTATTCCCAAGTAGAGGGAATTGACTTTGGTGATATTTTTTCTCCTATTTCCAAGTTAACTTCAAATAGATATATTTTATTTGTTTCTACTGCATTTGATTCTGAAGTAGAACATATGGATGTGAAGACAACATTCCTACATGGGGGTCTGGAAGATCAAATCTACATGAAGTAGCCAGAAGGATTTGTTGTGAAGGGAAATAAAGAGTCGGTATGCATGATGAAAAAGTCCATGTATGGGTTAAAGCAATCACCAAGGATGCAGTATCAAAAATTTGATACTTGTATGATGGGACTTGGCTTCACAAGGAGAAAAGCAGATCACTGTGTTTATTTCAAATTAATCGGTGATCATATTATTTATTTGGTCTTGTATATGGATGATATGTTGTTGATAGAAAATGACAAGGAGATTATCCAGGATGTGAAAACTCATTGGTCCTATAAGTTTGACATGAAGGATCTTGGTGTTGCAAATTCCATTTTGGGTATGGAAATTAAAATAGATCAAGAAAACATAAAACTCTGGTTAAATCAGAGAAAATATGTCGATACAATATTGCAAAGGTTTAATATGTATGAATGTAAACTAGTCGGGGTCCTTATTCTTGTAGGTGTAAAGTTGTCTGCAGATTAGTGTCCCAAAACATAGGAAGAGGAAGATGACATATCTCATGTTCGGTATGCTAGTGCAGTTGGAAGTTTTTTTATATGCAATGGTATGTACTAGACTGGAAATTTCACATGTAGTGGGTGTTTTGAGTAGGTATATGTCAAAACCGGGGAAGGATCATTGGACAACAGTAAAGAGGGTTTTCAGATATTTGTGTGTTATGAACACAAATAGACATAAATAGATATAAATAAATAATAATTAATACATGATAATAAAAAGATGTGTCTTATCTAAAGGACGTTTTTATTAATGAAAGGGAAACCCTATGTGGGTATATAAGGCCCTCATTCTCATTGTAATCATTCATCACATCTTATTCAAATATTTATTATTGTGCTATATGTATTTTAATCTATTGTCTTTTTACATTGGATATTTTTGTAAGTGAACCTGGTTGGTTCACCACATTGGTATTAGAGCCTCATTTTTCTAATCCTGACCATTGGTCATTCAGGATTTTAACCACACTGTAAATTATCAAAGTTTCTTTAATTTCTTAAAGTCTTTGACCAAAAATCCAACCCTTGGCCATTTGTATTTCAAAAATTTCGTTGAAGGGAAAGAATATATATATATATATATATATATATATATATATATATATATATGGAAAAAATAATAATTATTATTATGTTGCAAGTTTGAAGAAACCAAAAGTCAAGGAGTTCAAATTATTTAAAGAATTATCAAAAGCATAAAAATTAAAAATAGAAAAAAGTCAGAAAAGACAAGGATCATTTTATTGCCACTTACCACTGCCATACAAATGCAATTTCATTCAGTCCATACAAATTCAATTGACATACCATATGCCATATTGTCTTACAATTTAAATAAAGTCTATATGGAACAATTTATTGTGTAGAAAATCAATTGGTAATCATACATTTGTTGCAGATCGTATCATCTTTAGTGTTTTCTATACAATATAGAATAACCGATTAAAATCAATTTGTGTGATGTTCCCTCCATATTGTTGTGTCCATACGATCGCGTGGATTCTAAGGGTAACATCTTGGAACATTGAGTCTTTTTAGTCCCTGCCTTTAGGTCGGGAATTATAGTAAATGGTTTTTAGTCTTACATTACTTCGGCACTTAGTCCATGACACTTTTAACCTTTCTATCCTAAGTTATGGAATTAAAGCGATTTATACCTTCCAATCAAAAACTTAAACACTTCAAATCCTCCAATACAAAACTTTTACCTCTTATTTGGCCTCATATCGAAGTGAAGGGTAATTTCCTTGGTTTCAAAGTTACTAAAGGGAAGATATATTTACATTACAGCTAGTGAAGTGAATTAATGCTAGATCTCACCTTAGCATTAGTTCCCTGACATTAAATGTTATTATTGATTGTTCACTCTTTAATGTTTAGAGCGTGCTATTCTTGATTATTTTATTTAATTCTAGATCTCACCTTAGCATTAGTTCCCTGACATTAAATGTTATTATTGATTGTTCACTCCTTAATGTTTAGAGCGTGTTATTCTTGATTATTTTATTCACTCTTTAATGTTTAGAGCGTGCATGCTAAAGCTATGAATAGGCAAGTCGACAAGTGTTCAATAGTTGAATGCACCACCTTTCATTCATTCATGCAAACTGTCAATGTGTTTCCAATCTCTGGGTGTCTAATCTTTTCTATTTCCTTGATCTCAAGGACTTGCTTATTCCTTCATGGATCTATCACCATAAAACTATGAGAACTCTGCCATTTACAAAACCTTGGTGAAGGTTATGTATTATCTGAGAACTCTGCCTTACTGTTTTATGTAAGTACTTGTTAATGGCACTTTCTGGACTCTGCCTTATTGTTTTATGTAAGTACTTGTTAATGGCACTTTTTGTAAGTACATGTTAATGATACTTTCAAAATATTGCATTATGTTTAGAACAACTAAGTAATATTTTCCAAAAGCAATTTAAGAAGGCTACTTACCCAATGGACCCTCCTGTGCGATTCAATATTTTGGTGTACTGAAGATTTGGCCTTTCATGGAGATTGACCTCTCACAAGTTGCGGTGACGCCTGCAGTCTTCATCCCACCTCTTGCAAATTGTGGTGTCGCCTACATTCAAGCAGGGGTTAATCGCATCCATATTCAGATAGCCAACTAATTCCATTCCATTCCAGAGAAGCGAGCCAGCCCTTCATCCATGCATGCGATCGGGGAGAAGGCCCGAAGAGTGGGGGGCAACTTGTGGTGAAAGATGGGTTTCAATCTCCTTCTTGAAGTCACGCTTCAGCCTCTTTCTAGGGTATCAAGCTCACTAAACCGCATTTCTTTCCCTTCAATGGAGCAAGGAGTTGGGTTCCAGTACACTTCGTCTTTCTAGGCGATCAACTTTGACTCCAGCAGGACTGGATCCAACCTTAACCAAGCTCCCAGGTTTCGAATCCATTAGCCTGATTCCACTGGCCTTTGAAGCAAGGATGAGAAGTGATTCCCCACACTAATATTCTTCGGTAGCCATTCCAGAAGGGATTAACCTCTTCCAAATCATTTCTGACAAGTATTTTGAACTTATTGAGCTCCTTTTCTTTCCCCCAAAATATGTGTCTATACATCTGAGCGCCCATAGCCAAATAAAAAATAATAGCTCTTATATTTTATAGATTCAACAAACGGGGACAGATCATCCATTTTCTCTTTTGACGAAAATGTCCTTCGAATGGTCTCTATGTTAGACAGAATGGCGTATGTTCTCCAAAACATATGAGAGGTATGGGAGCATTTTGTTCCTTATGGAAAACATACTTACCTCCCTCTCCCCATTCTAAAGTCATAGGTTGATCAGAAATCAATTTATATAACCTACCCGCAAACGCTCGATGGATTATGTCCACCTCATTCCCTTTCATACCTGGATTGGAAAAGGTATCGAGTTCACTTGGAACAGATTCTAAAAAACCTCCCCCTACCACTTTTGGGGAGTGGCTCATAACCTCACTCCTTTTCATTCGCAGGTTTCATGAAATATCAAATTGACCTTAAAAGTTGTCGCTCAAAACCCAATTAAACCAAACTGGCATGCACATTGTAACAAGAACAAGAAGAACAAGGAGGCATGGATGCTTAAACAAGAAGGAGTGCTAAAAAAAA
This sequence comes from Picea mariana, assembly GCA_032191745.1. Lineage (NCBI taxonomy): Eukaryota > Viridiplantae > Streptophyta > Pinopsida > Pinales > Pinaceae > Picea > Picea mariana. Next base: position 300,027 of record JASDQU010736227.1, read on the forward strand.
ACCAAGTCAATGCATCAAGTACAAAATCCTACCAGATGTTTCTAATCAAGTACAAAAATTCGTTGTGTGGCTAGAACATTATATGAGAGTGCAGTTTTAAAAAATATACGCTTTTCAATTCTTCCTTACAATCTATTAATATACTAAACCTAAATTTCAATATAAAATATTATATCTTGTGCAGTTGTAAACGGTGAAATCCAAACCTCTCTCTTTGGAAATATTGTGCACATTAATCTAACCTATGGATGTTCACTCAACCTTTGAGAATTGTGTATTTTCATACTGGCACTCGTCTACACTGCTTTCATATTGAACGCATCCTCAAGAATCTCAAATTACTTACACAGATTTTGCAACCAACTATCAGACAAATAGAATTGCAGGGAACCCATGGTTTCATTCAATATGGTGCAGCTGCCTTTTTGTACGGATTGTGAATTGCCATCATTGGGAATGAATCTGTTGCATTGATTGTATTCCTCAAATTTTGTAAATGTTCTCGTGGTTGTACGATCTGAGCCTGAGATCTATCATCGTAGGGACGTTCTGCACATTGGTTGATGTCTTTAGGAATCTCTACAAGTGATGGACAACCATATTAACCATGAACTAAGGAGCCACTGACAATATCTAACACGTAGATGGAACATCCAGAGGACTCTCCACTCAAAATCCAGTGCCTAATATCCTTATCAGACTTTATTTGAATTCATAAAATATGTTTTGACTCCAGATCTTAATAGACAGAGACCACTTATTGAATACATTGTCTACAGAGTTAATTGGAAAAAAATCTTGACGAGGCAAATAATTTGCTTTAAACAATTTAGTGCCAGATTAGCTGGTGGCTAAATCTTTAGCAAGCTCATCCAGCTAGTGGCTAAAGCTTTAACCAGCAATGGAATTCATGCCTTAAAGGCAGGGACTTGTTGCCTTACATCTCTTATTGTTCAAGATTATATTGGGATAAAAAGACCAATAGAACAATAATTATAACTCTTGATTTAAGAAAAATAAGTCAGCATAAAATTAGAAACACATGGTTATACGAAGTGTAAAGTGCCGATTGTGGCTCTAGTATTAAATATACATTGGGAAAGTTGTGAAGGTATTTTTAAATCAAAAGCAAAGGTCTTGGAGAAGTATTCAAATTTTCTAAAAAGGTAAAAAGACTTGGTTATAAAAATGTTTCTATTAAAAAAGCAAAAGAAAGTTGAAGGAAATTAATTAATTATATATATATATATATATATATATATATATATATATATATATATATATGAGAAGTTTCAAATTACAAAAAAGGTAGCTTGACGGTACAAGTTAATTGAAATTTAATCTTAAGACCAATTTAAGGTTATAAAAAGGTTTATAAAGAGTTGAGTTCAAAAGTTAAGAGGAAAACTAAAGGTAATTATCGAGTTAAAGGGATCATTTATCGCGAATTATCAACGAAAGAAAACAAAGTCTACTAATGAAAATGGAAGATTTCCTAAAACTTTAAGAAACTATTTGTTAGTGTTACTTAGAATAAAAGGGACGCTTGTAGGGAAAGATGTTATTATTTCTATTGATCTGATTGAGCATAATAATTATGTCAATACCTGTTACCCCCTATACCTAGGGATAACTAAGGAGATGATGTCTTGAGGCCCTCAAGTAGAAGACATGGAGTACTGAGAGGTAGATGAGTAGTCAAAGCCCCTTCACTTACCACTCATCACCATTTGATCGATGGCAGCAGGTTCTACCACACCATCTTGTCCCACAGATGACAACAAGTCTTTCTTCATGAGGTAATAAGTATCCTCTTGTGGTGAGTGGCATTTTAATAATTGAAGCATTTGAACATGTTGCAAAGGATCCTTTCTTGATTTTGAAAATGTTTGCTTGGAAATTATTCCTTTTGCCTCTTTTCACTTTGGTGGTTGAAATGTTTTCCTAGTAAGTGGGTTACCCTTGGGAAAATGGTTTCTACTAGGGGGTTTCCTTGAAGGGTCATCGTACCACTCCAATCCATAATTGTCACTTTCCACACCTCTTCCCTTCCACCTCCTCATCTTTTGTATTTTCGAGCATATTGACCCAAGAAGGGCTTGCACCTCACTATTAAAGGGCAGGGCTAGGCCACCTCAGTTGTTGGAATGATTGGTTTTTTATAGGCTTAATTGATTTGTTTGATGGTCATCTGATGAATGAGATTTAAAGGACGGGGATCTAGTTGGATTGTTCAACAACATCAACTACAAGATTTTCCTTAGCTGGTGGCATGCATTTTGCTAAGTAGATAAAGATATAAAAATAAAACAAAGGAAATACTAACAAGCATACAATTTGTCACTTTTTGTATGAATTTTCAGACTTGAAACAATATTTCAGATCCAACACATGTACCCGAACACAAATTCTCCAAACAAGTTGTATGACAGTAAATAATTTACTAAGACAATAATTGAAATCAGGTCTTATGACAGTAAATGATTCACTGAGACAATAGTTGAAAAGAGAAGAAAAATGCTTCACATACATTTGACATGCATGCAAATAAGATAATACGACAAACAAGATTTGAGAAGAAATAGTATGTCACCAGAAATTATATTCACCAGGTGGGAAAGTTAGTAGTTTTACACTTCAAAGCCCAGTCAAGATCATGATGCTTGATACCCCAAAAAAGTTGAACCCTTTTACATTCACAGATTCCTCTATGTATCCATCAAGAGAGGGTTTGAATACGTATCTTAGATCTAAGTTCTAGAGTCCAACTCTACATTACATTCAGACCTATAGACATAAACTTCATTATTCAGTCCTAATTACAATTTGTGAACACTTCTTTAAACCAAGTGAAGTTGAGTTCAGGTGGTAGTTCATAGAGATAACTCCCCATCACTTCGACCTTAATCAAAACATTGTTCTTATCAAAAGAAGAAATTTATTACAACTGGCAATAATATCTCTAACTAAACCAAAATGATTATATCATTGTAACTAGAGCTATTGTTGATAACTAAAGTGAAAGAGTTGCATAATAAGAGTCTTCTTAAGTTGTAACTTGTTGTTGACTTTGCATTGATTCCCATGTACGCTAATAACTGGAGAAAAATCTTGAACACTAGTAGACCAAGCTTGCATAGGCATTGAATTCTCTTAATGTTTTACAGCATTATACATCAAATAATCTCCTTCGGGAACACGCGTGTTTTTTGGTGTTTCTTCTGCAATTTTTTATATTTTTTCTGTAAATTTGTATGTTGTATCTCAAGAGCCTGGTTTTGTTGTTGCATCTCTTGAATATATTGCCTCGTGCTATCATTTTGTTGTTTAATGGCTTGCACCTGCTAATTATTGTCATTTATGTCCCCATCATCTTCAATTTTAGGCTCGATCTATGCCTTTACTTTGCTCTCATTTTTGAGTTCATGCTCTTTCTCAGCAGGCCTATTGAGATCAATGGAGAACTTGGCCTTCCTTGGTCTCATCTCATACCTATTTTTCTTATCAAGTTTGTCATCAATGGTGTCTTTCACTGGTTCATGCACCATCAACATTTTCCCCTTTGCTTCTAGTTTGGCCTCCTCTAAAACCTGCTATGGGACATATTTTGTTTCTGGACTAATATCTTCAAAATCCTGCTCAGGGTCTAGACTAGTGTCCATAAAATATTTCTTTGGTTTTGGATCAGTAATGTATTATGCTTCCAAAACAACATGTTTGACACTTGAGGTCCCCCCATTGTTGTGTTTCTTCCTGATATTTCCCTCTAGCATTTTCTTCAAGGTGTGAATGGCCATTTCCTCCATGTTGGTGAATTCAGAGGGGTCTTCATTAGTGTATTTATCCTCATTCGAAATGGGATTCTTCTCCTTTAAGGATGAATCAAACAAGGCTTTGGATTTTAGCCTCAGTCGGTTAGTCAACCTGGTCTTGTGATTGGGTTTTCTTGGCATTTATGGGACTTGGCTCCCCTTTTTATTTTTGCTCTATTTTTCCACAGGGGAATCTTAAATCTCTATGCCTAATGACACAAATTCAGTTGCAACAATACCAGGATTGGCCTACTTATTCCTCCTCCATTTGCTTGTTTTCAATTTGGGAGTTTTGTCTTCCTACATATCAGTGGGCACAGGTTCAACCTTAATATGTTCAGGAGATGATTGGACTATTTGGATAGCCTGTTTTTCTCCCTTTCTGACATAATTTTTGACATAAACCTTACCACTTTCTCTTTCCCTCTATTTCAATGTAGATGACTGATCCGTCAGATCTTTTAATGACTTATGGTTGAGTTTTAATTTTGCATGCATTAATTAACCATTTGAGAAACTTAGTGAAAAAATGAGAAAAGAAGAGGAGTTAGGACAGCCATATACACATTTGCAGATCTGAAATGAAATAATAAACAACAAACAATAACACGTAGATTGATAACGGAGTTCGGCACAACTTTGCCTACGTCTTTGGGCCTTTTTCTCTGTGGGGGAGGCTTCTTTATTTCTGTTCAAAAGCTCAAAAGTACATCGCTGCAATGCCAAATGGATACAAGACTGATTTGGTCATGTTCTTCCAGATCTCTAGAATCATGCAAAGAAAATGGCACACAAAACGGACATCCGGAGCTCCCAGAAATGGTCCGACAGTGTCTCCTCCTCAAAAGCTTCTCTGCATCAAAATGACTTTATCTTGGTTTCCCTTCAGTATAACTCTATTCTGACTGCTCCTATGGCTTTAGAGCGTCCAAAAACCCCTATCTGGACTCTTTCGGCACCTCAATCAGTCGAAAAACGAAGAAGTTATGTCTCCTGGAAGTTTTCCCCTTCAAGCTTGTTGTCACTGGTTCTACAAAACGCACCATTCCTCCATTAAACCTGGCACACATGCTTATTTAAGCGCAAAAACCTGGCACAGGGCACAACCACGCCAACGGTGCAAACCGTAGGACGGTTAAGGGCACGCCAGCCCCTAACCACCTAGGCACCTAGGCGTATGGGTCATATGACCTCGCGCAAATGTAAAAAAAGGCTTTAACCGTTACAACCAAACTTAAGCCCCTCCGCTCCAGTCGTGGGCATATGCAATACCATAAAACCACGGCATAAAATTTGCACGTGTCCATAGTGCAAAGGGTATGGCCATATGGTTTAACTATACGACCACGGGCCAAACAATTAAACCCCCCGCGTTCCATTCAAATGGCATACAAATACAAAAGGCATAGAACCGCGGTTTTAAACATTTGTATTACCCCCGCGCTCTCCGTGTATACATATAAATTGGGGTCATATGCCAATACAACCGTGGGCCGGGGCTAAGCCCCGGCCCGACCCCCCACCAACTAAACATGAATATAAACTTAAATACATTAAAACTCATATAGTTGTTAAGAAACAACCCACGGTCCGTTGGTCGGACGGTCTTTGCGAAGGCGTAAGGTGGATGGGAGGTCCGGGGGTCGAACCCCACGGACTCCAACATAATTTTACATATAACAATCTACCAATACCGGGGTGCCACGTGGAAGCCCATGATTGGGCCACGTGGCACCCAATCATTGACCAACAAAATGCCACGTGTCACGATATCATTCGCCTTCAACAACCAACCAGATGTTGCCACATCATCGTACGGTCATGCCACGTCACCTCTGCCACATCAGCTGCCACGTCAGATGTTGACGTCATCCGTGCCACATGTCACCCTTCCAGTGGTGACACGTGTCACCGTTGGCGCGGTTGCACCCGGTGCCAGGTTTTTTCGCTTAAATAAGCGTGTGTGCCAGGTTTAATGGAGGAAGGGTGCGTTTTGTAGAACCAGTGACAGCAAGCTTGAAGGGGAAAACTTCCAGGAGACATAACTTCTTCGTTTTTTGACCGATTGAGGTGCCGAAAGAGCCCAGATAGGGGTTTTTGGATGCTCTGAAGCCATAGGAGAAATCAAAATAGAGTTATACTGAAGGGAAACCAAGATAAAGTCATTTTGATGCAGAGAAGCTTTTGAGGAGGAGACACTGTCGGACCATTTCTGGGAGCTCCGGATGTCCATTTTATGTGTTGTTTTCTTTGCATGGTTCTAGAGATCTGGAAGAACATGACCAGATCAGTCTTGTATCCATTTGGAATTGCAGCGATTTACTTTTGAGATTTTGAACAAAAATAAAGAAGCCTCCCCCACAGAGAAAAAGGCCCGGAGACGTAGGCAAAGTTGTGTCGAACTCCGTTATCAATCTGCGTGTTATGGTTTGTTGTTTATTATTTCATTTCAGATCTGAAAATGTGTATATGGTTGTCATAACTCCTCTTCTTTTCTCATTTTTTCATTAAGTTTCTCAAATGGTTAATTAATGCATGAAAAATTAAAACTCAACCATAAGTCATTAAAAGATCTGACGGATCAAGTGGTATCAGAGCTAGTTGACGTTTGGATTTGAGTTTTGCATGTTAACCAGGGAAAAGCTACAGCGTGGTGAAGGCGAGCTTGTTGCAGAGAATCCATTAATTGGATTGAGAAAAAGAACTTCTCACAGCGAGAAGATGGCATCGGAAGAAGGGATTTCTCAAGATGAGAAAGAGTTCCGGAAAACATTCCTTGCCATGTCAGAGATGGTGAAAGTCTTGTACGAAGATTACTTGGAACGGAAGCGACCAGTTTTGGGTGATTTTTCAAAGGGAAAAAGTGAAGAGGAAGAGGACCATCCTCAGATTCCTCCTTCACCTCCATCGACACCTCCTTCTTCTCCTTCTTCTTCTTCAAGTTCAAGTTCTAAATCTAGTGGAAAGAAAAATGTTCATAAGAATAAGCATGAAATGCCATTGTTAAAACTTGATGTAAAATTTGAGTTTCCCATATATGATGGTGAAGTAAATGCAGAAAAACTTGATAACTAGATCAGGCAGATGGAGGTATACTGCAGTGTGCAACAGATCAAGGATGAGGCCACACAAATCAAGTTGGCATCTTTGAGACTTGTAGGTACATCTCTTATCTGGTGGCAAAGCAGGCTGCAAAAAGGAACACAAAATGTGGGTAATGTATTTCCATCATGGAAGGATTTCATTTCTGCACTTAGGAAACAATTCTATCCTTTGGGTTATAAAGAAAAAGCATTAATTGAATGGCAATCTTTAAAACTAAGAAAAGGACAAACAGTGCAGGAATACACCGATGGATTTAGAAAAATGGCATTAACGTTAGACATTCCTTTGCAAACACAACAAACCCTTATGAAGTATAAAGGAGGTTTGCCTGCGCATATTAGAAACACTGTTTTCATGTTTGGACCCACTAACCTTGTTGAGGTTTCTATTCAAGCTACATATATTGAAGCAGGGAAAGCAGGTGTGTCAGGGGAATCGTCGTCTTCGAGGAAAGAGGACAAGAGGAAAAGGCATGGCAATGGCAAGAATGCAAATGTAGTGACAAAGAAGGAAGGAAAGCCCTCTTGCAAGCATTGCAAGAAAGAGGGACACGATGAGGACAGATGTTGGCAGTTGCATCCCGAGAAGAGGCCAAAGTGGTTCAAAGAAAAGAAGGGAACACAAACAGTGGCAACGACATCAAAACCCACAAACTTGGGATCAGATTCAGGTGATGAGTCAAAGATCTCGTTAGTTGGTATGACAGGTAAAAATGGTGAAGATATTGATTATAGAAATAAGTTTTTTCATATAAGAGTAATCATGCGACACACTAAGATAGACACATTAATCGAAAGTGGATCTCAATCTAATCTAATCTCAGAAGAATTGGTTAAGCAATTGGGGTTAAAAACACAAACTCATCATAAGCCTTACACACTTAAATGGGTAAGCAATCATCATCAGATACACATAACAAAGCAGTGCACAATCAAATTTGCAATTTCATCTAAGTATGTGGACGAAGTAACTTGTGATGTTGTGTCGTTAAGAGAATGTGGAATGATCTTAGGTAGTCCGTACTTGTATGATCGTAAGGCAATCTTCTACAGGACAAAGAATCAATATCAATTCACTAAAGCAGGCCATGATTATGTGGTTCATGCTCATCATGTTAAAGCAAATAAAACACTTCAAACAATGGAACAATTAACGAACACAGTGCAAGCATGCAACAAACCAATAATTGTTTCAAATGAAGTAATTGATCTTAAGCAAGAACAAGATATGGTTGTTGAATGGAAAATCAATCATAAGTTGCTTCAAGATAAGCTCATGTCGTGCAGATATTTCAAGTATATCAGTTCATTTGCAGTCGTCTTCTTGATGCTGTCATTAGCAATGTTTTCTACATGGATGATAGTAGCTTCAGCAAGATGTAACAGGGTTCAAATGGCTAACAATATACTGTCAGTTGTCATGATTGTGTTATAGTTGATCTTGATGAGACAGGTTCAAAGGACAGAGTTCAGAGACAGAGAGCAAGCTGGGTGGCCTATCCCAAGCTTGTTGACTGGTCAGTAACCTTTTGGGGACCAAAAGGTCTTATTGTGGGGAGGCGTGATCCGAAATCGAATCCAGAAGCCTGACAGGGCTTGAAAAATGCTCAAAAATGAAAGTGCTTGAAATGCGACGAAACCTATGCCATTGTGTTCGTCTCGTCTTCCTGATTCCGGTGGTATATTTACTTTGTCAAATGGACTCCGTATGGAGAAGATATCGCATTCTGTCTGATACATCAAACAGGCAAAAAAAGGGATGACTGTATAGTCCATACAGTCCACGTGTCATGCTGACTGTGCATACCGTACGGTCCGTACAGGTGACGTGGCAGATATAGCAAATGACACGTGGCAGCCTCGGATGACGACACATGGCAGAGTATGATAGGTCGGTTTGGCATACAGATGGACCAATGCAAAGGTGACACGTGTCACCACTGGAAGGGTGACACGTGGCACAGATGACGTCAGCAGCTGACGTGGCAGAGGTGACGTGGCATGATCATACGATGACGTGGCAACATCTGGTTGGTTGTTGAAGGTGAATGATATCGTGACACGTGGCATTTTGTTGGTCAATGATTGGGTGCCACGTGGCCCAATCATGGGTTGCCACATGGCACCCCGGTATTGGTAGATTGTTATATGTAAAATTATGTTGGAGTCCGCAGGGTTCGACCCCCGGACCTCCCATCCACCTTACGCCTTTGCAAAGACCGTCCGACCAACGGACCGTCGGTTGTTTCTTAACAACTATATGAGTTTTAATGTATTTAAGTTTATATTCATGTTTAGTTGGCAGGGGGTCGGGCCGGGGCTTAGCCCCGGCCCACGATTGTATTGGCATATGACCCCGATTTATATGTATACACGGAGAGCGTGGGGGTAATACAAATGTTAAAACCGCGGTTCTATGCCTTTGGTATTTGTATGCCATTTGAATGGCGCGCGAGGGGTTTAATTGTTTGGCCCGTGGTCATATAGTTAAACCATATGGCCATACCCTTTGCACTATGGACACGCACATATTTTATGTCGTGGTTTTATGGTATTGCATATGCCCATGACTGGAGCGGAGGGGCTTAAGTTTGGTTGTAATGGTTAAAGCCTTTTTTTACATTTGCATGAGGTCATATGACCCATATGCCCAGGTGCCTAGGCGGTTAGGGGCTGGTGCACCCTTAACCGTCCTACAGTTTGTACCGTTGGTGCGGTTGCACCCGGTGCCAGTTTTTTGCGCTTAAATAAGCGTGTGTGCCAGGTTTAATGGAGGAAGGGTGCATTTTGTAGAACTAGTGACAACAAGCTTGAAGGGGAAAACTTCCAGGAGACATAACTTCTTCGTTTTTCGACCGATTGAGGTGTCGAAAGAGCCCAGATAGGGGTTTTTGGACGCTCTGAAGCCATAGGAGTAGTCAGAATAGAGTTATACTGAAGGGAAACCAAGATAAATTCATTTTGATGCAGAGAAGCTTTTGAGGAGGAGACACTGTCAGACCATTTCTGGGAGCTCCGGATGTCTGTTTTGCGTGCCATTTTCTTTGCATGGTTCTATAGATCTGGAAGAACATGACCAGATCAGTCTTGTAGCCATTTGTCATTGTAGCGATGTACTTTTGATCTTTTGAACAGAAATAAAGAAGCCTCCCCCACAGAGAAAAAGGCCCGGAGACGTAGGCAAAGTTGTGTCGAACTCTGTTATCAATCTGCGTGTTATGGTGTGTTGTTTATTATTTCATTTCAGATCTGCAAATGTGTATATGGCTGTCCTAACTCCTCTTCTTTTCTCATTTTTTCACTAAGTTTCTCAAATGGTTAATTAATGCATGCAAAATTAAAACTCAACCATAAGTCATTAAAAGATCCGACGGATCAATGACCTCAATTTCCTTTGAGGAATTTCCTCTTTTTCTAAAGCAATGGATTTTTCTTTATCTAATCGGGATTTTCTTTTTGCAGGTAAGGTCTTATATTTGGCTCATTGGGTGGATTTGGATGAACTCCTAGGTTCAATGGAAACCCTAGCTTCATTGGAAACCTCAACCTTCTACTCTTCTGGTTTATTATCAATTTATTGTTTTTCTTGTAACCCTAAAGACACTAGAAAATCTGTCCAATACATACCCAATTTGTTGAGAGCAAAAAGAACCAATATTTTTATAAACCCATGGTGATAGAGGCTTTTGTGAGCATCTTCTAGGTAATTTTGGATTCTTTTGGACATCTTAGTTAGGATTTTAAGTAGGTAGAAGGGGAGGTTTATTCTTTGTCACCATTTAAATGCACGAGGAATCCAATGTGATAACAGTGGAAAATTAAAAACCTACCTTCTCCTGTGATATATATTTATATTTCCATCAGGATTTCCCTCCATTCTTCTTTCAGCCAAAGGATTGGGATGACCTAGCTCTAATCGGGGTTTTGATATTCTGCCACCAGAAATATATTGCACACTTTAGTTGGTAATTTCCCCTTTTTAAACCACCTCTCACCACTAATAGGGAGAGCGCATGATCCAACAATGAAGTGCTCTGTTATGTGGATGGTTATGTCCCTAATCTTAGTATGGAATCCATCAAAGTTCTATGTGAATATAAGGGCAATTCATGTGTGATGTCCATTGAAGGAACATATGAATTTGAACCACTCACCCCTGATAAAAATGTCCCTGATATTTGGTATGGCCTCGAACAATTTGATCCTTGTTGGCTCTGCCCTGTTTAACTGCCAGCGTTCTCAGGGTGATATCATCATGCCCTAGCTACCTCTATTGAGAATGATGGTCGAGGATATGCGTTGATTTGGGTTCACCCAAAACTTGGAATCATAATTGCTCAAGGCACAAATGTGCATGATATTGAGGGTACAAGGAACATGTGAGTGCGATCTGGGTGCTAATGTTCTTTTATTCAAACTTTGAAATAATTTTTAAAACATAAAAATTCATAAAATAAACTATGTTTGTTGATTGCAACAATGTTGGCATTCTTTCCATCCGCACATTTTTTCACTTATAAGCCTAATTTATCCTTATTGTGATCCATTCAGTGATATAACCATGGTGATAGGACTTATCCAATTCAAATCAAGACTTGAATTGACCTTACAAAGAGAAAACAACTAACAAAAAACAAATAAGGGATGACAAAAAACAAATTGAAATGACTTAATACAACATGAAGAAAAACTGACTAGAAGATAGGCTGACAGATGAATGGGTTGGTTTTATGAATAGAAGGAAGAGGTACAGGCCTAGAATCTAAATCGGCTCCAACTAGGGGTAGCACTTCCCTGTGAGGTGCTAAGAACAACAGACCTGTGTACCTTAATTCTTCATTTCTACCACCAGCCACTTAATTTCCTCTACCAGCCTTGTTACTTGTCTTATTTCAACTGAAAACCAAATCTGCAACTATACCTCAGTGCCTTTATTGGGATATGGAGTGTTTATTCACACTAAACTACTTAATCATATTGAAAATAAAAGACGATGTACTGATTGAACCACCTTTGGTTCATGGTAAATTAATGCTTCAAGAAGGCCCATTGATTAGGCTTACAAAGATCTCAGTGTCTTCCAAATTGCAATATAAAGGTATTGTTATTCATAACCTTGGCTACCTTGAAGGGGAAAAACCAAAGGTTATCAAACTTACCATGTTTGGGCTTGTCCTCCCTCTTGGCATCCCACCTCAAAACCGGGTCACCTGCTTGAAAAGTATCTTTTTTTTTTTCTTGTCAAAGGTTTCCTTGACCTTTCTCTTGTAAGCCTCAGTTTTCTCATTTAATATTTCTCTTTTTGCTTAACTTCAATAATCTGAAAAATCCTCCTCTGGATATCATTAGGCTCCTCCACTTCCTCCTTCAAAAATTTCAACATTGGTAGATGAAGATAGGTTGGAAAAAAAACATCCACCCCATAGACTAGCTGAAATGGAGAGGTACGCAGTGATGTTTTGATGTTGATCATGTCAGCCCATAAGGCATACTTCAGTTTGGAATCCCATGATTTTTTATTTTCAACCAACATTTTTTTAATAATTCTGGTGAGGGTTTTATTTGATGACTATGCCAACCCATTCCCATGTGGGTAATATGGTGTAGAATGTGTCAGGATAATGTTGTAATTCCCACAGAAATCAATCATGGCCTTGGACTTGGATGTCTGAGTGTTGTATGTTACTAGTTTCCTTGGGAATCCAAACCTGGCAAAGAAGTTTGTTTCCAAAAATTTCATGATCACCTTGTCAGTGGCTTTTATGGTAGAAACAACTTCAATCCACTTTGTAAAGTATTCAGTGGTAGTAATAATCCACATGTGTTTTCCACCAAAGGGTTGGTTTAACTCACCAGTGAAATCTAGGCCCCATTGTTGAAATGGGTCGTTTGCAGTAATGGGCTTCAGGGGCAGTGAGAGCAATTTCTGCTTTCCAGCTAATTTTTTACACTCTTCACAAGTTCTTACCATGGAAAACACATCAGAAAATATGGTGGGTCAATAGTGTCCAGTCCTTAGAACTTTGATGGATGTATCTTCCCAATGTCGGTTCCCTCCACAAACTCCTCTATGCATATCATTTATAACCTTATTGACTTCATCAAAATACCAGCAGGGTCTTTCCAATATAAATTCTGATTTAAAATGCAGTATTTTATAGCCTTTAATTTAAGAGACCTGGTTTTGTAATTTTCCAACTCTGGTGGGCATTCTAGGTGTTGTAAAAAATAAATGATATCTCTATACCAGGGTGAAAGAAAATAATTATCAAATACCTACATTATCTTACTTGCAGCATGTATCAGTGGAGCATCTAACTGGTTGAAGACATGGTGCAATTCAAGTGCTTTACAATTTGAATCAGATAATGGTTTTGCAAGGCCATGTCCCTTGATCAATTTAGTGGGATTTATGTGCAGATCATATTCCAAAAGTTTAACTATCCATTTTTCCATCTTCCCCTCATTGTGTGGCTAGACAAGGATCTCCTTTACACTGATTCTAGGGACATAAGTTGTTTCCTGGACTACAGAACATAAACCCTACAGGATTTCAAGGCCTTTACCAAGGCATAAGCTTGATTTTCTAATATGTCATATTTCAATTATGCATCCTTGAGTGTTCTGTTGAAAAAGGAAATGGGTTGTTCATACCCTTCTTCGTTCTTTTGTAACAGTCCAGCAGCAATAGTCTCCTCAAATGCAAAAGAGAAAATTAGGAATTCTTTGGAATAATCTGGACTAACCAGAACAAGGGGCTTCAATTAGATCTTGATTTATCCTTTGAAAGGATGACCTTTCCTCCTGTGCCCATTTGATTTCAGCATCCTTTTTTAGCATGTTGGTAATAGGCCTAATGATCTCGACAAAATTTGGTACAAATCACCTCAAGAAATTTATTTTTCCTATAAAAGATTGTATGGCCTTCTTATTTCTAGGGATGTCAATTTTCTGAATAGCGTCTACTCTTTTTGGGTTTATATTTATCCCTCCTATAGATATAATGTGCCATAGGAGCTTTTCTTCTAACATAGAAAAATAGGAATTTTTTGGATTCAGAGAGATTCTGTGCCTTCTGCATTTTTGAAATATTTGCTTGAGGTGTTGCAGATGTTCATCATCAGATTTTGAGAAGAAGGTGATGTCATCAAGTTATATCACCATGAACTTGTCCTTTTTACCCACAAATTCAATGTTCATGGCCCTATTGAAGTTGGCCCCTAAATTCATTAATCCAAAGGGAATTTTGTCATACATGAATGTGCCCCATGGGGTAGTGAAGGCAATTTTTTCTTTGTCTTCTTCAAGCACTGGTATTTGATTGTATCTGGAATAACCATCCAACATGGAAATTGTGTGAGCACCTGACACCCTTTGCAGAATGTGGTCCATCTTGGGAAATGGATAGTTGTCTTTCAACAAACACCTGTTCAAGTTTCTAAACTCCACACATAATCATATGTCACCACTCTTTTTCCTGACATGCACCAAGTTGGCCACCCAATTTGAATATTTCATGGGCACAATGATTTTGGAATCAATCATCGTTTTAAATTATTTTTCAATAACAGACATCAACAAAGGATTAAATTGTCTAATTTTCTACCTAAATGGATTAGAACCCACTTTCAGAGGGATCTTGTGTTGAATTATTTCAGTGTCAAAAGTTTCCAGGTCCTCGTAAGACCATGCAAAAATATCAGCAAAATTTTTCATAAGGTTGGCATACATGTCTCTATGCTCATCTAATAGTGCTTTGGATATCTTGAAAAATTTGGGATCTGCAGTTGTCCTGATGTTGTAGTCTGAAACCTTTTGTTCCTGACTTTTAATTGCAACTTTCATGGAGACATCATTGTTTTCAAAAAGCCTCTCCAATGGGACTAAGCCCTTTGGAATATGATTTTTTTAGTTCCACAATGTTGTGACCAGCCACCTTATTCAGAAAAGGAGGTGCATGTTGATTTTTTGTTTCACCATTCTCATTGTCTTGTTCAATGGATATATTTTAAAATTCCTCAATTGTTTGCAGAAGCCTCTTGAGCTTTGGATCATCACTGAAGAATTGTCAATGTTTAGCATTGCGTGGCATAGTTGTTATGCGCTTGACCTCCACCTCATATTTAACATTTGGACCAATGGGAGGCCTAAAAGTGTTAGCTTCAAGAGCTACAGAGTCTTCCTTTTGATTGTAATCTTTGGGGACAAAAGAAATATTGAAAGCCATAAATAAATTTCCAACTATGTCCCATACCTCATTCATGTATTGCCTTAGCCTCAATTGATTTTTTGATAAATTTCCTTCACCTAATTGACAACCAGTTCAGAATCACCGAAGACTTCCAATTTGTTAATGGCCATGTCTTTTGCATCTCTCAACCCCAGCACTAAGGCTTCATACTCTTATTTGTTGTTGGTTGTCTCAAATTCTAATTTGTATGAGAGTGACACCACCCCCTTTTAAGGGGAAATAAGGACTATGTGTTGATTAAGGTTGGTTGTCATTGATGTCAACCCTTGAAGAAAGACCCGTAGCACAAAGGTTTGGGTAATGGACCCAATATTGTTTGATGTAAATATGACTCATTATTGTTTTGTCATTGTTGATAAGAAGTAAATATGGATGAACTCCAAAGTGGTCCCCTTATGGTGAAAGCCCTCACGGGAAGACGCTTTGTGGAGTAAGAGAACCCATGCTTAATTGTGGAATAATGAGATGAAGGAAAGTGAATTTGTCAGGGAAAATATCCTATATGGATAGTGCTTGTCATGTCATTTCCGGTGGTATGTGGAACGTCACATAATTCCTCACGGTTAGAGAGTTATGGCCATGAGAAGTTAGAGACCCCAGGTTTGGGTAATGGACCTAAGTTTGTTTGATAGGTAATGGTATGAGTTATGATATATTTTTAGATAATACTATTCTATATGGATAGTACACGTCATTCCATTTCTAGTGGTATGTAGAATGTCACATAACTCCTCACGGTTTGAGAGTTATGGCCTTACGACGTTGGAGGACCCTCGTATGTCATCTAGAAGCCCGAAAAGGTCAAAGTAATCAAAGTGGTTTAAGAGATTTTAAAAGGTAAATAATAAAGTGAAGTGATGAGTGTATTATAATTCAAAGTGAAGACAAATAAATTATTTCAATAATAAATTTAATGGAGAAATTAGAAGTGGACCCAACCCTAAAATAAGGAAAGTAGGCCAAGTGACCTAGAGGATGTTTTTAAGGAAGCTACTTAGAGAGTATAAATAAGAGGCAAGGCTCTCTCATTTGAATCACACTTGAGAATATTGAATATATATATATTTCTGAGGTAACCAAGGATATCTAAACCGGAATTCTGAGTGAAGGTGAAGAAAAGAAGGCCAAAATGCAAGGAAGGATAAATTCTTTTGATGGTGCTTTCTAAGGTATGTTATTTACAGGTCATCTCACCATTTTCGCTATAACTTTTTTTCTATAATGATTCAGACCGTTAAATTGCTATGAAAGTGAGAACACATATCCAAGTATATGTGGTAAAAAATAATCTTGTGGGTCGTTGTATTTTGGGATTTACACTCCGTGGAAAATAGGGTTTGTGGCCAGTCCTGAAACTAGTCAAAATCAGGTGTTTCGGGTAAAAACTTCATAACTTCTTCATAACAGATCCAAATTTAGTGAGACCAAATGTGTTGGTTAGGGGACGGTCTGTAGTATTCTTTGCAATAGTTTCAGATCAATTCATCAAATATTTTGTGCAGGGCACGCTCTACAAGGTCTCTCTCTAGAATAAGCTAGAATTCAACAAGGTGTGCCATTTTTTCTATAACTCCTTTTCTGAGAGGTTCCAAGTAGTGAAACTTGGAGGAATTGCATAAAAAACATTGAATAACATTGTGTATTAGTTTCAAATATTTATACATTACAGGTTCAAAGTTATGATTACTTCAAGTTAGGGTTTTTGACTAATCCAAAACTAGGCATGTGAGACTAAAGAAAAGTTTGATGAAAATGCTAGTCTCTTGTTTTTAAAGTTAAGGAAGGTTTGCAAGAATGTGATAATATACACCAGGTCTATTATAGAGCTACAAATCAGATTTGGATGATGAAATTGATGAGGGCTTTTGGTTGTGGTACATGTTGAGTACATGGTTGAGACAAGTAGTTGATGAGTTGGCGCACATACATGAGGTGTATAGTTGATGATGTTGGTACATATTGATGAGTCATAGTTGATGAGTAGTTGACACATGATTGGTACATACTTGGTACATGGTTGGATGCACTTGTTTATGGTACAGGTTTATTACAGGTTGGTGCATGGTTGATGCACTTGTTTATG
>JASDQU010736227.1:317326-369459 GCA_032191745.1 Picea mariana
ACAGGTTTACAGCAGTATATCTCACAGTGATAGTGTGACAATGATTCCATCATTCTACTTCTACTTCAGGGTGGCAGGACGGGGCAAGGACAGGTGGTTGTAGCCACCTTCCAGTTGTAGCCGGAGAACATTGGGGGTTGTAGCCTCCTTCTGGTTGTAGCCAGAGAATTGGGGAGTTGGAGCTTCCCTCACATTGTAGCCTGAGAAACTAGGGGGTTAGAGCCTCCTTTCAGTTGCAGCTGGAAAACAAAGGAAGTTGGTGCTTCCAATGAATGTAATTCTTCAAGACATATAAGAAAACGCATTCAGTGGTTTTCTCCCGATTTGGGTTTCCACGTAAAACATTGGTGTACTGTGTATGTGTGTGATTGTTTATTTCTTACTGCTCATTATTGGATAATAATTCTACATTGATATAACATTTGAAGAAAAAGGATTATAATTACGCTATTACTGATTCACCCCCCCTCTCAGTAATCCAACACTATGCTAGCACCAGAGCCCTCCTTTGAGGATGAGCCATCAAAATACATCTTCCAAACTTCATTTCCTTGGCCTATCTCTGGATGATTGTTGCATTTTCTAACTAACAATTCTGGAGCATCATCATGGATGTGAAAAATAGATGACCCAATTTCATCCTCAAGAGCATAATTTTGATGATTACCTAGATTTTGATGATCAATCACAATGTAATCCAATCTGATGTTCGCATATGTAAGATCCATCTACATAGATCCTCCCATGTTCTTGGCCCAAGACCTACATAAAAGCATGCCAAACTTGGGAGGTATATCAACTACAATAATATCCATAACCACGCTTTTCATGGGAAACTGAGATAGAGAAACAACTAGATCCTTAATTACTCCCAAACATTTAAACGTTTTGGAATCAAAAGAGTAAATTTTGTGGTATGGCTTGCTAATTTCTAGCCCTATCTCATCCATGAACACCTTATGCATGACATTATGAGAGGCCCCATAGTCCATAAGGCAGTTATGCAGGATTTTGTCATGGACATTCAAGGATATGTAAAAAGGTTTGGAAGCATCAAACCCATCTTCAATGTGTGGGCCAACAGTGATAGCAAAATTCTCATCCTGTAGGATTATCACATCAAATGAGATAGAAGAAGTAGGTGGCTTCAAAAATTTCATGATAGACCTCCTGAAAGGCTCATGTTTCATTAACTTTATCTAAGGTACAAAAATATTGATTTTGCTTAACTCGTGCTCTATTGTTAGGAACCAAATATAAAAATAGCATAAAAACCTCAGAATAAGTACTCAACGCCTTGACAAAGAGAGAAATTCAGATAATAAGCCTCTTCGAGGAGGAAACCTCCTTATACATTACATGTATTCACAAATAAAAGATGATTCCAAATGAAAAGGTCTCCTTGGTATATATAGGAGACTAGGAGGTCCAATTACAACTAATGGACCCGAGCCGATATAAATAAAATAACAATATTAATGTAATCTACCCCAATTAAGGGGTAATGTGCCACTATTCAGGGCTTAACATGCCCCTCCCCTTCATACAAGTGTTGTCTGCAATGCTCGAGTAATTTTGGATGCCTTTGTATAAAAGACTCATCTTCCCAAGTGAAATCTTCAGCAGGTAGTTTATTCCACTTAATCAGATACTCTGAAATGGATCTATTCCTCAGCTAGCGAATTATTGTGTCAGCAATAGATTTTGGCTCGAATATGATTTGTCCTTCCTCGTCAAGTTCTGAAAATATTGTTTGAACTGGGATCTTGTCACGTATAACCTTTTTTAAGCATGAAACATGGAAAATTGGTGTAAGACCTCTAGGAATATCTTCAAATACTTTGGAATGCTTATCAATGATCCCTTGGATATCTAGGGGAATAGATGGCTTTGATTTTTGAACATCTAGTGAGAATAGTTGTACAATTGCACCATGATGCCCCTTTTTCAATAATTTTGTCATACCATTAGAGCTTATCACCTTATTGGGTTTCCCTGTATTACCCCTTAACTCAATCTCCTTTTCTTCCAATGAAAATTTCATGAAAATTTCTTGAAAATTAAAATCCATTGTTCCCAATGATTGTAACCATTGGACTCCTAGTACAACATCAGCACCACCCATGGGTATAGAAATCATTGGACTATTCATTACATATTCCCCCATAGTAAGATTGATCTTTTGGCATTTTCCTGAGCAATTGATAGTTCCTCCATTTGCAATCATTACTTGAAACTCTGGCGCTAGATATATAAAGCAATTGAGAGCTTTGGCTAATTTATAGTGAATTAAATTATGATTACTACCATAATAAATTAGGACTATTACCTTTTTCTTTTTGATATATCCTTCGATCTTAAAGGTTTGAGGAGTGCTAATTTCATCCAATGAATTACATGATATGGTGGGAGTCAACTCTTCAAAATAAATCTCTTCTACATTTTCATCTTGAGATGGTTCTTGTTCTTGTTCTTGTTCCTCTTCACAATCTGTGTAGAATAATTTATTCTCACCACACTTATGTGTTGGTTCATGTTGTCATTGATGCCAATGGTTTGATTGATTGATGTCATTGATTGATGTAAAGTGATTGATTGATGTTAAAAGGTCGATTGATTGATGATTCATGTAATGTAATATGTATTGTCCTTGATGAGAATGCATAGATGAATATGGATCAATGAGTTGTCATTGATACATGATGAAGATGGATCAATGTGGTTTCATTGGTATATGATGCATTGTTGGAAAAATGTATAGATGACTCATTATTTTCTTATCATGATTGATAAGGTGCACAAATGGATGAACTCCAAAGTGGTCCCCTTATGGTGAAAGCCCTCACGGGAAGACGCTTTGTGGATTGAGTTACCTAGAAGAATGGTTGGAGGACCCATGCTTGTATGTGGAAAAATGAGATGAAGATCAATGAAGTTGTTGGTGAAACTATCCTAGATGGATAGTTCTTGTCATACCATTTCCGGTGGTCTGTGGAACGTCACATAACTCCTCACGGTTTGATATTTATGGCCTTACGAAGTTTGAGGACCCTCACATATTGGCTTGAAGCCCACAAGGTCAAAGAATTCAAAGTGCTTGAAAAGAAGAAATCATTATTTAAATGATAAAGTAAAGTGACAAATTCAAGGTGGATTATTTAAATAAAAAAGAGAAGTGACAAAATCAAGAAAGATTATTTAAATGATAAAGTGAGATGACAAAATCAAGAAGGAATATTTAAATGATAAAATATTGGAGAACTTTCTATTTATGGAAAGTAGTTAACCCTAAAAATAAGGAAAATAGGTTAAGTGACCTGGAAATGGGTTAAGTGACCTAGAGTATGAAAGTATAAATAAGATAGCAATGGTCTCTTGAAAAACATCCTTTGTGTGGATCAATGGACAGCTTCTTGTGAGAATATCTTTTAGAGTATTGTCGGAGAGCTTCTTGTGAGAGCTTCTTTGGTGTGGATATCTTGAGCATGTGTTGAAGATCTATTCTGAGAGAGAGGAGATCAAGAGGATCTCATGGAGGCATTGAAGTTTCAGCAACTCTGAGATCATGACAACGAAATTCTCGGAATTACAGAAAAAACCCTAATTTCTAATGCATATGCGGGTTGTCTGTGTATAGGGTGCGTATACATGAGCTTTCTGTGTACAAGGTGCATACAGTATGCAAGTTGTCTGTGTATAGGGAGTGTACAGTGGATAAAATCATGGAGATTTGTGTTTGAACTAATGACAAGTTGTTGAAGACTGAAGCAGGTTCTAGATCAGCACTCTATAGACTCAGATCTGCCACTGAGACATTGGTATGGTTACATTATTGTCTTGATGGATACTATTGTTTGTTGTGTTGTGAATGCTTAGGGAATTCTTGGTATGGCTGCTATGATGTGGTTTAGTTTGGTTCATGGAGTGATGAGTTCTCTTGTGATTCAGTGGTGATATGATTGCTATGGTATACTAGTTGTTTATACATGATTGAGATAGCATTCATATTGGTTGTTTTTGGAGCATGAGTAAGCTATTAGATAGCTTGGATGCATTGTGACTAGTTGGATAGTGAGCGACAGAAGAGAATATGATTGCAGGTTGCAAAGGATTTGAGTATGTGATGAAAAGGATGAACCATAATAGCTCAAAAGGTATACGCAGGCTGTAGTATTGCTTGGGTGCATATACATGTGGGTTGTACTACTAGTAGGGCATGTACATACGTGTTTTGTACTACCGACAGGTTGCGTACCTGTTGCAGATTGATATCTATTGAGGATTGTTGCCTCATCTCATTTGGTGCTGAGGATTTAAGCTGAGTCTTGCATATAGAGTTGGTGCTCTTGTAGAGTTGTACTCTATTTAGTTGTTGTTGAAAAACCCCAAGGATTGTAGTCCGTAATAAAAATAAAATTGTGCATACATCTTGTGTTCTTTGTGTTCCTTGTGGTGAGGACTTGTTGATGATACATTGTTGATTTATGTTGCTGATATATGTTCACATGTAAGTGGTTAGAAATGACAACAATGTGTCATGAGTAAATGTTGAATGTTAACTAATGAGTTTTTCGTAAAAGGGAAGTTTTGGGAAAAAGGTCCCCACACTCATTCACCCCCCCCCCCTCTAAGTGTGGTAGGTGTGTCCAACATTATGTCCCTTACCGTACTTGATGTCACAATTAAATCATAAACCTTTCACTTTTATTTCCTCCAATTGTTGAGGTGTCAACCTTATAGGTTGAGGTGGTTTAGAAGAAGGAACATTATTCTCTCGACAGATGTTAGGAGTGGTCCTTCTAGTAGCCATAGCCATATTTTTACTTTCAACATTTCTCGCCACCTTGAACGAATTCTCCAATGATTTAGGTTCCCAAAGGCAAAACTCATGTTGAATGTTATCCTTTAAAGTTCCTATGAATACATCAATCAAGTGCTCATCTAGAATATTCGTTACCTTTATATTCAATCTTTGGAAGTTCTGCATGTGCTTCGCTACTAAACCCTTTTGATTGAGATTTATCAATTGGATGAAGAAGGTATTGTTCCTTGTATCCTTATAGTGTGCTATCATTTCTTCCATGAAAATTGTCCAAGTGACAAGTGATTTGCGAGAACAAATCCATCGATACCACACAAATTGATTGGGTTCTAAATATAATGACGCAATTTGTACATTTTTTGTGTGTGGCACATCATGTAGATCAAAGAACTGCTCCATATGGAGTATCCATGTGATTGTATCCTTGCCATCAAACTTCCTCATATCAATCTTATGAAAGTGGTTGGTCTTCAACCCAAAGTTGGAGTTTCTCCAGTATTGATTCATCTTTCTTTTTTCCTCGTCATGAATTTCATGGGATACATTTTCAATTTCAGGTGTCCTCTCTATTAGCAACTTTTTCAATCCTTCCATGATATCCCCTTTTAAGCCATACATATTAGTATCCATTATCGCTTTCATCTTAGCTTAAGTTAAATCCATCATCCCTTGTATTTCATCTTTTGTTGCTTCCTTATTTTGTAAATCATTTATGTCCATTTGCATCTCTTCACCTTCATCAAGAGTCCAAGTAGGGTTGTCTGAAAGATTATTTGGTGTATAATTTCCCTTTTTTTTGTGGCATGTTGGCCAAGTATCACTGCAAGGTAGGAATTCCTAATTGGCTTAGGTAGAGGTCCTCACAGACAAGGGAGTGGTGGGTGTTATAGCTCTATGATATACTTGTGGGGTCCAACAATAGTATGTGGCCCAATATCTCTGGGCACTAAATAAGGAGTCTTGACAATGCCCTTAGTCATACTATCCAGCTACCCAGGTACTAGAGAGTGATCTCCCCTTGTGATGTTCTCAGTGTACTATAGCAACAAGATGGCCAAAAGGTTTACTTAGTAAGTCTCGGGATTATAAGGGGTCTCTTGATATACGTTATGTACGTGGGAGCTCAAATCTATAGTAGTGTTGTCTAATGTGCAACCATTGGAAAGGGGCCTTCTGATATACTCTAGGTATGTGGAAGAACCACACAGTCCCCAGGTTGTAGCACTAACCAGTAACGACAGCTCCTACATTTAGAGACATCGAAACATGTATGTACCTAAAAAACCCTATGTTTCTTTCAACTTTATGTGATACTCCTTTTATCCCACTTTATTCTACTTTTTGAACCACCCCAATTATATCTTCTAGTCGAAAGATATGCAAATTTCCAAAAACAAACCCACCTTTTAAACCTTGATTTGGAGGTTGTTCTGCTAGCTAACCGTTCTTCTGTTGTATCTTTACAATTTTGTCCCTTCTAGGTCTAAAATTTCATTCTGTATTTTTCTGATATGTCCTCTCTGTAATGCCTTAGGTCTAATCAAAATTGGATGTGCCAAGTGGAAATTATGGTGACTTCCCCATGCCTTGCTGATTTTTGGCCTTTCCAGGAGAGCATACTTGTAAAGTGTGTGAAGCGCACAATACATGATATATTATTCTAAAAATTGCACCAAAAATACTATAGACTATCTAACATCCAATGCAATTGGTCTCACTTAATTTAGATACTCACTGAAGAAGATATCATTGTTTTACCTGGAACACATGTTTGAGACTAGTTAATATGACTAGTCGGCTACCCTATCTTACACAAGGTGTATCTCCAAAATTAGGATGACCCAGAAGCTAAAATTTTTACCACATATACCTTGATAATTCCTCTAAGTATCCTATGTGTTTCATGGTCTGAATAATCATAGAAACAAATTTATAGAAAAAAAATTGCAATGACTAAATTCAGGATGATTCAGGAACCCAATCTTCCACAAACTATATCTCTGAAAGTATAAAGCCCCAGAAGTTGATATTTTAACCACAAGTACTTTGAACCATATACTAAATATCTCCCAGCTAGTTCCTTCTGAAACATCCCAAAATTTATAGTGAAATTTCCAAGGTGTATCAGATGCAGCAGTGAAACCCCAAGACCTTGAGTTCTGATACCAAATGTTAGGAACCAAATATAAAAATAACATAAAAACCTCGGAATAAGTACTCAATTCCTTGACAAAGAGATAAATTCAGATAATAATCCTCTTCAAGGGGGAAACCTCCTCATACATCATATGAATTCGCAAATACAAGATGATTCCAAATGAAAAGGTCTCCTTGGTATATATAGGAGACTAGGAGGTACAATTAAATCTAATGGACCCAAGCCGACATAAATAAAATAAAAATAATAATATAATATTCCCCAATTAAGGGGTAATGTGCCACTATTTATGGATTAACATCTATGTTAAAATAAGTTGGTTGTTTGTCTACTTCTTTCTCCTCTGGAACAACATGTTTAGTTGGTTGTTGTTGTTGATCAAATTTGTTTCATGTGTGTTTTTTTGGTCCTTGCTTGGGTGGAAGATCTATTTTATTATTCTGAATTGGCACATTTGTTTTGGGATCCCCTAGCCTGGGCCTTAAATCATACTTCTTTTGAGACTGGCTTTGAAAAATATCTTCTCCCTTTCAATCATCATCAAACTGGTTTGAAAATTGAGAAATTTCATAGTCTTGTTGGGTTAGGTGACTAGGATAGAGGTCAATTTCATTAAAAAGGAATGCAGAGTCATACCTAATGTCATTACTCTCATCCATCTCCTCAACTTAATTGTTCTGAAAAGGTGGAACGACTCTCTAATGTTCAACATTCCTCCTTTCACTATGCATGATTTGAGGGGCGTTATTAGGTCTTCTAAACTTATTATTGTTCTTGTTTGCAGCATCCTTATATGGTCTATTTGGTTGCTTGGTTTCCCATTTCAATTTAGCTATTTTTGAATTCAAAACCTTCAATGTTTTGGTCATCTCATCTAGTTTTGGGTCAGATTCTATTGGGTAAGAAGAACATGGAAGCTCTTCTCTATGCTTCTTTTTGTCCCTGGAAGATTTGGTCTTTAAATTTTCTGATGCTAGAATATTAGACTCGACCTCAAGGGCTACCTCTTGCATAGATAGCAAAGTGGTGGACCTCCTCTCCCTTAACAGGAGAGAAAATTCAGCATCAAATGCATTTGCAAATGTAATCTTGGTTGAGGTCTCAGTTGGTTTGATCTCATCATGGATCTTGTTATACATCTTATTGAACCTCATAGTGAAGTCTGACGCAGAAAGGCCCCATTGTTTTAGAAAGGCCCAATTGTTTTATAAAGGCATCATACAATGCCTCAATGCCTGTGATAGAGTCTGACGTTAGACCATGAAACCACTTCCTTACCTCTCCATCTAGGCTCTGCACAAATAACCTCATCCAAACATCTACATGTTCAATGTTAAATTGTTTGAAAATTTGTAAAATTCTACTAGATGTTCCTCAATAGTAACATCTCCTTCACCATTGTACCTAGGAAAATATTTCATGCAGTCTCTTGTTGGAAATGCATTTAGGTTCTGAGGCATCACTAAAGTTGCATACCTAGCTGTAATTATGGAATCCATTCTATTGACATCCATGTTTGGGAAAGCAAGGCTTTGAGGATGAGGAATATATTTTGAGGTGGTTTCTTGAGAAGATGATGAGGCAGAAGTTGAGGCGGGAGATATATGAGGGATTATTACAAGGGGGTTTTCAAAAATTATAATCTCAGGCTGCTTCTTGTTGAGGACAATGGCAACCTTTTCAGATGCAGGTCTACCTTTGGATGGCAAGGAATGTCTTTGAGAAAGTGTGGATTTTCTTAGTTGTCTCTCTGGATCAGAAATTTGTGTGTCACCATTAAGATCAGGGTTGGATTTTGATGCTTTTGTATGCTCATAATTTGATTTCTTCAATCCCTTCTTGGGAGCTAGAGTTACTTAATAGATTTGCATTCAGTGGAGTCGTCAGATGAAAGATGGCAATCAGTTTTGTGCATGATCTTTGTTCACCATCAAAGATCAGATATGATCATTGCCATTCTCCCATGGAAATATTGCTTTGTTACTATGTTCCCTAGAAACACTGCCAGAAGATGTTGGTCCTAAGGTTTGCACCTGACTACTAAAGGGTAGAGCTAGGCCACCTTAGTTTTTGGAATGATTGGTTTTTTATAGGTTTGATTGATTTGTTTGATGTTCAGTTGATGAATGAGCTTTCAAAGATAGGGATCTAGTTGGACTATTCAACAACATCAACTACAAGGTTTTCCTTAGTCAGTGGCATGCATTCTAGTAAGCATATAAAGATATAAAAATAAAACAGAGGAAACACAAACATCTTGAAATATTGTAACTGCAAAGAGTATTCTATTTATTATTGAGTCATTATTCATTAGATCAATCCCCTTTTGTGGATTGATCATGTTGGGCATTGTGATTGACCAAATCCCCTTTTGTGGATTGATCATGTTGGGCATTGTGATTGACCAAATCCCCTTTTTGTGGATTGATCATGTTGGGCATTGTGATTGACCAAATCCCCTTTTGTGGATTGGTCAAACCCTAATTGTATTATGAAAATTAAGAAGTCAGACCCCGAACCTAATTAAAGTGGTTTTAACCACTAAGAATACAAGTTTTCCCTTCCAAGTGAAGAGAAACCTTCCCAACACCTGCCAGTCAGTATAAATAAAGGAATTCGGTGCCTCATTAACTCACTCACTCATTCGTTCATCTAGTGCGCAAGTTTGGTAGATGCAATTCGGAGAAGAAGGAAGAGGAGAGGCGCATTTCTCATTGTTGGATATTCTCTAGTGTTTTGGTTTATTGTCTTGGCATTGTATTGGATATCTATATTAAGGAATTTTTTGTTTGGTTTTCTCCCCCATGAGGGTTTCCCAATATAAATGTTGTGTATCTTGTGATTGTGTTTCTCTTAGTGATCCTACCTATGTTATTTTTATCTAGTAAATTGAAAAGAAACCTAATAATAGCTCAAAAATTAACATGGTATCAAAGCTAAGTTGAAGAGAGCACCTTTCACTAGATAAGCAAAAATGTCACTGTTGTCATACAAGAAAATTAGGGTTTTTTTATTGAAGAGGAATTTCAGCCCAAAAGTCATCAAGGAAGTGCTCCCTAGCCTAGCGAACTCTTTGGCAGCCTCAACGCACTTTTTCTGTGGACAGAACTCCTGAAAAGTGAAACCCTAGTTTTTACTAGTACCAGAAAACCAGGAAACCAAAACCTGTACCAGAATTCTGTTGGTCCAGTTTGAAGGGGGAAATTTGGATTTTTTGAAATCTAACTGCACCAGACTACTCACCTCATCCAAGCGTACCCCCTAGTAAGTTCATAATTAAATTCTGAACATTTTCAATTTTTGGTCATTTTCCTAGCTCCAGATCAAGATGTCTGCAACCACTAAGCTTGTTGGAAAGTTAGAAGGTGTGGAAAACTTTCATGCCTGGAAGTATAGGATTTCACTCATTCTTGAAGAGAATGACCTAGCAATATTGGAAGTATAGGATTTCACTCATTCTTGAAGAAGACCTAGCAAGATTGGAAGTATAGGATTTCACTCATTCTTGAATAGAATGACCTAGAAAAATTCATTAAAGAATATGTACCAGAACCTACTAATGTTGCAGCTAAAGCAAAACACCAAAAGGACATCGTTAGGGCCAAAAGAATCATTGCAGACTCTATTAAAGATCACCTTATTCCTCAAGTAGCTTGAAATAAAAATCCAAGAGAAAATTTTGATTCCCTAACCACAATGTATGAAGGAAAGAACATCAATCAAAAGATGAATCTAAGAACTCAACTCAAAAGTACAAGGATTCATGAAGGAGAAACAGTTCAGGAATATTTCTCTAGAATATCACAATTCATGGAATAGCTAGAAGCAATTGGAGACACCTTAGATGAGGATGAACTCTTAATGGTCTCACAAGACCTTGAGATGCATTCATCCAAACTATTTGTGCCAGAAAGGAGAAACTACACTTTGACATTCTTTGGGAAGAATGTGTTCAAGAAGAAGCAAGAGTAGCTAACCGAGAAGCAATACTATCAAGAGATGAATATCAAGACCTAGTTGCTCATACTAAAGGAGGAAGGAAGAGGTCTCACTTCCATAAGGAAACTCATCAACATAAGGAGTCTCACTCCCCAAACAAATTCATCCATAAAGAATCTCACCCTCCAAGGAGATTCTAGAAGTTTCAGAAAAGTCAAAGAAGAGAAAAAGATTTCTCATCCTACATGTTGGTCCTGAGATTAAACTTAAAGCTCAAAGGATAATGTCATGCATCAGGAATGTTTTTTAAGAGTGTGTTTTAAAATGCTTTTCCTACCTCAATTATATGAGAAACAATCCTTAATGAAATTAACCGTGTAGCAACACAGAGGCCATATTTTGTATCTGAGTCAAAATCCGAATAATAAATGAAGTGAAGGAAAATTACAAAACTGTGAAACAAACCAAGGAAACAATTACAAAAGAGTCCCACCTTGTTGCAGTAGAATAAAATAGATTAGTATAACCTTGAATAAAGCATAAAAGTACAGTAACTCACAAAGCAAGTAGGTCTTGTAATACTCACAGTAAATACAGAGGAAGAGTTGCTTACTCAATAAAGTACTGATGCAATAAGATTACAGTAGTGGTACTAAATTGGAATCAAACATTTATGCAGAAATACATAAAGAAAATTGAGAAATGGAAAACAAAGACACACATAACCTAGATTTGAACAAAACTTGGAATCTCTATCTGCACTTGTATTAATACTCCATAAGGAGAGTTTTCTATGTTATGATCAGAAAGAAGTAGCATATGATAAGTCTTCAATCTATGTATTTATACAAAATGGTCTCAACTCAAAAACGGTTGGACTTCTCATAATTCTAAAAACAGTAAATATTACAACATGTAAAACTGAAAATTTCCATTGGCCTTCTCCTTTGTCTCTTCGTCTGCTAGCAAAGGCGTTTCTTCTCCTCATCCTTCAGCTCAGAAACAGCTGGCATCTGATCTTGACCTGTATGATTCGTATGCACATGTTTTCTCACTTGTTTCCAGATGTGTTGGCTTTACAATATTTGACACATTGGATGCATCTGCTCACTAACTGTACCACTAACCCAGAAGGCACAATTGCTTCATTTGCTTCAAAGGTGTATAGCTTCTTTTCCACTTGAGGCAACCTTTCATGTAAGTTATTTGCTCCCAAAAATGTGGCCTGCAACTGTAAACTAGGATTTACTATCCATTTGTTTATCTGGATAATATCAATTTGTTTCATTTGTTGGATGGTTGTCATGGCTTCCTCTTTGCTTGTCTTAGCATTGTATTGGTTTTTCTCTATGTCAATTTGCCCCAGGGCCTCAGGGATACTATCTCCTTCAACATCAAGCAACCCTTTATCTAGTGAAGACAATGCTTCTTCACAAGCTCTATTTACCTCTTTGTCCAATCTTTTTCTTTCGGTCAGATTTGCTTCCCATGCCTTCAAGATTATGTCGCATTTCTCAGAAAGAGACAATCGAGGAACATCTGCTACATTATCCTTTTCTGTTATTAAGATAGCCTCCTGAAACTTATCCCAAGCT
This sequence comes from Picea mariana, assembly GCA_032191745.1. NCBI lineage: Eukaryota > Viridiplantae > Streptophyta > Pinopsida > Pinales > Pinaceae > Picea > Picea mariana. The sequence goes on from JASDQU010736227.1 coordinate 329,841, forward strand.
GTAGTGGCTTCTCTTTCCTTAATGTAAATATTATTCAGAGAAAGGTCTACCACCCGATAACAATTTTGAATGGCTTCTACTTTCGTGAAAATATTTTGTTGGGATGATTCCAACTTTTCATGTACTTTTAGCGCCTGAGCTTGGAAAGTTTCCATATCCATTATTGTACCTTTATCCAAGTCTATATTGGCCTTAAGTTGCTTGATCAGTTCTGCTTGTTGAGTGGATAATTCTCTATTTTCCTGTGAATTTTGATACAATTCATCAAGGTTAGTTTTGAGTTGTTGAATCTGTTGTCTGTCATAGGCTCTGACCTATTCAAAATCTTTATGCATCTGATTCCTCACATCTCATTCCACATTTGTCACCTGGTCTTGCAACTGCTTTACCAACATATTTCTTTGTTTCAACTGCTCCGCTAGATTTTCTACCGAACACTGATTTGTCATGGCAAAGGTACTAATGAGCCTGCCATCTCCCTAGAGAATTTTGTATCATCTAGACCCTATCCATCATACATCATTTTTTTCCTTTTAACTGTTGCACCATATTTTTGATGCATTTCTTTTTTAACTATGGCCCTCCTCTTCTTGCTGAAAAATAAGTCCAAAGGGGGAATTTCTTCAGTTGAAAATGGAGTAAGGTCCTCTATAAATATGACTTCAGCATTTGGATTCCCCTGACTTGACTGTAAAKGTGTTAAATACATAATGGGGCTACCTATCTTGGTGGACAGTGGTTGTTCTGTTGTGTTGGTAGTTGGTTTATTTGGTGTGGATGGTGATGTATCCTATCCCTTTTTTATCAAAGCTTCAAATTGAGTCTTTTCTTGATTAYCGGATGCATTCGATAATGTAGTATCCGCTTTCTGCGTTAAAACTTCATTTTCCTTCGAATCTTCCCGAGTACCCTGTTCGTTGGAACTTTCTTCCCCCAAACCATGAGTTGTAGTTTCCTGTGTATATGGAGGTGCTATTGGTTCTCCCTTTAAAGCTTTAGGAAGACGGTTCCTTCTGTGCCTTTGGAAATTGTAGAAACTGGCTAATTGATTTGGAGCTAGAGTTCAGACTCTGCTCAACACTTCCTAGTATGACCTGGCTCCCGAGAATATTTACTCCTGTGGGGAAACTTCATGTACATATTTCCTTAGATTGTATAGAGCCAGGTGGGTTTCCACAATCTTCTAGGGATCGTGCCTCTTGAACTCAATATTAACCAACTTGACATCTTCTAGGGTTGCGGCCTCTACTTTCAAATGGCCGAAATCTAACAATGAGAACATACCAACCTAAAGAGGGAAGGTTGGCCATACCTTTTTCTAGGATGATTTTAATACTTTATTGATGCCCCCTGTCATGGTTTGATACACTACCTCTCGGCATACCAGTCGATCTGGTAAAAACTTTGGTAAAGCGTGTGGGGGGACTAAACACCCAAAGACCCTAATGTAGGAAATTTGTTCCTCAATATACCAGTCTTCTATTTTACCCAGGTTGGCCATGATCCTGTCTGAAATCCTAGGAGGCAGGCAACCATAGAGAGCGATATGAATTGGCACCACTACAAAATGACAGATTTCATAGAAGAAATCTCTTGCTTTATCCTCCCACAGCTTGGAGTGATAGAAATGTATGGGCTCAGTGTTGGTCGGGGTCCAGCTCCAACTCATCAGAGGGAAAGGCATCATAAAACAAATGGAATCCATAATGTATGCTGACATGTAGAAAGGGGAGGGTTCGCCTTTGGCCTTCATCGACTGATATTCTACGATTTCCTTGGCCAGATTATCTGATTATATATTTTCCTAGTCGAAAGAGTATCCCTCTGCTACTTCATGCATGATTGGTACTGATGGAAATAGGAAGTGAGAAGATCTTTCCTTCCAAAAAATTCTACATAACATCATAGCCACATAAATCATATGGGCATCTAATGATGCAGTGGCATATATGCCATGGGTGTCTACTCTGAATTTCTCAGGGCGTTCCCACCAGTCCTTAATTAAATCAGGGTAGTTTCTTCCATATTGTGTGTAGTCTTCTTTGTCAAACTCAATTATGAAAGTGGTGTTGTAACTACATTTAAAAGTGGGGGATAATTTGTACATCACTTGTATATTCTCCGGTCAAAAAGACCTGACAGCCACCTTCTGGGAATTGCAAATGCTCCTGGTTGAAATGCCAACATTCTCCAAGGCCTAGGCTATCATGTCATTATACGACATGAGCCTTGGTTGCACGGCTATTTTGTGTAGCTCTGATTGAGCGATATCCCTGAGCTTCATAGCATGGGTTTTGGTTACTTCGTCACCTAAATTCTCTAGACAATTTATCAATTCGTACTGCAGAATATTGTACACCTGGGTCCAAGATTTTACAGCATCTATGGCTCTCGGTGAGGTGTCCAACAGAACATCTGTGTTCGGATTTGATCTTTCCACAGCTTACTTATCCATTTTTTGTGGTGCAATTCTATCAACGAACTCAAAATTATGTTACCTTTTACAGGGGAGCACGTAAGCTTCTCAGTCGGCTAAAACTTACTATGCTGTGAGAATGAAAATAGAATTCAAAATCCAATATCCTTATTCACCTTAAGCGTATTGATTTGCGAATACTTTACTGACGATGCATTCATTTACCTTAATGAAAAGATCTATGCGGTGATTTGCAATCTATATTGAAATCGATGTCATTGATCCATTATTAATGCCATAAATATTGGTGGTATGCGATCGAGAGCTTGGATGAAAAAGATTTGAAATTTCCCAAATTGTGATTTAGTGAAAAATTAATTGTGAGATAATCATATTTAACCCATCAATTAATCGTGTTTATCATTAAGTGTTTTTGGGTTTTCGGACTTCGAGATTTTGATGGTAGCTCGAGATAGAATTCCCAAAACCCGAAACCGCATACCGATTACTCATTGAATAATTAGTTTTTAATTTTAATTAACCCTGCTTAGCGTTTAAGTTATTTCGGAAGTTCGTACTTCAGGAATTTAGAGTGTAATGAATAGAGAATATCTGAACTCTGAATGTGTGAAGTTATTAATTAAATTTTAATCGAGGTTAACTTAATTAATTAGAGTTTAGCTTTTCGGCATTTATTGTTTCATGTATTGGCAAATTAACTTTATTAAAATTCCGACAGGACATTACCCGTATTGATGTGTCAAAGCTTAGGAAGGTATACGTGTGTGGTGACTAGGATCTTTCGAACACTTTTTGAGTATCGGGACTTTTTAAATGCGACATGGAAAAACACTCAAAGCGCAAAACTCCGAAGCACGAAACTTTGAAGTAGTCTCTAGTGGCTTGACTTTTTAACAATCAGGCGGCTCCAAAAACTTGGGGGAAAAAAGGGATCGTTCGATCAACGGGGAAATTTAATCGACAATGGACATCATGCACACCTTAAGACTAAAAAACAAAAATGATTTAATCATTCGAAAACTGACTACTGAGTTATTATAAAAGGATAGAGTAAATCTCCAGGCTTAGAATTTAAATGTGTTCTAACATAGGCTCCATGTGGGGATCGCGTCTCCCTGCGAGGAATGGAAGAACAGTAGACCAATTGCCTTTATTGGGTAAATGGAGTCATCATTGGGTTTCTAGGAAACACCTTTTGAAAAATCATACAGAAGGAAATTAGACTTCAGTCGTGTCTCATAAAACTTTCAAAAACACAATCATTTATCGATCTTGAGTTTAGGCTATTAATATTTTTCCTTTTCCTGAAACTGAGTTTGGATCTGTTTAAGATAATCGAAATAACTTTAACTAATGTATCAGACTTTGGTTGATTTTGTTTGCATCAAGGCACAGTAACTTTAATCATTTCTTTAGGGAATCCCTCGTCAGTTCAAAATGTAAATATTATCAGAAAGAGAACTAGTTTCTAGAGTATGTTTATACATGTATGAAAGCCTTACAGATATCATATATATTGCTTCACTGCCAGCGATCATGTTCAGTACCCCAGTAAAGTTATCTACATCTCCCATTGAATTTCCTTTCACCACTTCAAATAGCATTTTTGCATTTTATTTGAGATGAGGGCAATCATTTTATGAATTTCCTTTCATCATCTCTTTCGGACAAGATGGGGGCAATCGATTTTACGAATTTCCTTTCACCATCTATCTTATATTTTGTTATAACTTTGAAGTGGGGGAAATCAATTGTTTCAATCATACATGGATGATATCTGTATAAAATTTAACAATGAAGGTCTATCAACTATTTTTTATTGTACTATGAGCTACCTCTCTCCCGATCTTCAGTACATCTTTTCCTATAGGGAGGATCTTATGGGGAACTTTTTATTTCCATGGATTTTCCTTGAGTGAATTTCCTTGAGCGAATTTGAGGGATTTTCCTTATTTTTCCTCTGATAACAATTATTCTGCAAAAAGGAAGTCGTCAAAGAGTCCTACAAAATAGAAATGATATGCAGTACAAATATTTTGTTTTTGTTTTTCAGAGTAATAAATAAAACTAGGTTTATTTAAAATTAAAATTTAAGCAACCTACAAAATGGAACAAAATTGTGAAAGTAAACAAAAACCAAACCGATATATAAAATGATATTGTGAAACAAGTTTATTGCATGAAATTTTTTAGATAGCGCCTGTTGATAGGGGCATCAAAAGTTTTCCCGTCGAGATTCTCCAATAGGAATGAATTCTTACCCTCTATAGAAGCAATCCTAAATGGTCTGAACCAGAGGTGATCAAACTTACCGTGTTTGCCCACATCTTCTTTCCTGGCATCCCATTTCAAAACTAAATCACTCAGAATAAATTCCTTGTCTTTCGCCTTTTTGTCGAAAAGAGATTTCGTATTATCTTGATATTTTTGAAGTCTATCATCGACTTCGGCCCTGTTTTTTTGGACTTCAATTATTTGGTTTATCCTTCTCGTAACATTGTTTGGCTCTTTGTTTGCGTCTTGCCACAGCTTCATTACTGGAAGATCTAGATTAATAGGGAGAACAACATTGGTGCCATAAACCATTTGGAAAGGAGACATACCTATATATTTCTTAGTGTTGATCAGATTTTCCCATAAGGCATACTTTAGGTGGATGTGCCAAGCCTTGTTATTATTCGTTAATAGTTTCTTGATTATATTCATCAAAAAAAATTGGATGATTCGGCCAACCCATTTCCTTGAGGATAATAGGTTGTATAATGCCCCAGAACAATGTTGTATTTTTGACAAAAACTTATCATTGCCATATATTTGAATGCTTGAGAATTATCTGTAACTATCTTCCAGGGGTAGCCAAATATGGATAATATATTTTCCTCCAAAAAGTAGAATCTATGGCATTCCGAGTTGGAATGGCTTCCACCCATTTCATGAAATAATCGTTAGCAGACAGAATCCATTTATGTTGGGCATTCGACTATGGGTGGATTTCCCCAATGAAGTCCAGGCCCCATTGTTGAAAAGGAGCCTATGTCTTGACTAGGAATAAAGGTAGTGTAGGGAGCTTTTACTTTCCAAAGAATAGTTGGCAAGGGTTGCAGGCTCTAACTTTGGCATTCACATCAGTAAATAACTTCGGCCAATAATATCCAGATCTTAGAATTGTGTAGGTCGTGGCCCTCCAGGCATGATGTCCTCCACACACTCCTTTGTGAAATTCATTTATGACGTCTTCTGTTTCAGGTTCTATCAAACAATGCAGCATGAAACCTAGAGGACCTTTCCAGTATAGTTGACCCTTGATAATACAGTATTTAAATGCATGTAATTTCAACGTTATTTTTTTAGATGTAGTCATGTCACCCGGGCACTGAAGAGTGAGGATATATGAAACGATGTCGCGATACCAGTCAGAGGAAGGAAATTTATCCTCCATATGAATTGAAGGGGTTTCATCATCAATATCTCCTATGTCTGGAATAGGTCCATGTGATTCCAGATGATTTGTCCCAAGTGCTCTGAAATTCGACTCTACTAATAATTTTTCCAGACTCTACTAATAGTCGGTTTAACCTCTCGGTCGAACTCCTGAATTTTGGCTAACCACCAACCTCTCCTACCGTCGTTGTCCGGTTGTACCAATATATCTTTGACAGAGCTTGTTGGCACATAGGCGATTATTCTGGAGTGTAGTATGTTGGAAAACTGAGAGGGGGGTGAATCAGTTGTTACTGTGCTTAAATAATTATGCCCATTTTGAAACTCTTTACAGAACACTCAATGACGATCACAATAAGGCAGGGAAGTAAGTAATAGAATATTCAACATCAATCACACACATGAAATGTACAGAGACAGATATTTCCTGAGGAAACCCATAAAGGGAAAAAACCTCTTCTTTTTGATATGATAAGTAATATTTATTTTTTGTACATTATCATTCTTATGATCTCCAACTCTTCTTGAGGCTACAACCTCTGTTTTACAAGCAGCAACTTGCTGAGAGAACCAACTCTCTGGTTTCTCTAGCACCCACTAGAAGGAAGCACCAACTCCTTGAGTGTTCCAGCCCAAACTGGATGGAAGCACCAACTTCCAGTCACACAGGCACCAACCTGTATAACAGAGAACCATAGTTCTCCCTTGCACCACCCTGCCACCCTAGTTTTTCTAGCTACAACTCCATGTGTTCAAGCATCCACTTGAAACTCTGAGGACACTAGTCCTCCCTACCACTCTAAAATATAAATCTTTTATTTCTTGAATTTATCACAGTGATACAACATTTATCTATGGTGTACCAGTCTCATCACCATTATGCTACACTGATCTGCTATGCCTGCTTTCAGTGTCTCTCTGCACACCTCCCTTGTGCTTTCTATTCTCCTGCATTTTATACTCTCTGAGCCATCTCACTTCTATGCATTATGCCTCTGCATGCTCTTCACTGTGTCACTGTTCTACCCTGTAGGTAGTTCACTGCATCTCTTCCTCACAACTGCATAGCTAAATCGTGGACCCGCATTCACTTCTTTGTTCTACATGTTTTTGTCTCATAGAGTCCTCTGACTGATCATCATCACAACTCTTCATCTTCTCTGGTGGTTATACTCAGTGTGTTCATCATCTATAGGCTTTATGCTCAAATTCCTTAGCTTCTATAGCTGTCAAAATTCTTCGTCTTCTCTGTCAGTTACAGCCAGTCAATTATGGCTTCTTTGGCTTCTAAGCCCATTCCCTCGTGTGACTACCGGTGGTGACCAAACGCTTATTCAAAAGGGGCTTCCCGATTTCTGTCTAGTGAGCATTGGATCTGTTTCATGATATGACCTTGGTCTATGAGATTCATGTGACCACGTGATTGTGGGCGCGTCTATAGGCAGTTTGAGGGAAACCCTCTTTCCACCCCGCAATTCACTATGAGCCTCCACGCATCCTTTTTAAAAAATCGTGGTTTCAATTGCAGCTCGCTCATAAAATATTAAGGCCCGAGTATGTTTTGGCCCTACAATGGAGCATGACCATTGATCTCCAATCCCTTGGTGATGCTTCTCGATCAATGGTTGTTATCAGCCTTCCTTTCTTGTCTTTCACACGCGATCTCGGAAATAAAGTTTGTGCATCTTCAATCCCCGCAATATGATGGGACTGACGATCTTACGATATTGACGGTGCTCTTGAATGGATGGTTTAGATCTATCCTATCAAGTCTGTAGACTAGATCTCACCTTCCTAAATCAACAGTTGAGATTTACTTTGTGATCTGGGCTCCGAGAATTTCAAATCTCAAACCATGTTGTTGTTGACTGGATATCTTTCGAAATGGAAGATCTGTCAGCATTTGTCCTCTTCAATCGATGGCTCTACCTTATTTCCTTTTTCCACGCATGGTCCTTAGCCTTAAGGATCAAGTGACATGTGGCCTACCAAACCAACGGATGATATCGATTTCGCCTTTCGAGCTTTGGGAGTTTCGATTCTCAAACTCCGCTTGCTCCCGGAGCATTTCACCCAAAGTCCATGATCCAACGACGTGTGTCCTCTTTTAATCCAATGGCTAGCCTTTGCTCCAGGACTTCAGCCTTCAACAATCTCAAACCTTTCTCCTCCGTGTTTTCCCAGAGAAGTTTTGCCCGGAGTTCATGATCCATTGACACGTATCCTGCTACACAATCAACGATCGAGAATACACCCGAAGTGATCTTTAGATCAGACAACTCGTATCCACTTCAGGTCTTCGTCATTTGGGACTTTGAGTCTTTGGGCACATACTAGTAGTAAAACTCCTGAATCAAAACTCTCACAGTGATGTAACTCTTGTGTCACTTGATGATGTGTCACAAGTCAAGTAGCTGCCACATGTCACTTGGATTTGTGATTTCCACGTACCTGAAACGTCGAATCAACTTGACACTTGTTATTCTCTGATTTTTCCACGTGTCCTTGTTGGCGTGGTCTGCCACATGTCCTTGTTGATGTTGTCTGCCATGTGTCCTTGAGGATGAGATTTGCTGGCGTAATCTGTTGATGTAGATCTCCTTGATCTAACGATCGTTGTCTCATCTCTAGATCCGACGGCTGACAGAAATTCGCATTCCAGGAATTTCAAATATCAAAATTTCCTAAGTGTAACCTCCTCGCATATTTATATCCAAAGTGAATAATGTTCGCTCGATTAGGATCTTGGACTGACGGCTCGATCTTTCTGTGATGCAGCTTTGTTATCTTATCTTGTCCTTCCACTTCGAAATTGATCGGATGGCTACTGTCGCTCCTCCTCCTGAGCTTACAATTTCTTCCGACTTAGAAGGTTTTCTAAGTATTCAAAGGTTTCAGCCTTCTCCTGTGGGTCTCGTCTTTTTTGTTCTTGTTTTCCATCACTCCTATTTTTCTTACCATCAATGACAAGGACACTCTTTTTTGTAAATCATGCCAACAATATCCCCCTTTGGCATTGATGGCAACCCTAAAAGGTTGTACTATTCTCCAACTATAGCATCCAGACCATTCCTTTTCTCCCCCTTTGACATCAATGTCGAAGAAAACATGCTCCCCCTAAGTTGTTGTAGTATTTTTTGGAGGTATCAGATATTCAACCAATACATGCTCCCCCTGAAAGGATGGACTCTCTTAGGTTGATAATGGGTTCACACCCAACTTCTCACGTAGATACTCAAACTGAGATTTTGCAAGTGGTTTAGTGAAGATATCAGCAATCTGATCTTTGGAAGGAATATAATGCAAAGAAACAACAGTGTTGGTCACCTGTTCCCTTAAGAAATGATACTTGATTGGTATATGATTAGTCTTGGAGTGAAATACAGAATTCTTAGACACACTAATTGCACTAGTATTATCACAATGAATTGGGATCGGTGCAGTATATTTTACCTCCAAGTCTGCAAGTGTCTGAATCATTCATAATACTTGGGTACAGCAAGTGGCAGCTGCAATGTACTTAGCTTTTCTAGTCTATAAGAAAATGGAACTTTGCTTCTTGCTCAACCATGATACAAGAGAATCTCCTAAGAATAATGCACCTCCACTCATGCTTTTCCTTTTATCCGTGCAGTTAGCCCAATCAGCATCTGAATAGACTGATAGTTTAAAATTTTGATTCCTAGGATACCATAGGTCATAGTCCATTGTTCCTTTCAAGTATCTGAATATTCTTTTGACAGCTAACAAATGACTCTATTTAGGTGCATCTTGATACCTTCCTACCATTCCAACAACATGCATTATGTCTGGATGGGATGATGTGATATACAATAGGCTGGCTATCATAGACCTATATGAACTCTAATCAACATCAAGTGAATCATCATCCTTGCTTAACTTACATCCAGTGACCATAGGTGTGCTCATAGGTTTAGAATCTTCCATTTGAAACCTTTTCAACATTTCCCTTAGATATTTTTCTTGAGAAAGAAATATTCCTTCACACCTCTGAGTAATTTCTAGACCAAGAAAAAATGATAGTTCCCCTATCATAGACATTTCAAATTTAGACTGCATGGCAGAAGCAAACCATTGTACCAATGAAGCATTATTACTGTCAAAGATGATGGAATCTACATAGACCAACACAATGAGCAGATCATTACCCTTTGTTTTGATATATAGATTGTTGTCAATTGTTCCTCTCTTGAACCCTTTGTCTTGTAGATACGTATCCAGTCTATAATACCAGGCACGAGGAGCTTGTTTCAACCCATATAAGGCTTTCTTTAGCATGCAAACAAAGTCAGGATTATCTGACAGTTGGAAACTTTCTGGTTGTTCCATATAGACTTCTTCTTTTAGATCTCCATTTAGAAAATCAGACTTGACATACATTTGATAGACTTTAAACTTCTTATAACTAACATAGGCAAGAAACATTCTAATAGCTTCTAATCTTGCTACGGGCGCAAATGTTTCATCAAAGTCCAATCCTTCTATTTGAGCATACCCTTTATAGACCATTCTGTCTTTATTCCTGACAATTTGTCCTTGTTCATTCATATTATTTTTAAACACCCATTTATATCCAATAACATTCTTATATGTCGGTCTAGGAACAAGCTCCCAAGTATTGTTTTTCTCAATCTGATCCAGTTCCTCGTCCATTGATTTTAACCAATTTACATCTTCACTAGCTTCATTGAATTTTTTGGGTTCCACCACGGATATGAAGTCTATATGTGATTTCTCGGTGTTTTTTATTATTCTTCTCCTAGTTTGTACACCTTTTTCTTTCTCACCAATTATCTGACTTGCAGGATGATTCTTTTGAGTAATTTTGGAGGGAGAATTTGATGTTGTCTGTTGATTTGAGTCTGCCTGAGTATTTACATATTCATCTAACTCGGAGTCTTCTTGTTCTAATTCTTGGACCTGTTCAGCTTCAACTTCACCTATATCCTTTTTTGTTGATTTAGTATTGTTTACCTCTCTTATTGGGACTCCTTCATCAACTTTATTTCAATACAATCAACCAATTTATGAAGGATATTATTATAGAATCTGTATCCTTTACTGTTTGTAGCATACCCTAAGAATATGCCTTCATCATCCCTGTCATCATACTTGCCAAGGTTCTCATTATTATTCTTTATGTAGCACTTACTCCCAAAGACTTTGAAGTCTTTGATTGTAGAAGGTCTTCCATGCCACAGTTCATAAGGTGTCTTGTCACTATGTGGTCTGAGGTGAGCTTTATTAAGAATATGGATTGTTGTGTGTATTGATTCTACCCAATATGTTTGACCAATGTTCTTCTCATTCATCATTGACCTGGCCATTTGGTGAACTGTTATGTTTTTCCTCTCAACTACTCCATTTTGCTGTGGGGTTCTTGGGATTGTGTATTCTTTTTTGATCCCATGTTTATCACAGAATTCCTTGAAATCACTTGACATAAATTCTTCTCCTCTGTCTGATCTCACAACCTTTAATATGTTGATTGTTTGATTCTCATTTAAAGCCTTAAATATTTTAAATTTCTCAAATGCTTCAGCTTTTTCTTTGAGGAAAGCAACCCAAGTGATTCTGGAGTAATCATCAATGATCAGCATGAAGTAGTTTTCCTTCCTTGTGCCTTCCTGTCTTGATGGTCTGATCCATATGAACTAATTGGAGAGGTTTCTCTGTTGAAGTAGAGTTCTTGGATTTAAATCGTGTCCTGGTTAGCTTTCCTACTTGACAGGGTTTACACACAGAATCTTGTGGCTTTGATATTCTTGGAAGATCTTTTACTACCTCAATATTTTTGAGCTTGATTAAGTGGTCAAAGTTTATATGTCCAAGTATCCTATGCCATAACCAACTCTCATCATGTTTTCTTAGATGACACTCTTCCCTATCTTCTTTCAACACATATGCTTATTATCTATCCTTATGCCTTTAGCCACCACTTGTTCTGAATTTAAAAACTTTATATTACAATCTTTGGAAGTGAACACCACTTCACATCCTTTGTCACAATTTGACTTACATTGAGAAAATTATGTTTCAGCCCATCTACAAGCAGGACATCCTGGGATTTTCCTTTTCCATTACATATACTCACCATCCCTTTACCCTTGATTTTACCTGGTTCATCATTTCCAAAGGTCACATTTCCTATTTTTCCTTTACTTATAGACAAAAACTTATCCTCGTCTCCAGTCATGTTCTTGGAACATCCACTGTCTATATACCAGGGGTCCTTTTGTTTTTGAGTTGAAAGTACTAGACCACAATTTTCACTATCTTTCTTTTTCCATGTGCTGACATTTTTTGCTAATGGTTTTACCTTTGTATCTATTTTGTAATTCTTAAGATAGTAGTTTGCAGCTTTGTGGCCAAAGTTATGACAGTTATAGCATTCGAGCTCATTGTTCAGTAGGTTAAATTGATTGTTTCTACGTTGTCTATTCATTGGTTTCTTAGTTCTATGTTGTAAAGATTGTTTATTTCTTGACCTCCTCAGTTGCATGTCTCTAAACTTAATTTGACAATTTGCAATCTTATGACCAAAATTAGAACAATAAAAGCAGTAGCCATAGAAGAAATTTTGGTACATGAAGGGTGGCCTTCTTCTTGGAAATTGTTGCTCCATCTTCTGACCTCTTTGTTTTTTATCAAGGATCATCTTGTCTTTATTAGATTTTGGTGACAAAGTACTCTCATGGTCTGGTTGTCTGCTGACTTGGAACTTTATCATCTTTACTGGCTCTTTGCTTTCTGTCTCTTTGCTACTTGAACCACTTACATAGCCTAAACCAGTATTCAATAAAGAAGATCTTTTTTTGTTTGGAATTTCATTTAGTTATGTTGAGGCTTTAATGCTTGGAAGATTTTGGAGATACAATGCTTTAAACTTCTCCATCTCTTTTTTGGTTTTTACTACCTCTTCTTCCAAGGCTTCACATATTTCCTTCTTTTCTGATAAATGACGTCTCAGAATTTCCTCTATCTTATTTTCCTCTTCTAACTCCACCTTTAGCAGGGCAAAGTCTTCAACATGTTTTTTTCCATTCTTTTCAAACTGCATCAACAACTATTTTTGTTTTCTCTTCTTGAGTCTGAGTCTATCAATCTCTTCTAAGGCACTGATTAGTTCACCTTCCATATCAACCACAGCTTCTTCATCATTAACATCACTTCCTGTGTTTTTATTATCATAATTCTCTTTGTACATAAGCACAAAGTTGTTAACCTTATCTTCACAGGAAGAGTCACTATCTGTGTCTTCTAAAGAGTCATCATTGTTTACACATAAGCTTTTATTTTTGAAAAATCTCCTGGGTTTGTACTTATTTTCACCTTCAGAATTTTGATCATGCTTCTTGTGTGGACACTTAGATGCAAAGTGACCTATCTTTCCACAGTTAAAACACTTGAAGGGAAACTTGCCTTGATACTTTCTTGATCCTTTCTTTAGTCTTCTCACAAATTTTTCTTCAATTTCATCAAGCTCAGATTCCTCATTCTTATCTGCTTTAAAAGAAGCTTCTCTAGTGTTGGATTTATCTTTACCTATCCTCATTTCATATCCAGTCAATGTTCCTAGAAGTTGATCAAAATCCAAATCTTTTAGATCATTAAGTTCTTCTATAGCAGAGACCTTTGGGTTGAACCTATCTGGCAGAGATCTCAAAATTTTCTGAACTAAGGAGGCTTCCTCAATCTTTTCACTAAGAGCTTTCATTGCATTTACTAGTTTCAACTCTCAAAAAGTACTCCCCAATAGTTTCATCTTCTTTCATATGTATCTGTTCAAACTATACACTGTAGGTTTGAAGCTTGGCGTCCTTTACCTTCTCATTACCTTCATAACTGCTAATGAGTTTGTTCCACATGTCTTTGGCAGTTTCTAAGTGCATAACTTTTACAAATTTTGCGTATGCAAGCCCACTCAAAATAGAATTCATAGCCTTAGCGTTGAAGCTGAATTCTAGCTTGTCATCCTTATTAGCTAGTATAACTGGCTTTACATAACCAGTCTCTACCACATTCAAGACATCTGCACCTAAATCCATTATGTAGGTTCTCATCCTAAATTTCCAGAACGAAATTTTTGTTCCTTTGAACAGAGGGGCCTTATTGGTTGAAGTTCCTTCATGGCTTGAAATGTTTAAGCTTACCGATCTACCTTTAAGTAAAGGGAACCGGCTCTGATACCAATTGTTGGACAACTGAGAGGGGGGGTGAATCATTTGTTACCATGCTTAAATAATTATGCCCATTTTGAAACTCTTTACAGAACACTTAATGACAATCACAATAAGGCACAAAGTCATTAACCTTATCTTCATAGGAAGAGCCACTATTTGTGTCTTCTAAAGAGTCATCATTGTTTACACATAAGCTTTTATTTTTACAAAATCTCTTGGGTTTGTACTTATTTTCACCTTCAGAATTTTGATCATGTTTCTTGTGTGGACACTTAGATGCAAAGTGACCTATCTTTCCACAGTTAAAACACTTGAAGGGAAACTTTCCTTGATACTTTCGTGATCCTTTATTTAGTCTTCTCACAAATTTTTCTTCAATTTCATTAGTCTCAGATTCATCATTCTTATCTGCTTTAAAAGAAGATTCTCTAGTGTTGGATTTATCTTTACCTATCCTCATTTCATATGCAGTCAACGTTCCTAGAAGTTGATCAAAAGCCAAATATTTTAGATCATTAAGTTCTTCTATAACATAGACCTTTGGGTTGAACCTATCTGGCAGAGATCTCAAAATTTTCTGAACTAAGGAGGCTTCCTCAATTTTTTCATCAAGAGCTTTCATTGCATTTACTAGTTCTTCATCTCTCAAAAAGTACTTCCCAATAGTTTCATCTTCTTTCATCTGTAGTTGTTCAAACTATACACTGTAGGTTTGAAGCTTGGCATCCTTTACCTTCTCATTACCTTCATAACTGCTAATGAGTTTGTCCCACATGTCTTTGGCAGTTTCTAAGTGCATAACTTTTACAAATTTTGCTTATGCAAGACCACTAAGAATAGCATTCATAGCCTTAGCGTTGAAGCTGAATTCTAGCTTGTCATCCTTATTAGCTAGTATAACTGGCTTTACATAACCAATCTCTACCACATTCAAGACATCTGCACCTAAATCCATTATGTAGGTTCTCATCCTAACTTTCCAGAAGGAAAAGTTTGTTCCTTTGAATAGAGGGACCTTATTGGTTGAAGTTCCTTCATGGCTTGACATGTTTAAGCTTATTGATCTACCTTTAAGTGAAAGGAATCGGCTCTGATACCAATTGTTGGACAACTAAGAGGGGGGGTGAATCATTTGTTACCATGCTTAAACAATTATGCCCATTTTGAAACTCTTTACAGAACACTCAATGAAGATCACAATAAGGCAAGGAAGTAAGCAATAGAATATCCAACATCAATCACACACATGAAATATACAGAGACAGATATTTCCTGAGGAAACCCATAAAGGGAAAAAACCTCTTCTTCTTGATATGATAAGTAATCTTTATTTTTTGTACATTATCATTCTTATGAGCTCCAACTCTTCTTGAGGCTACAACCTCTGTTTTACAAGTAGCAACTTGCTGAGAACACCAACTCTCTGATTTCTCTAGCACCCACTAGAAGGAAGCACCAACTCCCTGAGTGTTCCAACCCCAACTGGATGGAAGCACCAACTTCCAGTCACACAGGCACCAACCTATATAACAAAGAACAATAGTTCTCCCTTGCACCACCCTGCCACCCTGGTTTTTCTCACTGTAACCAGATGGAAGCTACAACTCCCTGTGTTCAAGCATCCACTTGAAACTCTGAGGACACCAATCCTCCCTAGCACCTACCTACCACCCTAAAATATAAATCTTTTCTTTCTTGAATTTATCATAGTGATACAGCATATATCTATGGTGTACCAGTCTCATCACCATTTTTCT
This sequence comes from Picea mariana, assembly GCA_032191745.1. Lineage (NCBI taxonomy): Eukaryota > Viridiplantae > Streptophyta > Pinopsida > Pinales > Pinaceae > Picea > Picea mariana. The sequence continues at coordinate 345,680 of JASDQU010736227.1, forward strand.
ACACTGCTCTTCTCTGCCTACTTTCATTGTCTCTCACCATCCCTCCCTTGCGCTTTATGTTCTCCTACATTTTATACTTTGTGAGCCATCTCACTTCTATGCGCTATGCCTCCGCATGCTCTTTATTGCGTCACTATTCTACTCTATAGGTAGTTCACTGCATCTCTTCCTCACAACTGCATAGCTAACTCGTGGACTCACATTCACTTCTCTGTTCTGCATGTTTTTGTCACGTCAAGTCCTATGCCTGATTATCATCACAACTCTTCATCTTCTCTAGCAGTTATACTTATTTTGTTCATCATCTGTAGGCGTTATACTCATATTCCTTAGCTTCTCTAGTTGTTGAAACTCTTTGTCTTCTCTATTAGTTACAGCCAGTCAATTATGGTTTCTTTGGCTTCTAAGCCCCTTCCCTCGTGTGACTACTGGCGGTGACCAAACGCTTATTCAAAAGGCACTTCCTGATTTCTATCTAGTGAGCACTGGATCTATTTCACGATATGACCTTGGGCTATGAGATTCATGTGACCACGCGATTGCAGGCGTGTTTATAGGCGTTTTGAGGGCAACCCACTTTTCGCCCCGCAATTCACTATGAGCCTCCATGCATCCCTTCTCAAAAACAGTGGTTTCAATTGTGGCCCGCTCATGAAAAATTAAGGCCCGAGCATGTTCTAGCCCCACAATGGAGCATGACCATTGATCTCCAATCCCTTGGTGATGCTTCTCGATCAACGGTTGTTATCGGCCTTCCTCACATGTCTTTCACGCACGATCTCAGAAATAAAGTTCACGCATCTTCAATCCTCACAATGTGACGGGACCGTCGATCTTATGATCTTGATGGTGCTCCTGAACGGATGGTTAAAATATGTCCTATCAAGTCTACGGACCAAATATCTCCTTCCTAAATCAATGGCTAAGATTTACTTCGTGATCCGGGCTCCGGGACTTTCAAATCTCAAACCCTGTTGTTGTTGACTGGATATCTTCCGGAATGGAAGATCTGCTGACATATGTCCTCTTAAATTGATGGCTCTGCCTTCTTCCCTTTGTTCACACGTGATCGTTAGCCTCAACGATCAGGTGACACGTGGCCTACCAAACCAATGGACGAGATCGATTTCACCTTTTGAGCTTCAGGAGTTTTGATTCTTGAACTCCGCTTGCTCCCGGAGTATTTCACCCGGAGTCCACGATCCAATGACGTGTGTCCTATTTTAATCCAATGGCTAGCCTCCGCTCTGGGACTTCAGCCTTCGGCAATCTCAAACCTTTCTTCTTCACGTTTTCTCGGAGAAGTTTCACCCAGAGTTCACGATCCGTTGACACGTATCCTGCTACACGATCAACGATCGAGAATACACCCGAAGTGATCTTCAGATCAGATGACTCGTATCCACTTCGGGTCTTCACCATTTAGGACTTTGGGTCTTTGGGTGAGTACTAGTGGTAAAACTCCTGAAGAAAAACTCTCGGAGTGACGTAACTCTTGCATCACTTGATGATGTGTCACAAGCCGAGAAAATGCCATGTGTCACTCGAATTTGTGATTTTCGCGTACTTGAAATGTCGAATCAACTTGACACTTGTTATTGTCTGATTATGCCACGTGTCCTTTCTTACGCGGTATGCCATGTGTTCTTGCTGATGTTATTTGCCACATGTCCTTGAGGATGAGATTTTCTTACATAATCTGTTAATGTAGATCTCCATGATCTAACGGTCATTGTCTAATCTCTAGGTTCGACGGCTGACGGAAATTCACATTCCAGGAATTTCAAATCTCAAACTTTCCTGAGTGTAACCTCCTCGCATATTTATATCTGAAGTGAATATTGTTCGCTTGATTAGGATCTTGGACCGATGGCTCGATATTTCTGCGATGCAACTTTGCTAGCATATACTGTCCTTGCACTTCCAAATTGATCCGACAGATATTGTCGCTCCTCCTCCTGAGCTTACGATTTCTTTCAACTTAGAATGTTTTCTAAGTATTCAAAGGTTTTGGCCTCTGAACCTTCTCCTGCAGGTCTCGTCTTTGTTGTTCTTTTTTTCCATCGCTCTTGTTGTTCTTGCCAGTAATGGAAAGCACACGCTTTCTTGTAAATCATGCCAACATAATACATATGTTCTGAAAGATATGAGAGCTTTCACAATCGCATAGGCTTGTTTTTCCAGTATGTTGTATCTGGTTTCGGCGTCTCTAAGACTTTTACTGAAAAAGGCTATTGGCTACTTGAAACCTTCTTCTTTCTTTTGCCAGAGTAAAGCTATGGTAGTATGCTCAGATGCAAAAGAGAAGATCAGGAACTCCTTGGTATAGTTAGGACTAGCTAATACTGGAGCTTCGCTTATGGATTTCTTAACTAGCTCGAATGACTCTTTAGCTTCGATAGTCCATTTGATTTCATTGTCTTTCTTCATCATATCTATGATCAATTTGACAATTTCAGCGAAGTTAGGGATAAACCTTCTTAAAAAAATTATTTTACCTAAAAAAGACTGAATTTATTTTTTATTTCTAAGAATGTTTATTGTGTCGATATCCTTGATTCACTTGGGATCAACTTTGATTCCATGTTTTGAAACTATATGACCCAGAAGTTTTCCTTCTTGCATAGAAAAATGAGACATTTTAGGGTTTAGAGACAAACCAAATTTTTGAAATTTCCCAAAGGTTTGTTTGAGATGAACCAGATGTTTTGCATCAGAATTCAAAAAGATTGTCAGGTCATCTAAGTAAATAACAACAAACTTATCTCTCTCACCGATGAAAGCTATATCCATTTCTCTTTGGAAAGTGGCCCCTGCGTTCATCAAATCAAACGACATTTTATCATACATGAAAGTTCCCCAGGGAGTGGTGAATGCAGTTTTTTCTTTATCATCTTTGTGGACACCAATTTGTTTATAACCTGAGAATCCAATGATCATTGACAGTATGTTAGCTCCCAACACTTTTTCCAAGACATGATTCATTTTTGGCAGTGGGTAGTTATCCTTAAGGGATGACCGATTTAAATTTCTAAAATCCACGCAAAGCCTAATTTCTCCATGTTTCTTCCTTATGGGTACCAAATTTGCTACCCATTCAGAATACCTAAGTGGAACAATAATCTTTGCGTCGAGAATCTTCTTGACTTCCCTTTCTATTACAGGTAAAAGGATAGGGTTTATCTATCTCAGATTTTGTCTAAAAGGTTTGATACCATGTTTCAATGGAATCTTATGTTCAATCACAGAGGTATCACAAGTTTTTAAATCATCATAGGACCAGGAAAAGACGTCTTTGTACTATTTAAGCAATTCGGCATATTTACTTTTCACCTGAGCTGGAAGGTATTTAGATAACTTGACTATCTTAGGTTCTTCTTCGGTTCCTATGTCGCAGTCTTCAACCTCCTTGGGTTGAGTTCGTAGGGTAGATTTCAAGGGTATGTCATCTTTGTCAAATAACCTCTCCAAGGGTATCAAACCTCTAGGGATCTGATTGTTCTTAAGTATGAGCATATGATGATTCGTGATCTTATCTTGGATCTTTCTAGGCTCTTCACCTTCTTGCATGATCCAGATAGGATCGTTCTGGTTCTCTTGATTTATATGAGTCTCGGAGAATTCATCGACCATTTCTAGAAATTGTTTAATCTGCTCATCATCTTCAAAGACCTGCCAATGTTGCACATTATTTGGAATTGAAGGTCTGTGTATCATTTCTAAATGATACTTCAGCTTCAGGATAGTGGGAGGTATAAACATTGCAGCTTCTTTGGCCAAAGAATCTGCCTGTTGATTTTCTAGTCTGGGAATGTGATTAATGTTAAATGATGAGAAGAAATTCTCAATCAGATCCCAGGCACATGTTCTGTATGACCTTAGCCTTAGATGTTTAGCTTGATATTGTTGCTTTATCTATTTTACGATAAGTTCTGCATCACCATAAACTAGTAGATTTTTAATTTTTAGTTTCCTAGCAGCCTCCAATCCTAAGACCAGAGCCTCGTACTCACGGACATTATTAGTATAATCAATTTCCCACTATAATCTATATGAAAAGGGGATGAAGTACTCATCTTCGGGTGCGACAACAACACCCCAGCTCCTGCCCCTTCGCAGGACAAAGCGCCATCAAAAAACATTTTCCATACTCCCTCTCTATTATTTACACTTTTCTGTGTTTTTTTTTTCATTTTTTGTCTTCTTCTTCTATACAGTCATCAAAATCATCGTCTAAAGATAAAATGCAATTTCCTAGATCCTTATCAGTGACATAAACTGGATAAATATTTGGGTTCTAAGGGTCACTTATAGTATATGTCATTCTAGTCTCTCTGTATAATCAAGTAAATTGTCCACCAAAAATCAGGATAGTAGTGTATGTCATGTCTAGTTGACGTGATCCTCCAATATTTGTGCCCCAAGATCTGGATAAAAGCATACCATACTTTGCAGGGATGTCAGCAAAAAATACATCCATAAGGATACTCTTTATAGGAATATCTGCAAGATTCACTACTAGATCCTTGATCATGCCCAGACACTTAACCTTTTTGGAATCAAAAGAATATAAATCCTGATAAGGTCTAGTGATTTCAAGGCCCAACTTTTCCATGATAACTTTAGGAATTAAGTTGTGAGAGGCCCCAGAATCTAACATGCAATTATGAAGCAAGCTACAGAATCCCTAATATTTTCAATATGCAGACCAAACATAATCGTCAGTCTTTCATCTTGCAGATTTATCACGTCTACATGAGATTCAGTGTCAGAAAAATTTATCATTTTAGCAATCTGTTTTTTATAAATTGGACTCTTAGCAAGCTCAACCAGAGGCATGGGGATTTTATTTTTATTTATTTCATTTTCTAAACTAAAACCTCCAGTTTCTTTTTTGCTTTGTCTGGTTGTAGTGTGTGCTTCATTATTATTTGTTTTCTTGGTTTGTGTCATTTGGGTTTCAACCATTTTAGTTTGGGCAGCTTGCTTTTCAACTAATGGTTTAGTAAAAACTGCCTCATTCACTTTGTTTCTTGATAAGATCTTTTTTGGTGGACCATTTGCATTATTCATTTCTCTGGGCCTTAAATTATACGTCTATTGAAGATCGTCCCTAATGGAGTTGGTGATTGCTTGATATGCAGACTCTCCCAGATTATGTATACCTTCCTCATTAATAAGGGGATCTTGGTCTAGAGATCTTTCGTAATTCTGTATAGTTAGATGAGGTTCCTGGTCTTCATCACTAAGATTATTTATATCCTCCTATATCCCCTCATAATTATGTATATCCTCTCCTACAAAAATTTTTGATTTGAACGGAGCTTGTATTTTTTTATCTTCGTTTTTTACTTGTCTATGTTGGGTCTAGGGGTTAGGATCCCTCTTGAAATATATTCTAGAAAATAGATCAAGTTTGGCTTGGTCTAGTTCCATTCTAGAGATTTTATTTGACAAATCTTTGATTATTTTAGCCATGTCGTCCATTTTTTCTTCCGTGGACCTCCCAGATCTTGAGGTTCCTGTTTGTTCCCTGAAGCATTTAGGTTCTTTGGTTCCTGTCTCAACCTTGGATTTTATTTTACTAGATGTCATCATGTTTGATTCAATTTCTATGGCGTCGTCCTCCATTCCCATGAGGGTAGCAGACCTTCTTTCCCTTAAAAGTAGGGCAAAGTTGGGCTCAAAATCCCCTGCAAAAGTCACCTTCGCTGCAGATTGAGAGGGTTTAACTTTTGCTGGAATTTTATGATAGAGTTTGTTAAATCTCTGGGTGAATTCTAGAACCGACTCATATTTATTCTTTCTCAATGCTTCGAATTCAGTCAAATAGTAAATATGGTCTTTCTTTTCTCCCCACTGCCTTAAAAAATCATTTTATAAATCATCGTATGACCGTAGGGATCCTACCGGGAGTCCTCAAAACCAAATTCTTACCTGTCCTTCGAACGTTTGAACTAAAATCCTGGAATAAAAATCTTCATGCTCAATCCCTAAGATATCAGTGAATTGATCGAAAAAGGTGATTGCTCTGTGGTAGTTAAATCGCCTTCTCCCGTAAATTTTGGTAAGTTCTTCATGTAATTTTCAGGTAAATCATGAAGAAGAGGAGGAAGGACCAAAGAAGTGTATATGGCTTCTACCTTGGCAAAAATTCTAGGGGGTGGGGGTGGCCCTTGACCACCTCCTCCTCCTTGACCACCTCCTCCTCCAGTGCCACCTCCTCCTCCTTTACCACCTCCTCCAATGCCACCTCCTCCAGCAGTAGCCATTGGAAGCCTGGGGGATGAAATTCGAGAGTTAAACTTCTATGGTTTTCAAAAACTTCTAGCAACCGAAGTGGTAAACTTTCAAGTTCCTCGGGATGTGGAGAAGGGGAATCTGGAAAATGATCGTTAGGGGAAGAAAATTCTAGAAATGGAGGGAAAGGAAAACGTGGACTAGTTTCTTCATACTTAAAAGATGTATAGATAGGTGAATCGGCAGGAGACAAATCAGGGTATAAAGTGCACTCTTCAGGATTTCGGAGAACCGAAACCTTTTCTTCGGGTGAGAATGGGGTAGATAGAAAAGTAACGATAGCGGGTAAAGAAGAGGTTCTTTTATTCTAACTGTTTGGAGAATCAAAAGTGTTAATTTCAATCTTTATTTCGGGGACAACTTCCTCCAGGTTCTCGCACCTAACCTATGACTGGCTAGTTGAGGCCACCGCAAAGGGTGTTTGTTTAATATTATTTTCAAGGGTTGGTTCTTTAATCAGAACCTTAGTATTGACTTGTGTGATTTTCGGTTGGTATTTCTTACCTGTCGATGTGGTAGTCGACTTGAGGTATCCCTTCGATTTTAATAACTTTTCAGGATCGGATACAAGGGCGGTCTGTTGGTTGTCTGGGTTTTTTCTGGTATTCCTTCAATAGAATGCTAGTTTATCTATGGTGGAGTCACCAAGTGAAAGATAAAAACATCCTTAATATAGTATTCAATCTTTGTTCACTATCAAAGACAAAATGTTACCTTGTCATTTTCCCAGGGAAAAATAACTTTGTTTCTTCGTCCTCGGAAACGGCGCCAAAAAGATGTTGGTCCTGAGATTAAACTTAAGGCTCAAAGGATAATGCCAGGCATCAGGAAAGTTTTTTAAGAGTGTGTTTTTAAATGATTTTCCTACCTCAGTTATATGAGAAAAATTCCTTAATGAAATTAATCGTGTAGCAGCACAGAGGTCGTATTTTGTATCTGAGTCAAAATTAGAATAATAAATGAAGTGAAGGGAAATTATGAAATTGTCGAACAAAGCAAGGCATCAGTTACAGAAGAGTCCCACCTTGTTGCAGTAGAAGAAAATAGATTATTATAACCTTGAATAAATCATAAAAGTACAGTAACTCACACAGCAAGCAGGTCCTGTAATACTCACAGTAAATACAGAGGAAAAGTTGCTTACTCAATAAATTACTGATGCAATAATATTATAGTAGTAGTGGTACTAAATTGGAATCAAACATTTATTCAGAAATACATAAAGAAAATTGAGAAATGGAAAACAAAGACACACATAATCTAGATTTGAACAAAACTTGGAATCTATGTCTGCACTTGTATTAATACTCTATAAGGAGAGTTTTCTCTGTTACGATTGGTAAGAAGCAAGCTGTGATAAGTCTTAAATCTATGTATTTATACAAAATGGTCTCCACTCAAAAATGGTTGAACTTCTCATCATTCTAAAAATAGTAAATATTACAGCATGTAAAACTAAAAATTTCCATTGGCCTTCTCCTTTGCCTCTTTGTTTGTTGGCAAAGGTGTTTCTTATCCTCATCCTTCAGCTCAGAAACAGCTGGCATCTGATCTTGACCTGTATGATTCGTATGCACATGTTTTCTCACTTGTCTCCAGATGTGTTGGCTTTACCATATTTAACACATTGTATGCATCTGCTCACTAACTGTAACACTAACCTAGAAGGTGCAGTTGCTTCATTTGCTTTAAAGGTGTATAGCTTCTTTTCCACTTGATGCAACCTTTCATGTATCTTCTTTGCTCCCAAAACTGTGGCCTGCAACTGTAAACTAGGATTTACTATCCATTTGTTTATCTAGATAATATCAATTTGTTTCATTTGTTGGATGGTTGCCATGGCTTCGTCATTGCTTGTCTTAGCATTGTATTGGTTTTTTTCTATGTCAATATTCCCCAGGGCCTCGGGGATACTATCTCCTTCAACATCAAGCAACCCTTTATCTAGTGAAGACAATGCTTCTTCACAAGATTTATTTACCTCTATGGCCAATCTTTTGCTTTCGGCTAGATTTGTTTCCCAGACCTTCAAGATTGTGTCACCTCTGTTTTGATCAGAAAGAGGTAATTGAGGAACCTATACTACATCATCCTTTGTTGTTATTAACATAGCCTCATGAAACTTAGCCCAAGCTACAGTGGCTTCTCTTTCCTTAATGTAAATGTTATTCAGAGAAAGGTCTACCACCCGATAATAATTTTGAATGGCTTCTACTTTCATGAAAATATTTTGTTGGGTTGATTCCAAATTTTCATGTACTTATAGTGCCTGAGCTTGGAAAGTTGCCATCTCCACTATTGTACCTTCAGCCAAGTCTATCTTGGACTTAAGTTGCTTGATCAATTCTTTCTTTTGAGAGGCTAATTCTCTATTTTCCTGTGAATTTTGATCAAATTCATCAAGGTTAGTTTTGAGTTGTTGAATCTGTTGTCTGTCACAGGCTCTGGCCTATTAAAAATCTTTATTCATTTGTTCCCTCGCATCTCGTTCCACGGTCGTCACCTGGTCTTGCAACTGCTTTCCCAACAGATTTCTATGTTTCAGTTGCTCCGCTAGATTTTCTACCGAACACTGATTTGTTGTGGCAAAGGCACCTAATGAGCCTGCCATCTCCCTAGCGAATTATGTATCATCTAGAACCTGTCCATCATACATCATTTTTTTCCTTTAAACTATTGCACCATATTTTTTATGCATTTCTCTTTTAACTATGGCTCTCCTCTTCTTGCTGAAAAAGAAGTCTGAAGGGGGAATTTCTTCCACTGAAATCGGAGTAAGGTCCTTTATAAATATGACTTCAGCATTTGGATTCCCCTTTCTTGACTATAAAGGTGTTAAAGACATAATGGGGCTACCTATCTCAGTGGATAGTGGTTGCTCTGTTGTGTTGGTAGCCGGTTTATTTGGTGTGAACGGTGATGTATCCTGTCCCTTTTTAATCAAATCTTCAAATTGAGCCTTTGCTTGATTATCGGATGGATTCGATAATGCAGTATCCACTTTCGATGTTAAAACTTAAGTTTCCTTCCAATCTTCTTGAGTATCCTGTTCGTTGGAACTTCCTGCCCCCAAACCCTGAGTTGTAGCTTCCTGTGTAGATGGAGGTGCTATTGGTTCTCCCTGTAAAACTTTAGGCAGACTATTCCATCTGTGCCTTTGGAAATTGTAGAAACTAGCTAATTGATCTAGAGCCAAAGTTTTTACTCTGCTCAACACTTCCTAGTACGACCTGGCTCCCCGAAATATTTCATCCTGTGGGGAAACTTCATGTACATATTTCCTTAGATTGAATAGAGCTAGGTGGGTTTCCACAATCTTCTGGGGATCGTGCCTCTTAAACTCAATATTAACCAATTTGACATCTTCTAGGGTTGCGGCCTCTACTTTCGAATGTCCGAAATCTAACAATGAGAACATACCAACCTGAAGAGGGAAGGTTGGCCATACCTTTTTCTGGGCCTCTTTTAATTATTTACTGATGCCCCCTGTCACATTTTGATACACTACCTCTTGGCATACCAGCCGATCTGGTAAAAACTTTGGTAAATCATGTGGGGGAACTAAACACCCAAAGACCCTGATGTAGGAAAAAATTTCATCAATATACCAGTCTTATATTTTACCCAGGTTGGCCATGATCCTGTCTGAAATCCTAGGAGGCGGGAAACCGTAGAGGGAAATATGAATTGGCACCACTAAAAAATGACATATTTCATAGAATAAATCTCTTTCTTTATCCTCCCACAGCTTGGATTGATATAAATGTATGGGCTCAGTGTTGGTCGGGGTCCAGCTCCAACTCATCAGAGGGAAAGGCATCATAAAACAAATGGCATCCATAATTTTTGCCGACACGTAGAAAGGGGCGGGTTTCCCTTTGGCCTTCATCCACTGATATTCTGTGATTTCCCTGGCCAGATTGTCATATAATATCTTTTCCCAGTCGAAAGAGTATCCCTCTACGACTTCGTGCATGATTGGTACCCATGGCAATAGGAAGTGAGCAGAGCTTTCCTTCCCGAAATGTCTACATAAAATCATAGCCACATAAATCATATGGGCGTCTAATGATGCATTGGCATATATGCCATGGTTGTCTGCGCTGAATTTCTCATGGCATGCCCACCAGTCCTTGATTAAATCAAGGTAGTTTCTTCCAAATTGTGTGCACTCTTCTTTGTCAAACTCCATTATGAAAGTGGCGTTTTAACTGTATTTAAAAGAGGGGGATAATTTGTACATCACTTGTATATGCTCCGGTCGAAAAGACTCGACAGCCACCTTTTATGAATTGCAGATGCTCCTGGTTGAAATGTCAACATTCTCCAAGGCCCAGCCTATCATGTCGTTATATGGCATGAGCCTCGATCGCGCGGCTATTTTGTTCAGCTCTGATTGAGCTATATCCATGATCTTCGTCGCATGGGTTTTGGTTACTTCGTCATGTGAATCCTCTGGACAATTTATCAGTTCATACTGCAAAATATCGTACACATAGGTCCAAGATTTTACAGCATCTACGACTCTCGATGAGGTGTCCGAAAGAACATATGTGTTCAAATTTGAGCTTTCCCCAGCTACCTTAGCCATTTTTCATGGTGCCATGCTATCATCAAACTCAAAACTCTGTTACCTATTACAGGGGAGCACGTAAGCTTCTCAGTCAGCTAAAACTTACTATGTTGTAAGAAAGAAAATAGAATTCAAAATCCAATATCCTTATTCGCCTTAAGCGTATTGATTTGTGAATACTTTACTGACTATGCATTCATTTACCTTAATGAAAAGATCTATGCGGTGATCAGCAATCTACATTGAAATCCATGGCATTGATCCGTTATTAATGCCATAAATATTGGTGGTTCGCGATCGGAAGCTTGGATGAATAAGATTTGAAATTTCCCGAATTGCGATTTAGCGAAAAATTAATTGTGAGATAATCTTATTTAACCCATCAATTAATCATGTTTATCATTAAGTGTTTTTGGGTTTTCGGACTTCTGAATTTTGATGGTAGCTCGAGATAGAATTCCTGAAACCCGAAACCGCGAAGCGATTACTCATTGAATAATTAGTTTTTAATTTTAATTAACCCTGCTTAGCGTCTAAGTTATTTTGGAAGTTCGTACTTCGGGAGTTTAGAGTGTGATGAATGGCGAATATCCGAACTTGGAATGTGTGAAGTTATTAATTAACTTTTAATCGAGTTTAACTTAATTAATTAGGGTTTATCTTTTCATAATTTACTGTTTCGTGTATTGGCGAATTAACTTTATTAAAATTTGAACAGGCCATTACCCGTAGTGATGTGTCAAATCTTAGGAAAGTATATGTGTATGATGACTAGGATCTTTCAAACACTTTTTAGGTATTTGGACTTTGAAAATGTGACATGGAAAAACAACCGAAGCGTGAAACTCCGAAGCATGAAACTCTGAAGCAGTCTCTAGTGGCTTGACTTTTAAACAATCAGGCGGCTCCAAAAACTTAGGGGAAAAAGGGATTGTTCGATCAACGAGGAAATTTAATCTACGGTGGACATTGTGTGTGCCTTAAGACTAAAAAATGAAAAATGATTTAATCATTTGAAAACTGACTCCTGAGTTATTATAAAAGGATAGAGTAAAGCTCCATGCTTAGAATTTAAATTTGTTCCAACGGTACCAATGTTACCATTGTGACAAGATGGGACATATTGCTAAAAATTGTCCAGCTAGCTAGAAGAGAAGAATACAAGAAGAGAAATAGAAGGCACCATTCCCATACAGTCGAAGATGAAGAGACACCCACAAAGATGATAAAATAACAGATTGAAGACTATGTCTTAATCTCTTCCCTCTCGGGATCAGTGACATATGGTGAGGACACTTGGCTCATAGATAGTGGTGCTTCCAAGCACATGATAGTTCAATGATACATTCTCTCTTGCCTTACAGAAAAGAACTTTCCCCAGAAAGTTACACTTGGAGATGATTACCAATATCCTATAAAAGGAGTAGGAGAATCGAATTACAAGCTTGATTCAGGGACCCCAATGAATAAGAAGGATGTACTATATGTATCGGGTTTGACAAATAACTTAATTTCTATCTCAGATTTAGATAAGAAATACTTCAGAGTTTCTTTCATAGATGGAGAAGTTTTTATGTGGCCCAAAGGAAAAATGATAGAAGAAGAAATTGTTATTGGAAAAGAAGAAGGTGGCTTGTATAATCTAAAAGGTCTCTCAGAAGCAGCCTTGACTCATTCCATTTATAATCCATGTGAAATTTGGCATAGAAGACTAGCTCACATCAACTAAAAGGCATTACCATATGTAAGCAAGGCAGTCACAGGTCTACCAGAATTCAAGGTTGATCATGAAGATGTGTGCAACGGATGTGCACAAGGAAAGAACATCAAGAACCCTTTCCCGAAAAGAGAAAGTAAAGTAGAAGGAGTCATAGAGCTCATTCACTCAGATGTATGTGGCCCAATGCGATCAACCTCCATGGGTGGGTATGTATACTATGTGTCTTTTATTAATGACTATTCTCGCAAAACCTGGTTTACTTTTTGAAATCAAAAGATGAAGTGTTCGGTAAACTCAAGGAATACAAATCCTTGATAGAGAATCTCTCTAAAATAAATATAAAGATACTCAGGTCAAATAATGGAGGAGAATAAACCTCAAAAGAGTTTGTAAAATTTTGTAAATAATCTGGGATCAAGATGGAGCTCACCACTCCCTACAATCCTCAACAAAATGGTGTAGCAAAAAGAAATAACAGAACTATAATGGAAGCATTGAAGACTATGATCCATGATCAAGATCTTCCAATGCACTTATGGGCAGAAGCAGCAAGAACAACAGTGTATGTATGGAACATATTATCCCATAGTGCACTTGGGTTCAAAACCTATGAAGAGATGTTCTTCCAAAAGAAGTCAGGAGTAAGCCATCTCAAAATATTTGGTTGTCCAGTATTTGTACACATTCCTAAACAGAAGAGAACCAAGCTAGACCCTTCAGGAAAGAAGGGAATATTTGTTGGATATTGTGAGGTCTCCAAGGCCTTCAGAGTTTATATACCAAGTTACCATCATATTGAGATCAGCGAAGATGTAACCTTTGATGAAGATGCAGCACTCAAGAAATAAAGAAGATGACATCTTGAAGAAGTATATGAAAAAGAACCTGTAGCTGCCAGAGTTGTAGAACCAGTGAGGGAAGTCATAACTTCCCCTGATGAGGAGATTCCATAATATCATGACATAATAAAACTCAAGAACCTCCCCAGATGATGATATCCCACAAGCTAAATCCAGCATGGGAAATGGAACTTATTCAATATGGAGAAAAGTATGGTGCCCCGGAAGGAACCATGAGACAATTCAAGAAACCTAAGTCATTCTCCAGTTACATGGCTTTGATGTGTGATCTCTTAGAGAAGGAGCCTACTTGCTTTGAAGAATCCACTTAGAAGAAAGAATGGTTAGATGTCATGACAGAAGAATACCAATCCATTATAAAGAATGATGTATGGGAAATAGTTCCCAGACCAAAGAGAAAGGATGTGGTATCTTCCAAATGGATATAAAGCAAGATTTGTAGCTCATGGATTTTATCAAAAGAAAGGCATTGATTATGAACAGATGTTTTCTCTTGTAGCAAGATACACTTCATTCAGAACCATCATAGCCCTTGCAGCTACAATGAAGTGGAAGTTACACCAAATGGATGTGAAAACAACCTTCTTAAATGGTGTCATTGAATAAGAAGTGTATGTAGAACAACCTCAAGGGTTTGAAGTTAAAGACATAAAGACTCATGTATGTGGATTGAATAAGGCTTTGTACGGATTGAAACAAGCTCCTAGAGCTTGGTATGGAAGAATTGACAGTTTCCTGACGAGCTTGGGCTTTACCAAGAGTTATGTTGACACTAAAATTTACCTCAAGGTTATGAATGATGAGCATGTTATACTGTTGTTATATGTAGACGACTTATTTCTAACTGGAGAAGAAAATTTCATCATTGATTGTAAGAAGAAGCTCGTTGCAGAATTTGAGATGTAAGACCTTAACCTAATGCACTATTTCTTGGGTCTTGAGGTCTGGAAGAGCCCAGAGAATATCTTCCTCAACCAAGGGAAGTATGCAGTTGAAATACTGAAGAGGTTTGATATGTTGGAGTGCAAATCCATGAATACACTCATGGAAACTAAGTTGAATCTCCTGGTAGATACTTCATCAGAATTGGTTGATGTTACACTATACAAACAAATCATTAGATCATTGATGTATCTTACAAACACCAGGCCAGATATATGTTTTGTTGTGAACACCTTGAGTCAATTTCTGGTAGAACTTAGACGTGTTCACATTGTTGCTACAAAACACGTGATGAGATACCTTAAGGGTACGTTGGATTTTGGTCTCAGTTATAATGGAGATCAAGACTTCAGACTGAGTGGATATACCGATTCAGATTGGGATGGAAGTGAATCTGACAGAAATAGCACCTCATAAAGTCGTTTCAGTCTGGGGTCATCCATGATCTCATGGAAGAGTAGGAAGTAATCATGTATTGCTCTAAGCATGACAGAAGCAGAATACATTGTTGCATGTTCCGCCAGTTGTGAAGCCATGGCTTCAGAAGTTGTTGACAGATCTATTTGATCTGGATATGGAAGCAACCATCATTCTATGTGATGACCAGAGCTGCATAAAGATGATAGAGAACCTTGTGTTCCATGACAAGTCAAAACAAATAGATATCTGATATCATTGCATTCGTGATATGGTGTAGAAAGGAGCCATAAAGCTCCAGTATGTTGGCACGGATGAATAGGTTGTTGATGTGTTGACCAAGCTTCTATCTCGTGTAAAGTTTGAGCACTTTTGAGACAAGCTTGGTTTTTTCCAAAAGGACCTCCCTCGAAAGGGGGAGTAGTGTTGATTCCATCCTCGTGTTGAATATTTTCAGCTTTGTGTTGATGTTGTTGTGATGCCAGCCTCGTGCTGAAGATTTCCAGCTTTGTGTTGATGTTGTTGAGATGCTAGCCTCGTGTTGAAGATTCCAGCTTTGTGTTGATGTTGTTAAGATGCCAGCCTCATGTTGAATATTTCCAGCTTTGTGTTGATGTTGTTGAGATGTCAGCTTCGTGCTGAAGATTTCCAGCTTCGTGATGATGTTGTTGAGATGCCATCTTCATGCTGAAGATTTCCAACCTAGTGTTGATGTTGATGATGCTCCAGCCTTCGAGTTGTGATGTTGTTGTTTTTGATGTTGTATCATCCTCACGTTGTTATCGATGATGATGATGTATTAGTTTTATACTAATCCATGTTGATGTAGATTATGATGATGTCATTCCATCTCCTTGATAGTGTTATACTTTTTATAACAACAAGGAAAAGGCATGTACAAGGTCTCTTGTTCATGCGGGAAATGTTACATTGGGGAAATTGGATGATCATTTCAGGTAAGGATTAAGGAACATGGAGCAGACATTAGAAATGAACGCATTCGCACCTCGGCCTTAGCAGAACACTCACTTAAGACCAAACATCATGTCTGCCTAGAGGATACGAAGATACTAGCAAAAGAGGATCATTACTACATGAGATGCTTAAGAGAAGTTCTCGAAATAATCAAGCACACCAACAATATGAACAGAGATAGTGGCCTGGAGGTGAGCAGCTTTTGGCACCCATTAATCAACCAACTTAGAGACCCTCATAGATCAAATCAGGTATGACACATCCCTTCTTCTTTCCTTGCTTATTTAGGTTTTCCTTTGTGTCACTGCATAGACTTAGGGGTCTAACTAACCTGTATTAGCTACTTTATAAATTATAATTATAGACACCTACTACTATATATTTCAATAATTAAGTATATATATATATATATATATATAAACCCTAATATTCCTTCTTTGTTACATCCCAATCACTAACCCCTACTACTTAGTATCTTAAACCTATTAGATTATCTATATATTTACAAAAACCTTCAATACTTAGACCTAATAATATTGAAAATCATACTAAAAACACAATCTAACAAATACTAAAAACACTCCTTTGGTTCCCTAGATTTATTCCAATGAAACCTAAACCATAACTAAAAGCTTCTTTTCCTTAATCTAGTAATTAGTTCACCAAACTTTTTACATTAAATATAAACATAAATTAAAAGTACTTTTAAGTAATAAAATAAAAAATAATCTAACTCTAACCCTAAAACATTTCCTTCCTTGCTTATTTAGGTTTTCCTTTGTGTCAGCTCTTAGACTTAGGAGTCTAACTAAACCTGCATTACCACTTTTATAGACACTTACTACTATATATATCATTAAGTTACCTATACCCTTATACATCCTAATCACTTGCAAATCAACCCCTACTACTTAGTATCATAAACACATTAAGATTACTTTTACAAAAACCTTCAATACACTTTTTAACACTACTAAAAAACAAGGAACCCTGGATTTATTCTAACCAACTAAAAACTAAAACTAAACCCTAATAGAAAGCTTCCTTTCCATAATCTAATGACTAGTTCACTAAACTTTATACATTAAATTTTAACACAAATTAAAAAGTACTAATCAATAATAATAATATAAAAAACTATAACCCTAAAACAACCAAACCTAACTAAAGCTCCCTTCCTACATTAACTATAAATACAATCCAATTAATTAAAAGTACTAAGACTTAAATTATATATAAAATTATAAAACATTATTAAAACTCTTACATTCAACCCAACTCTAACCCTAAAACAACCATAACTAAAGCTCCCTTCTTACATTAACTTTAAATATAATTCAATTAATTAAAAGTTTAATTTTTGTTTATAAATATAATTCAATTAATTAAGAATACTAAAACTTATATTTATACATATATATAATTAAAAAACACTATTAATACTTTTACAAACATAGTAATAATTTATGATATATTATTATTATTTTATTATTTAGTTTAATTTTTATTTTTTGTTTAAAACTCTGTAGATTAGGTTTTTAGACAGCCGAACTAGGTTAAATCTTAAAAACATCATGCATATTAACTATTAATTGACCAAGATCAGCAAGCTATCAATTGACAATTAGTCCTGATGATGAATCCCGATTCGGATTCGAAACGTCGCTGACAAAAATGACACCAACTGTGGATTATCCGGCAAACAACTTCGAAAATACTCACCACGGAAATCTGAAAACAAGAAAAACTTGTGATGATTTATAGATATGTCAGTCAGTGTTCCAGATGTTGTCGATGTTGCTTCCCTCTCTCTCTCCTGATGATGTTGTAGAATACCCTTCTTGTTAAGGGGGAGTGTTGAAATATTGTAACTCCAAAGAGTATTCTATTTATTATTGAGTCATTATTCATTACATCAATCCCCTTTTGTGGATTGATCATGTCAGGCATTGTAATTGACCAAATCCCCTTTTGTGGATTGGTCAAACCCAAATTGTATTATGCAAATTAAGAAGTCCTCCCCCATGCCTAATTAAAGTGGTTTTAACCACTAAGAATATAATTTTTCCCTCCCTAGTGAAGAGACACCTTTCCAGCACCTGCTAGCTAGTATAAATAAGGGAATCCAGCACCTCATTAACTCACTCATTCTCTCATCTAGTGCGCAATTTTGGTAGTTGTATTTGGGAGAAGAAGGAAGAGAGAGATGCATTTCTTAGTGTTGGATATTCTCTAGTGTTTTGGTTTATTGTCTCGGCATTGTATTGGCTATCTATATTAAGGAATTTTTTGTTGGATTTTCTCCCCCATGAGGGTTTCCCAGGATAAATTTTGCATATCTTGTGATTGTGTTTCTCTCAGTGATCCTACCTATGCTATTTTTATCTAGTAAATTGAAAAGAAACCTAATAATAGCTCAAAACTTAATAGAACAAGCATATAATTTGTCACTTGTTGTATGAACTTTCAGACTTGAAATAATATTTCAGTCCCAAAACATGTACCTAAACACAAATTCTCCAAACATGTTGTATGGTAGTAAATAATTTACTAAGACAATAGTTGAAATCAGGTTGTATGACAGTAAATGATTCACTGAGACAGTAGCTAAAAAGAGAAGAAACAATGCTTCGCATACATTTCACATGCATTCAAATAAGATAATAAGACAAATAAGATTTGAGAATAAATACTCTGTCACCATAAATTGTATTCACTAGGTGGGAAACTTAGCAGTTTTACACTTCAAATCCTAGTCAAGATCCTGATGCTTGATGCCCCAAAAAAGATGAACCCTTTTACATTCATAGATTCCTCTATTTATCCATCAAGAGAGGGTTCGAATACCTATCTCAGATTTAAGTTCTATAGTCCAACTCTACATTACCCTCAGACATGTAGACATAAATTTCACTATTCAGTCATAATTACAATTTGTGAACACTTCTTTAAACTAAGTGAAGTTGAGTTCAGGTGCTAGTTTATAGGGATAAATACCCATCACTTTGACCTTCATCAAAACAATGTATTATCAAAAGAAGAAAATTATTACAACTAGAAATAATATCTCTAACTAAACCAAAAAAATTATATTACTGTAACTAGAGCTATTGTTGATAACTAAAGTGAAAGAGTTGCATAATAAGAATCTTCATAAGTTGTAACTTGTTGTTAACTTTGCATTTATGCCCATGTACGCCAATAACTGGAGACAAACCCTTAAAAATGGTAGACCAAGCTTACACAGGGTTCGAATTCTCTTTCTTTTTTACAGCAGTAGACATCAGATAATCTCCTTCATGAACATCAAAGTTTTTTGGAATTTCTTCGACAATTTTTTTATATTTTTTTTGTATCTTTGTATGTTGCATCTCAAGAACTTAGTTTTGTTGTTGTATCTATTGAATCTGCTACCTCAAGCTATCATTCTGTTGTTTGAGGGCTTGCACCTGCTAATTATTGTCATTTGTGTCCCTGTCATCTTCAATTTTAGGCTATATCTCTTTGTTTACTCTGTTCTCATTTTTGAGTTCATGCTCTTCCTTAGCATGCCTATTGAGATCAATGGAGAGCTTGACCTTCCTTGGTCTCATCTCATACCTGGGTTTCTTCTTAGGTTTTTCATCAATGGTGTCTTTCACAGGTTCATGCACCATCAACAATTTCCCCTTTGCTTATGGTCTGGTCTCCTCTAAAACCTGCTCTGGGACACATTTTGTTTATGGACTTATATCTTCAAAATCCAACTAAGTGTTTGGACCAGTGTCCATCAAATCTTGCTCTAGTTGTGGATCAGTAGTGTAATTTGTTTCCAAAACAACATGTTTGACTCCTAAGGTCTCCCCCTTGATGTGTTTCTACCTAATCTTTCCCTCTAGAACCTTCTTCAAGGTGTGGATGGCCATTTCCTCCATGTCAGTGAATTAAGAGGGGTCTTCATCAGTGTCTTTATCCTCAATCACAATGGGATTATGCTCCTTTAACGATGGATCAAACAAGGCTTTGGGGTTTAGCCTCAACTGGTTGGTTAACCTGGTCTTGTGATTGGGTTTGCTTGGCATTTTTGGGACCTGGATACCCTTTTTATTTTTGCTCTATTTTTCCACAGGGGACTCTTCAATCTATGTGCCTAATGACACAAATTCAGCTACAACAATATCAAGATTGGCCTGGTTATTCCTCCTCCATTTGCTTGTTTTCAATTTGGTATTTTTTTTTCCTGTATATTAGTGGACACGGGTTCACCCTTAAGATTTTTATAAGACAATTGGAATGTTGGCCTGGCCTGTTTTTCTCCCTTTCTAATAGAATTTATTACATAAACCTTAACACTTTCTCTTTCCCTCTGTTTCAATGTAGATGACCTCAATTTCCTTTGAGGAATTTCCTCTTTTTCTAGAGCAATGGATTTTTCTTTATCTGATCGTGTTTTTATTTTTGCAGGTGAGGTCTTCCCTTTGGTTCGTTGGGTGGATTTGGATGAACTCCCAGGTTTCTGATAAATTTCTTGTTCTTCCTGTAACCCTAAAGACACTAGAAAACCTGTCCAAGACATACCCAAATCATTGAGAGCAAAAAGAACCAATATTTTTATAAACCCCTGATGATAGAGGCTTTTGTGAGCAACTTCTAGGTAATTATGGATTCTTTTGGAAATCTTAGTTAGGATTTTAAGCAAGTATAAGGGGAGGTTCATTTCTTTATCACCATTTAAATGCATGACGAATCTAATGTGATAATAGTGGACAATTGAAAACCTACCTTTTCTTGTGATATATCTTTGTATTGCCGACAAGATTCCCCTCCATTCTTCTTTCAGCCAAAGGATTGGGATGCCCTAGCTCCAATCAGGGTTTTGATATTCTACCACTAGAAACTGATTGCACACTTCAGCTGGTAATTTCCCCTTTTTAAATGACCCCTCACCACTGATAGGGAGAGAACATGCTCCAACGATGAAGTGCTTTATTATGTGGATGGTTATGTCCCCGATCTTAGTCTGGAATCCATCAAAGTTATGTGCGAAGATTAGGGAAATTCATGTGTGATGTCCATTGAAGGCACATATGAAGTTGAACCACTCACCCCTGATAAAAAGTCCCTGATATCTGGTATGGCCTCGAACAATTTGAGCCCTGTTGGCTCTGCTCTATTTAACTGTCATCATTGTCGAGGTGATACCATCATGCTCCAGTTGCCTCTGTTGAGAATGGTGGTCGAGGATATGTGTTTCTTTGGGTTCACCCAAAACCTACAATGATAAATATACAAGGGACAAATGTGCATGATCTCGAGGGTACAAGGAGCATGTGAGCGTGATCTAGGTGCCAAGGCAATTTTATTCAAACTTTGAAATATTTTTTAAAAAATAAAAACTCATAAAATAAATTGTTTGTTGATTGCAAGAATTCTGGCATTCTTGCAATTGGCACCTTTTTGCACTTGTAGGCCTAGGTTATCCTTGTTGTGATCCATTCAGTGATATAACCATGGTGATAAGACTTTTCCAATTCAAATCAAGACATGACTTGGCCTTATAAAAAGCAAACAACTAACAAAAAGCAAATAAGGGATATCAAAAAACAAATTTAAATGACTTAATACACCATGAAGAAAAACTAACTAGAAGCTAGGTTGACAGATGAATGGGTTGGTTTGATGAATAGAAGGAAGAGGTGTAGGCCTAGGATATAACAACTACTATGGGGTTTCCTTGAAGGGTCATATTACCACTCCCATCCATACTTGTCACTTTGCACACCTCTTCCCTTCCACCTCCTCATCTTTTGGGTTTTCGAGCATATTGGCCCAAGAAGGGCTTGTACATTATTTCATGGAAAGAAGGGGCTAAAGGCCTAGAGGTTTGTAGTTGGAAAAAGATAAAAGTATTATATTATCCTATAGATTCTCTCCCTAAGTTCCTGAGAGCAATGAAATGCTTCTTCACAAAAATCAAGGACCTGTAAAATAAAACACATAACTAATAAATTTCCCACTTGTTGATGGAATACATGTTGTGGTGTCTTTTAATTTCCTTGCACATAACACTCTTTTTATTATTAGCTTCAAGTGGCATTGTGTTGCTCTTTACTTTCCATTGCACATAGCACTCAATGTTTTGGACCATAACCAATCAATGGCAAGGGCTTGGAAAAAGGTTGCATTGCAAATAAGGATGCAACACACCCTCTACAAATGCACCCATAAATGATACAATATGAGACCATGTATGTCAAGAAACCCCATGCCCAAAAGTAATACCCCCATCCACCTCATACTCTTTTACATGACTTAGAGAGGGTCTTCCTGGGAAACACCCCATGACTTGGGAAATGACCTACCCAATAGGACACCATGACAACTCTCCCATACTTAAATTTGGCAAGTTGTATAAGGTATTTGAGCATTTGTTTATTTTGAAAAGGGGGGATTTGATGCACATGTTTTGGTGGCTATTTTATTATATATGGATTACTTGGCATGATACACGTGACTTGTGGACCCTTGGATGGAATGCTTGTTTATCTTTGCATGACCTTTCCAAGTGAAAGATTTTCCATGGAGGAAAAAGGTTACTTGGACCTTGATAGGGGCTTGAATCCCACAGGTTGGATGATGCACCCCCTAGTATGGGCAGAGGACCCCGGATCCATCGCACACTTGAGATTATGGACTTTGCGTTTGGAGGAATTTGGACACCACATGATGATGGCATGCTATCCATTTTCTCTAGGAGGTTGGCCTTTGGAGACCCAAAATATCACCTCCTAAGCCTTAGCGTCATGAAGAGGCTAAGGTTTGATGGGCTTGATGGATCCGAAAGGAAGATGATGTGGTTTGAAGTAGGAAGTTGCATGACATGACATTGTAGAGCATCAGAGATGGATACATGGCCTTTGGAGGCCCAACGAATTGCATCTAGAGGCATAATGTCTCACTTTCAAGGCCTAGAATCCCTTTAGGTAATGACATCACCCTTTCAAGGGATTATTTTATATAATTTTGTAATTTTATAAATGTAAATGTAAAATAAAGAAGGTCGACCTCTCTAATTTGATGTTGAATTTTGTAAAAGTAGAAAAATTAGGGTTAGATGACCTCATATAAATAAAGATAATCTCAACCTCATTTTATCATCATGTGCTTGAGAATTACATACACTCTTGGATGAAATTTTTGCCCTACTTGGGAAATTCGCTCTATCTATCTTTGGTGCTTTGTGGATGTTTTTACTTGTCTATTGGTGAAGGAAGGATATGTTGATTAAGGTTGGTTGTCATTGATGTCAACCCTTGAAGAAAGACTCATAGCACAAAGGTTTGGGTAATGGACCCAATAGTGTTTGATGTAAATATGACTCATTATTTTTTTGTCATGGTTGATAAGAAGTAAATATGGATGAACTCCAAAGTGGTCCCCTTATGGTGAAAGCCCTCACGGGAAGACGCTTTGTGGAGTAAGAGAACCCATGCTTAATTGTGGAATAATGAGATGAAGGAAAGTGAATTTGTNNNGGAAAATATCCTAGATGGATAGTTCTTGTCATGTCATTTCCGGTGGTATGTGGAACGTCACATAATTCCTCATGGTTAGAGAGTTATGGCCATGAGAAGTTGGAGACCCCAGGTTTGGGTAATGGACCCAAGTTTGTTTGATGGGTAACGGTATGAGTTATGATATATTTTCAGATAAGACTATTCTATATGGATAGTACATGTCATGCCATTTCTGGTGGTATGTATAACGTCACATAACTCTTCACGGTTTGAGAGTTATGGCCTTACGAAGTTGGAGGACCCTCATATGTCATCTAGAAGTGCCAAAAGGTCAAAGTAATCAAAGTGGTTTAAGAGATTTTAAAAGGTAAATAATAAAGTGAAGTGATGAGTGTATTATAATTCAAAGTGAATACAAAATAAATTATTTCAATAATAATTTTAATGGAGAAATTAGAAGTGGACCCAACCCTAAAATAAGGAAAGTGGGGCCAAGT
>JASDQU010736227.1:369509-387458 GCA_032191745.1 Picea mariana
GGAAGCTACTTGGAGAGTATAAATAAGAGGCAAGGCTCTCTCATTTGAAACACACTTGAGCATATTGAATATCTATAGGTGTCTGAGGTATAAAAATGATATCTAAGCCGAAATTCTGAGGAAAGTGAAGAAAAGAAGGCCGAAATGCAAGGAAGGATAAATTCTTTTGATGGTGTTTTCTAAGGTATGTTATTTTCAGGTCATCTCACCATTTTCGCTATAAATTTGTTTCTATAATGATTCATATCCTGAAATTTCTATTCAAGTGAGGAAACATATCCAAGTACCTGTGGTTAAAAATTCATCTTGTGGGTCGTTTTATTTTGGGAGTTACACTCTGTGGAAAATAGGGTTTGTGGCCAATCCTGAAACTAGTCAAAATCAGGTGTTTCAGGTAAAAACATCATAACTTCTTCATAACAGATCCAAATTAAGTGAGACCAATTGTGTTGGTTATTTTATAGTTTGTAGTATGATTTTTAACAGTTTTATATCCTTTCATAAAACATTTTGTGCGAGGCACGCTCTACAAGGTCGCTCTCTAGAATAAGCCAGAATTCAGCAAGGTATGCCATTTTTGCTATAACTCCTTTTTTGAGAGGTTCCAAGTAGTGCCACTTGGAGGAATTGCATAAAACACACTGAAGAACATTGTGTATCAGTTTCAAATCTTTATACATTACAGGTTCAAAGTTATGATTACTTCAAGTTAGGGTTGTTGACTAATCCAAAACTAGGATGTGAGACTAAAGAAAAGTTTGATGAAAATGCTAGTCTCTTGTTTTTAAAGTTAAGGAAGGTTTGCAGGAATGTGATCATATACACCAGGTCTATTACAGAGCTACAAATCAGATTTGGATGATGAAATTGATGAGGGCTTTTGGTTGAGGTACATGTTGAGTACATGGTTGAGACAAGTAGTTGATGAGTTGGCGCACATACATTTGGTGTATAGTTGATGATGTTGGTACATATTGATGAGTCATAGTTGATGAGTAGTTGACACATGATTGGTACATAATTGGCACATGGTTGGATGCACTTGTTTATGGTACGGGTTGATTACAGGTTGGTGCATGGTTGATGCACTTGTTTATGGTCCATGTTGATTACAGGTTGGTGCATGGTTGATGCACTTTCTGTGGCACAGGTTGATTATAGGTTGAGGTACAGGTTGATGCATGGTTGATGCATGGTTCAGATTTATTGGTACAGGTTTACAGTGGTATATCTCACAATGATAGTGTGACAGTGGTTCCATCATTCTACTTCTACTTCAGGGTGGCAGGACGAGGCAAGGACAGGTGGTTGTAGCCACCTTCCGGTTGTAGTCGGAGAACATTGGGGGTTGTAGTCTCCTTCTGGTTGTAGCCATAGATTTGGGGAGTTGCAGCTTCCCTCAGGTTGTAGCCTAAGAAACTAGGGGGTTGGAGCCTCCTTCTAGTTGCAGCTGGAAAACAAAGGAAGTTGGTGCTTCCAATGAATGTAATTCTTCAAGACATATAAGAAAAAGCATTCCATGGTTTTCTCCCGATTTGGGTTTCCACGTAAAACACTGGTGTATTGTGTATGTGTGTGATTGTTTATTTATTACTGCTCATTATTGGATAATAATTCTATATTGATATAACATTTGAAGAAAAAGGATTATAATTACGTTATTACTGATTCACCCTCCCCCCCTTAGTAATCCAACAGGATAGTCTCTACCTCTTGGATTCTTCTTTCTTGGTAATGTGGTGGAATATTGTTGATAAATAGTGGTTTTTCTTGTTATCTCTAGAACTAGGTAAGGAATTTCCGCAATTATGTTGTTTCTTCTCGATTTTAAGGTTAATATTGTCAAACCCCTTGGAGGAGTATAAAGGCATACACCCTTCGTAAAGATTTATCCATGTTGTCATTGAAAGAGTTATTTTACAAAGCTTGCTATAAGGAATAAAAGGGATTACACCCTTGTAGATTTATGGGAGCTAGATGTTACCCTCCATTTCTAGGGGTAACTAAGGAGATGATGTCTTGAGGCCCTCAGGTTGAAGACATGGAGTATCAAGAGGTAGATGAGCGTATAGAGCACCTTCACTTACCACTCATCACAATTTGATCGATGACAGAAGAATCCAGCACACCAGCTTGGCCCAGAAAGGACAACAGTTCTTGCTTCATCAGGTAATAAGGTTGGTCTCGTGGTAAGTGTCATTTTAATAATTAAAGCATTTGAAAGTGTTGCAAAGGATCATTTCTTGATTTTGAAAACGTTTTCTTGGAAATTATTCCTTTTGCCTCTTTTCACCTTGGTGGTTGACATGTTTTCCTCATAAGTGGGTTACCCTCGGGAAAATAGTTGCTACTAGGAGGTTTCCTTGAAGGGTCATTGTACCACTCATGTTGGCATTGAAATTCACACTTTGACTGCTAAAGTGTAAGCTCAACACCCATCAGAATGTAAAATATAATTTTTTGGTTTGAAAAGGTGGATCAGCAAGATGAGAAAGAAAGGGATATGGCAGAAAACTACAGATTAGTAGGCTACACCAATGGGAAATGGAGTCATAAACATTCTACTCATCGAAGGCACTAAAGTTGCTCAACAGAAAACAAGATTATATGCTGATAGATGGAAGAATGAAGAAGAAAAAAATAATATATAATGTTCACTAAACAGAGATCCTCTCAGTTTAATAAATCAACAAATACTTGAATAAAACAATGACCGATGGGAAAAACTACAACAGATCCTCTGCTACTTAGGGATCCATAAATCATTGGTAGCCTTTTATCCTAAAATATGCAATATATTCAAATAAGAAGATATATAAAACAAAAGAATAACAATCTGAAATCACATCTCTCGTGAGTCTCCAATAGTAGTAATGATTACAATCATAAAATTCCCACAGGCTTACAAATGAACACACGCAGGGAAACTACCTGCTCCTACTCTCTCTAGCCTCTCTTGGCTCATGAATCCAACCCTTCTCCAAGAGATCTCTCCTTCCTTAAATATAAAATAGCATCCAAATATCCTTAGGAGGTCAAATCCCATCTCCTCCATTGGATTCTAAGCCTTAGAGATAGGTGGAAACAATCAAAGAGACAAAAATCCAAAAAACTGCTAATTTTCTAGAAATTGTTGGAAGTCATTAATAAATTGTTTCTAGCTCACTGCATGAGGTCTTTAATGGATCTAAAACTTAGGTTCATGTGTCCCTTTACATATAAATGATCCTTTAGAAGTCATTTGAACCCTCCTTGACAGGTGGAAACCTCCCAACAAGGCGAATATCTAATCCTCTATGCAAAACAGAGAATTGGCAGCACATTCTGTAGCGCATTTGTGTTTAAATTGTTTCTCTCAAATTCCAAATTGGGTCAGGCTGAAATTTGGGCATTACGTAAATAAGGATATCATCTTCCTTCACAAAAAATTTTAGAGAAACCCACTTCGTCGTTTGGGTTTTATGATAAAATCTCTAACAGTACTTGCTACAGGAAATTATGTAATACCACTCCTAAAACGGATCTGCAGATTTTGTAGCACCACTTCTGTGTCTAATATATCTCTAACCATAATACATTTTGAAAACCTAAGAGAGGTTTTCGTTATTTGGTATGTGATGAACAAAAACCTCCTCCAGTTTTCAAAAATACCTTCCCATTTGTTCATAATCCAAGTTTTAAGTTAGTCACTCAAAAACTGCAGAAACGTCGCGTCGTGGGGTGTACTGCACAGAAGGGTCGCACTGCTCCCAAAATGCAACAAAACCCTCGTTTTTTCACAAATTTTCCTCTTTTTTTTAGTTTGCAGGATGGTTTTGATGGTGTACTTTGGCTAGGTGATTCTATTATGCCTTTTGGTAGCGCAACTACAAAACAGTCTGTGTAGACGATTATGTAGCATGAGGCGCTATGAAATCTCTGTGTTTTTCAGTGTTATGCAATGAATACTCAAAAACACAAAAAGTATTAGTAGATGGACTATAAGTCTATAAATGCCTCCAGTAGGTGAAAATAAAATATTTTCCCAAACACTTCAAAGATATAAGGATGAATGACCCATAACAACTACATGTGACCCTTTACAACTTCATGTGATAACATTGGCTCCATAGGGAATAGAGTCCTCCCTATGAGGCTCTAAGAACTATTGCAGCTCCAGTACCTTAGTTGTTGGGTTGTGGAGTCATCTATGTAAACAACCTCTGATACCACCACTTATTCATGAAAACTGAAAAACCCGCTACAAACTAAAGGAAAGCAAGGCTCGGGAAGCGAGCTTATCACCTATGCTACCCTACCCTAACTAAAATTGCAACTTGGTCAAGTAAAACAAGATTTCCACAGTAACCATTCAAGTAACTTGATGATTGAAATGATCTCATCTATGTCATTGATCAATGAATAATAATAGAAGTATAGCAGTAGTGACATAAACTCCTTCATAAAACCATACTCACCCATGAGTATCGGTGAAATAATGCAATTTGAAATTTTTAGAAAATATGAAACATAAGACTCTAACAAGGCTGCAAATGGATCCTTAAAAACAAGATCAGAAGCATGTTGATCCACAAAAAATAACTGCTCATTCATAAATTCCTTTCTGTTTGCAAATAAATGACCTTCTTGTTCTTTCGAAACCAACTCATGATCATCAACAATTGTAGTCTCTTCTTCATAAGAATGATCATAGGATAATTGTACAGCAGGATTTAAAGCATCATAATTATGATCAGCCAAGAACATATAGTTATCTATGCAATCAGCCACTACTACATGCTCAAAATGGTCTAAAAACTGATCATAATCTTGATATGCATTCATGTCCATAGAAAAATCTGCAAATATTGAAGAATTTGATTCCAAATGTGAATCATACTTACATCCTTGTTGTTGTTCCGGATCTGATTTATACTCGTTGTCTTCTTGCTCGGAATCTGAAACATATTGACAGTCTTCTTGCTCATGTACATGCAAATTTTCAGAATATGCTTGCATACGAATCCTCTTCCTAGCACAGATGTTCTCCTCAACTTCTTCAGCATCTTCAAATAATCATCTTAAAGATGAATATTTCCTTTCTCTCGGGATAAGGACAAGATATGAATGTTGAGCCATTTCATAGTACACCATGGCAGCAATCTCGAAAGGTCAGATTTCCACTGGCATGCTATGATAAACACTATAAAACCTTCTGTTGAAAACAGCCAAGGCTTCCTCTTCCCCTCTCCTCAAAGAAATGAAATCATACAAGTATTTATCAAGGGACTTGTTCTCACCCCAACACTTTAAAAATGCATTGCATAGCTCGATCCAAGAACCAATGGAATTGGCTCCCAAACCTTTAAACCACATAGCAGCATCTCCAAACAAAGATTTGGAGAACAACCTCATGGTAACATCATCATGAACTATCTCAAACTGATCAACAAAGTTCTCAAAGGCCTCCAAATTCCTCTCAGTTGTAACATGATCTTCTCCAAAGAACCGAGGGAGATACTCAAGGAAATCAAGAGGATAAGGATGAAGGTGATATGGTAGCCTTAAAGGTTTAAACATCTTGTCTCTGATTCTAGTTTGAAAACTAGTGGGTTGGATATGAGGTTTAAAAATTTGATGGCAAGGTTCAACAGTAACAGTAGAAGGTGATGAGATTTGAGAAGGACTTGAATCAGTTTCAACCTCCTCAAGGTTACAAGGATGATCAAATTCAGGAGGGATTTGAATACAAATCTCATCCTTATGAATACACTGAGGTGAGGATACAAGATCAACATCTACAACACAGGAAAAAGGCAAGTCTTCTTCTTCCAAGGATGGATATATAAAGGAAGGTTGATGATCATCCGAATAAACAAAGCATGATATGATTCTCTTTATATGTAAAAGAAAAGATAGGAAAGAGTTGATAAAGAAGAACAGGAGTTCATATAGAAAACTAATGAAATGATACTTGGTTTTACACTTTTTCCCCTTCATCTTTCTGTCAACAGGATCCTCCCCAGTGGAGTCTTTGATTGTGGAGTATCCAGGTAGATAACACAATCAGCTTTTTTGTGTGTCCCTCTCTTGTCTACCATCAAGAGTTGGATCTGTGTCATTCTTCCTAGGGAGCTCTTAAATTTGCTCAAATCTGTCTGTGGCAACAGCGCCAAAAATGTTAGCACTAAAAGTCACATTTTGACTGCTAAAGTGTAAGCTCAGCACCCATCAGAATGTAAAATATAATTTTTTGGTTTGAAAAGGTGGATCAGCAAGATGAGAAATAAAGGGAGATGGCAGCAAACTGCATATCAGTAGGCTACACCAATGGGCAATGGAGTCATAAACATTCTACTCATTGAAGGCACTAAAGTTGCTCAACAGAAAACAAGATTATATGTTGATAGATGGAAGATTGAAGAAAAAAAACATAATATAGAATTTTCACTAAACAGAGATCCTCTCAGTTTAATAAATCAACAAATACTTGAATAAAACAATGATTGATGGGAAAAACAACAGATACTCTGCTGCTTAGGGATCCATAAATCATTGGCAGCCTTTGATCCTCAAATCTGCAATATATTCAAATGAGAAGATATATAAAACAAAAGAATAACAATCTTAAATCACATCTCTCAAGAGTCTCCAATAGCAATAATGATTACAATCATAAAATGCCCACAGGTTTACAAATGAACACGGACAGGGAAACTGCCTACTCCTACTATCTATAGCCTCTCTTGGCTCATGAATCCAACCCTTCTCCAAGAGCTCTCTCCTTACTTAAATATAAAATAGCATCCAAATATCATTAGGAGGTCGAATCCCATCTCCTCCATTGGATTTTAAGCCTTGGAGATAGGTGGCAACAATCAAAGAGACAAAAATCCAACAAACTGCTAATTTTCAGGAAATTGTTGGAAGTCATTAATAAATTGTTTCCACCTCACTGCATGAGGTATTTAATGGAGCTAAAAATTAGGTGCAAATGTCCCTTGACATATAACTGATCCTTGAGAATCCATTCGAACCCTCCTTGACAGGTAGCAACCTCCCAACAAGGTGAACATCCAATCAGCTATGCAAAACAGAGAATTGGCAACACATTCTGTAGCACACTGGTGTTTAAATTGTTTCTCTCAAATTCAAAACTGGGTCAGGCTGAAATTTGGACAGCACGTCAACAAGGATATCATATTCCTCCACAAAAAATTTCAGAGAAACCCACTTCGTCGTTTGGGTTTTATGATAAAAATATCTAACAGTAGTTGCTACAGGAAATTTTGTAGTGCCACTCCTAAAACGGCTCTGTAGATTTTGTAGCGCCACTTATGTGTCTAATATCTATCTAAACATAATACATTTTGAAAAACTGAGAGAGGATTTTGTTATTTAGTATGTGGTGAACAAAAACCTCCTCCAGTTTTCAAAAATACCTTCCCATTTGTTCATAATCCAAGTTTTAAGTTAGTCCCTCAAAAACTGCAGAAGTGTTGCGTCGTGGGTCGCACTACGCAGAAGGGTCGCACCGTGGGTTACACTACTCCCAAAATGCAACAAAAACCTCATTTTTCACAAATTTTGCTCTTTTTTTGAGTTTGAAGGATGGTGTTGATTGTGTACTTTGGCTAGGTGATTATGTTGCACCTTTTGGTAGCACAACTACAGAACAGTCTGTGTAGACGATTATGTAGCGCCAAGTGATACGAAATCTCTGTGTTTTTCAGTGTTATGCAATGAATCCTCAAAAACACAAAAAGTCTTAGTAGATGGACTATGAGTTTGTAAATGCCTCTAGTAGGTTAAAATATAATATTTCCCCAAACACTTCAAAAATATAAGGATGAATGACCCATAACAACTACATGTGACCCTTTACAACTTCATGTGATAACAACTCCCATCCATACTTGTCACTTTTCACACCTCTTCCCTTCCGCCTCCTCATATTTTGGGTTTTAAGGCATCTTGACCCAAGAAGGGATTGTACCTTATTTCATGGGAAGAAGGGGCTAAATGCCTAGAGGTTTGTAGCTGATAAAATATAAAATCCTTATATTATCCTCTAGATGCTCACCCTAAGGTTCTGTGAGCAATGAAATGCTTCTCCACAAAAATCAAGGACCTGTAAAATAAAACACATAACTAATAAATGGCTCACTTGTTGAGGGGATGCATTTTGTAGTGTCATTTACTTTCCTTGCACATGATACTTTGTGCATTATTAGTTTCAAGTGGCATTGTGGTGCTCTTTACTTTCTATTGCATATAACACTCAATGTTTTGGACCATAATCAATTAATGGAAAGGGCTTGGAAATAGGTACCATTTCAAAGGAGGATGCAACAAACCCTCTATAAAGGCACCCATAAATGAGACAATATGAGCCCTTGTATGTCAAAAAACCCCATGCCCAAAATTCATACCCCCATCCTCCTCATACTCTTTTACATGACTTAGAGAGGGTATTCTTGGGAAACGCCCCTTGAATTGGGAATTTACCTACCCAATAAGACACCATGACAACCCTCCCATACTTAAATTTGGCAAGTTGTATAAGGTCTTTGAGCATTTGTTTATTTTGAAAAGGGGGAATTTTATGCACATGTTTTGGGGGTTCTTGTATTAGATACGGCTTAGTTGACATGATATACGTGGCTTGTAGACCCTTCGAGGGCATACTTGTTTGTCTTTGTAGGACTTTGTCAGGTGAAAGCTTTTCCATGGAGGCACAAGGTCACTTCGACCTTCATAGGGGCTTGATGCCCACAAGTTGGATGATGCGCCCCCCAGGATGGGCAGAGGACGCCAGAGCCATTGCACACTTGAGATGATGGATGTTACCTTTGGAGGAATTTAGACATAACTTGATGGTGGCATGCTATCCCTTTTCACTAGGACATTGGCCTTTGGAGGCCCAAAACGTCACCTCCTAAGCCTTGAGTTCATGAAGAGGCCAGGGTTTGATGGGCTTGATGGATCCAGAAGGAAGATGATGTGGTTTGAAGGAGGAAGGTATGAAACTATAGAGCATGAGAGATGGACACATGGCCTTTGGAGACCCAACGACTTGCATTTAGAGTCTCAATGTCTCATTTTTTAGGCCTAGTGTCCCCCTTTAGGGAACGATGTCACCATTTTAAGGGATTATTTTATGTAATTTTATAATTTTAAGTTGTAAATGGAAAATAGAGAAGGTCAGGCTCTCTAATTTGATGTTGACTTTTGTAGAAGTGGACAAATTAGGGTTAGACGACCTCATTTAAATAAAATTCATCTCAATTTCATTTTATCATCATGTGCTTTGTTGACTCGCAAACTAACCACGAGCCTGCAAATAGTTGCAAGGCGTAATTTGAAATTTTTATTATCTATGATATATTAAATATTTTACTATAGGTGGGAACCACTAGGGAGAAGGAAAAATATGTTTAATTTCAATTATCACAAGGATTGAATTTTAACACTCTACTGAAATGGTCTCATCTACATTGTGCAGTGATAATGTTTCATTCTTCGGTTTGATTATGAATTTTATTGTGTAGAAGGAAAAGGGGTTCATCTCGTGAAAATGCAAAAGATTTTTTACACTACTCACGTTCCACTCATAAATGTTATTCGAGGCTTCTATAATAATATTATGAAGCAATTAAAAGGTTATCTCTCGCTTATAATTGTTGTGTATCAACAAGGATTTATCATAAGGGTTGATCTCTAGTTACACGATATATGTCAAAGGAAGACAAGTTCATTTATGAAAATTTATGCATGGTATAGTTGTATGGTCCACCATATATAAAAGTCTTTATATAACTCCAAATGCCATTGCATCTATATAATAATTGTTGGTTCTATATGAGAAAAGGTGGCGCATTGAAATTAAAAGGCTGGAATTTCTTTATTGTATAGCGCATTGAAGTGATGGCTGGAATATCGTATAGCGCTTGCCATCACTTCAACCTTGCTTTAATCACTAAAATGTATATGTATATATCCATCGCATCGTTTATTTGCAATGAATATGGTTTTTAATAAACGTTTGAATAATAAAGTTGATGTGAAGTTGGGTCATCATTCAAGTTGGCAATGTTATATGTCTCTTGATGTAGTTATATGGCATGTGAACATTTGCATATTTGGCAATATATCATAATTGTGATTGGTTTATGGTAATAGTGGAGCCCAAGATGGATTGGAAAGTTAATGTGATATCAATTTTTGGAGAACGTGATGCCCCATGCATTCAATGCATGGGACGCGGATTTTCATCCATTGAGGTATACCACCTTTCGTTGGGGTTTTGGCATATAATTTTGATTTTGTACTAGTAAGTGACACCCTATTCCAAAGCTCGACCATGGTGGTGGTGTTAACCAGAGACTTGTTTTTAGAGAACATTTAAGTGCCAAAGGAAGGTATGCTATTCTGGATTGTATCCATCATATGCACCTTTCTTTTTTGCAGAAAATGGTTTTAGAATAGCTCTGCTTGACTGGTAATGAGTATGTTTGTTCTTTTCTCCTTCTCAAGCTCGTTTTTGTCATTCCAAAAGAAATAATTCCTTGTTTTATCATTCTATCATTTACCCGCATCCCGAAAATTGTTATCTTCTGGTCCTAACTGTGTGAGTTCACTGTATATGACTTGTTTTGACTCGGTGTAGCTTCTTTCCTGCTCTTTTTCATAAAATATACAGGCTCTATAGTTGCCTCATTTTCCACTCATTAAGATTTGAAATCCTTAACCAAAAGTGGGAAAGGGACTCGTGACTTTTCCTCTACATGTATAATAGTTTTCTTTTAAGGGTCTCAAACCCATGTCTTCAAAGACTTTATGGGATTCTGCTTGACCACGCGTTGCAAAATCTTCTTTAAACATTACATCGGTTTACTTGTATTGCAAACCCTACTGTTGTGGCCTTAACTCTGAGGTTGGGAAATATTTGGTTGTATCGTTTTATGTTAAACCTTAGATATTATTTTGGTCCTGTACATGACAGAAAAGTGCCTTATTTTAAACCCAGACTGTTGAGGTATTTTTCATGTTTTTCTGACCCGATATCTCGCTTTCCTTACACAGAGAATGGTTAAGCTTATGGTCAAGGTTGATATATTTATCGAACAAGTTTAATGGTTCTATGCAACCCAGTTTCAAACTCTTATGGGCTTTGATAATTGTGTATGAGTTGTGTATGCAATATTTAGGGCCTTTTTCACCTAGTTCGATTAAAGAAATAAGGGGTTCGAACCTTTGTATTATATTTTATGACTTGTTTGGCAACAATGTAAAAATGAGGAAAATTATGCCATAAAGTTTTGGCTCTCGATATAGTCTGTATTGATTTTATTGGCACAATCAATTGATATAACCCTTGATGTATGATATTAAAGGTTTTGTGCAGATGTTAGATCACATTTACATATATATTTGGTTTGGAATTCCGGTTATTAGTTATGGACATGAAGATTTGAATTGAAAGAAAATATAACTCAGATTATTTTTGTGATTTGAAAATGTTTTATTATGCATAGAGGACCAAATCCCTCATACTTCCACTTTTCTTTTGCTATTCTTTAATTCCCAGGAACATATATCATTTTAAAATTTCATCTTTCCTCCTCTTGTTGTATGAGATAAGAAATGTTTTCTCTATCAGTTTGATATGGATATTTAACAGTAGAAGTATATTTTGATCAATTTAAAAATTGTGGTCAAGGGCAGAATTGGAAAGGGATATATTTCAAGGTGATTTTTCAAGGAATTACATGAATTATTCCTAGTTCCAAATTTTATTTTCATTTTTATCCATATTTCTTCCCCCTGATACATAAGCAAATTTCAAAGGCCTCTTTTGGAAATAGACAATGGATATGTTAGTAGTTAATAAAGATATGTTTGATGTGATATGCATGAGATGATTATTGGAAGACATTGAAATTATTAGTTAATGGTTGATATCTAGTGTGTTGTTATTTTTGAACATGTGACACTCTTTCGTTCCCATATATATTCATTTTCCATACATTATAAAGCCTCTCATATTCTCAATTACATTGTAATTCCCATGTTTTTAAATAATGATTATTTGTATGATGCGTTCAAGCATTTCAAAGTCAGATGAAAGTTTGTTTTGAAGTTGTATTTCCCTCTTATCCCTGGTTGTTGGTATGCTTGATTATTGATCAAGTCAGATCTATTTTAAAAACTATGTTAATGAAAATGGTATCTGATGTTTCGCTTGCTATTGTATGCATACTCTAATTTATCCTTATACTTTATAGATGAGATTTTTTAGTAGAGGTGGTCATGGCAGAGGAAACAAAGGTAGAGGAAGAAGGCCAAATGATTTTAGCAAGGGAGAAACAAAAGACTCGAATTTTCAATTCACTTTGATGTTGATTCTAAAGAGTTTAATCAACTCTTGCAGATATGTTTTCTGAACTTAGTTGGACAAAGTTCCTTTCAACCTCCTCCTCCACCTGAAGGACCACCTTTTCGTCATCATCCTAGCATCTCTCATATACCAGTACAACCACATGTGTCCTTACCACCCGAGATCCTAGTCAATGATGGTTGCAATGATGTCATAAATCCACCCCAAGTTCAAGCTCATGTATGACACAAAATGTTAATACCATTACCTCCTCCTCCACCTAAGTGTCATTCCCTACACATTGCATCAGAAGTATCTCATGATCATTCAACTCGACCATTAAAAAAACTTAAGCCCCTTGCCCAAGAACCCGAACCTTCCAAAGAGAAACAATTGGCCAATTCTATAAAGTTTGGCCAGTCTAAAGCATCCTCATGCTCAATCACCTCACATTCCCAACACCCTGGACATGATGATGGACATACCTATTTTGAATATATGCACCCAAAAGCATCAACAGTTAAAGGTAAAATGCCCATCAAGGCAGATTCACAGACGCCCAAGCTGACAAATTCTAACAAAAGTGGACAGAGGCAGACTTCCTCACATAAAAAACATGATTTATGATTTTATCATGTTATTTATTTTGATTTCACTGATTGGGACAGACTTTACTTATTTTGGACAACAATTTTTTTTTTTTACAGCAATATATTTGGACAGCATGTTGACTTACTTATTTTTTGGCATATGCATGCATATGTACTTGGTATATGAGAGTCACAAGTATGTTTTGGAACATTTGATGTGTGAGATGATTGGGATACATGTTTATAATGATATTTTGATGATATTGATGCATATTTATTGATCGGGGAACAAGGGGATATTTTGGAAATTAAACAAAAGAGTTGTTCGGGGGTCCCCACCTATTAGTTAATATTTATTATACCCGTATTATTATTTATTATTATTTACCTCTGAGTTGTCCTTGTTTAACTAAAAGTTATTTAAATAACTTGACTAAAAGTAGTTGGAACTACTCAAAAGTACTTTTGGAGAATAAAAGGAGAATTGAAGGGATAAGCAAAGAGAGAGATATAGAAGCAAAAACTTTGATAAGGTTTGATCTTGCTTTAGAATGAGATTACATCACTACTTCATTCATTTTTGAAACACTTAAAAGCTAAGAACTTCTTGTTGATAGTAGGGTTTTACTGAAGGTGGCAATAAGAAGGACCAAGAATCATTGCACTACAAGTAAAAGACCTTGTAGCGGAGGTTTTTAGTGTTACAAAATTAGCAAAAATTGTCAAAAAAACCTTCGCTAAAACATTTGTCTTTGGTAGCAGATGTTTTTGCAGAGATTATAACAGAACTTCATTATAACTAAAAAAATATGGGCAATCAGAGGTTTTAGCAGATGTTTTACTAGGCGGTGAGCTTCATGGTGTATACACACTGGTGCATTCTCAAACTTAAAGCACTCGTGCTTACATTTCACCGAAAGCACTGGGGCAGTGAAAAAAATATTGGGGCAGAGGTGCTCTTCCAAATAATAATGCATCGGTGCTTTAATAATAACATTGCACCAGTCGACCCCGGATGGGGTGTCACAAGGGATATCGTGGCAAGTGGCAATTGAGGGTACTGGGCGCCGTGGTATGGACACGCATGCCAGGAATGTGCAATGGCCAGTCACCCCACCGGGTATTTAATCGCTTAAATTTTGATATGAAGGGCATTTACGCAGGAGTCCTTTCGCTGCACGTTCAAATGTGTTGGGCTATAATGGCGACGGTTATGTTATTCAGGCTCATTCCACCGAAGCTAGGCAGTCACCCTACTTGCCTCCTCTGGTGCGAGCAAGAGCCCCTCCCCCCCCGTTACTCTTTGACCTTCGCTCCCTCTGCACTTCCTATCGACTGCTCCATGACGAGGCCACGAGGAAAACCACGACGAGGAGCGTCGTGGAAGCCTCGACGACCTTCGCTCTCTCCACCAGACACTTCCTCCGACGATTCTCAGCCCAGCTTTCAAACAGTTTCATCCTTTGTAAATCTGCAGCCTCCGCATTTTGGCTCCATGGCCATTATCCCAAATACTTCAATTACTCTGCATCGGCTTCTCCCCGACCCCGGACCATCCCAACCTCCCGCCAGCAACTTGGGCCATGGCCAAGCCTCTCAGAGTCAATCCAGTCCGCCAGCAACAGGTAGCCCGGCTCCCTTTGACAAAGCACAACTCAGGGACAACTTAGCCACTCTGTACACCCTGGTATTTGAGCTGAGGCAGGAGGTTGCAGACTTTCACTTTCGGGTGGAGGTCACGGAGATTAAGGTGGCCGACTGTCTCCAAATTCTGGCATCCTTGCGCGATGCCTTGTTTCCAAATTATGACACAGAAGTCGAAGATGAAGACCCCGGAGTCGAGGGAGATGGCGTCCCGCATCCTGAGACGAGCACACCAAGAAAGCGCAAGGAGGAGGAGATGCATGAGGATAGTGCCACTGTAGCTGAGCGCACTCAGGAGCAAGACGAGCCTGGGTACTATGAGCATGGACCCGCGGATCCTCCAGCCACTTGGCCGACCTACAAGCCAGGTGTCTAGGCTTACTTTGCTTAGTTTCCAGGTGTCTAAATGTCTAGGTCCAATAGGAATGCAACAGACAAGTTATGTTCTCTTTATTTTGCTTATGACTTAATAGCCCAACTTTAACGGGCCGGCTGGACTGGTTTCCTCCGTGATGGGG
Source organism: Picea mariana (assembly GCA_032191745.1). Taxonomy (NCBI): domain Eukaryota; kingdom Viridiplantae; phylum Streptophyta; class Pinopsida; order Pinales; family Pinaceae; genus Picea; species Picea mariana. The sequence continues at coordinate 384,620 of JASDQU010736227.1, forward strand.
CAGTCCAGTAACTGCAGCCCGTATGACTTGGCAATGTTAAACTGGTTTTTTTGGAAGCTTCTAATATAGTAATACTTTTATTTACAAAAAAAAAAACATTGCACCAGTCGAATCTATGATACCATGCACTATTGTGTTATGAGACAAACTCAACCGGTGCATGAAATTTAGAATACACCGATGTGGAAGTTTGATACAAAAGCATTGGTGCATTGTTTTAATTAAACGCATCAGAAGGCTGATTTTTATTATTATAATTGTTGTTGTTAAAATAGTATTATGATCTATGTCGGTTCATTGTATTACAACATCGGTGTGCATTTTATTACAGCATCGATGTTTTTTAGCATTAAACACACCGATGTTCATTTTCTCTTTTTAGAAACATTGACATGTGACAGTACAATTATTGTTATTTTTTAATTCCATTGTTCATCAAAAAATTGGCATATATCTTATAATAGTATTCATATAAATTAAATTTTGAGTAGTTCATTTGGATATGATGTTTGGATTAATTTGTTATATCATCTAATTTTGCATCTCTTCATTATAATATGTAATCATCCATATATTTGATCAGCGATGTAACATGTCACAACGACATTGGACAACGCAATAGAATAAAATAAAACGTATTTTATTATATATGAATAAGAGGTTCTTTGTCATAAAAAATGGGACACTTGTTGGTAGCCCGTTGTATTTCAATTGGGACACTATGTCCATTACATTAAACAAAATGTTTGATTTTCACAAACAATTATTTCAAAAAATACAATAGCTTGCATTGATATCCAAATATATTGATCATCATTCTTTGTTGGAATTGTTGGCAATGCTCAAGCTACTTCCATGACTTGGGTTATTTGGCCAAATGTTTTGTTGATTGCCTCGATTGTTTTCCTCTTCTTCAAGTTCCATCTACAAAAATAAAAATAAAATGTAATGAGTATATCTACATTGGTGAGATTGAAATAAATAATATACATGAATGTAAATTGAAAAGCGACGTACCATAGAAAGAATTGAGTCCTAAATGATACACATTCTTTCAAAACCAAATCTCATGCCTTCTATCAACAACCCTTTTGTTGGCACATTTCCGTACTTTATTTCCTCCAAGTTTTTTACCCCATAATAAATCATAGATTTAATATAAATGATTTTTTTGGTTCCATTGATTATAAAATGAGAGAAGTAAAATAACATAGATACTTACAAATTCCACAATTAATTTTTTATACGCCAACATATACTCACAACCCATACTTAATCCAGTGTCAATCAATTCTTCTGATGGCTCTTCTTTGTATGTTAGCACATGTTTGAAGACATTCAAGGATGGTTGTTGTAAAACAACTTAAAATATACAAAAATGAAATCTTAAGTTGTTATAAGCAAATAACAATTACTCACAAACTTTGTTATCAACCCTTTTCTTCCATGTCGTCTTGTTTTATGTGTTGAATGGGTTCCATTTTGTTTTCTTTTCTACAAGAAAATACTTGAAAATTAATATTTAATGCTAAATTATTTATTTATATGTACCTAATAGAAAAATTCAATGATTTCGTACATTTGAAGTACGTTGTTGTTGAGATTGCTCCTCCTGCGATGCAATTATGTCCATTTCTTTGACCATCTCCTTGTACACTTTTTTGGACATTCCTACTGGCATATTTCGGATATCAGCTCGTTGATCCTTTGGGATTTTTATAATCTTCCTGAAAAAAGTAACATGATAATAAACTATTTTTATATTGATATATGAAAACTAAATATAACCGAATTGATATTAATAAAGGAATATTTTGTAGTAATATATATTCTAGAAAAGCATTTTTAGAAATATAACTTTTTGAATTATTCTTTTTTGTTGTTGTATGTTTTTGCTCTCGCAAGTCTCATGGGTCTCATTGACCATTGTTCTGGAAATGCTTCATGTAGTTTAGATATTACCATTTCTGGAATCATTGGATTGATTTATGTATTTTAAGTGGAAAGACGTTTATACGTTCATTCCACTATATGCCTCATAGTTTTGTAAAATAATTTCCCCCTTTCATTAACCCCCAATGCCACTCTAGATGAGATAAGGGCCAATTCATCATCCTTTACATCTTCTATAATTTTAATTTTCTTAGGATGGCCTTTTGTTCCTTCGTTGTTGGTCCCTATAGAACATTAAACATATGTGAATTAATAGATTGTTTGAAACATGTTATCTAATATTCTTAAGTATATTATTAATGACAATTCAAAAAAGAACTCATATTGAACAATGTTTTTTCATTCACTTGATTCATACTTTCGCAATTTTTCCATCAAGCTTTTATGCTCTCTTGCACTTAGATCACAAAGAATCTTATCGAGCTTCCTCATTCTATGGCTCTACATGACACACACTAACCAATACATATTAGTTAAAATTACATATAGTTCAAACATATCATTGTGTCGATCATCATTTTTGTTACTTGAACTATTCTTAGACATTTTTTATCAATATACAACTTGTACCATTAAATATAGAAGCTATTAAATATGTTTTATAAAAAAATCACATAATTTTCAACTAAAAAAAAATATGGCTTCTGGTGCGCTTTAATAATATAAAAGCAATGATGTGTTCGATATAGGAAACACCTCAACAGGGAAAAATATTTAAGCATATAGGGGCTTCCGCAGTGCAAGATATTAGATATTATTTTTGGGATTAACTGCGTAGTGTAAGTCATTAATCTATGACTCATATTCATGAGTATTAGTCGCAACTGACCAATAATTCTCATGATTTGAATAGTCCACTTAGCACTCATTGCATCGGGTGATGCTC
>JASDQU010736227.1:398983-463374 GCA_032191745.1 Picea mariana
TATATATATATATCATGAACAAGTCAAATAACTATTATAACATATCTGGTCCAATCGATGTGATAATTATATCTACAACAGTAGTGGAGGCATGGTCTGTAGTATAAGATGATGGATGGTCAGGAGCAAGTGGAAGATCAGGAGGTGGTTGGTCGACTCTGTGAGGAGAAGTAGAAGGTGGAGGAGGAGGTGGTCGGTCGACTCTTTGATGAGAAATGGGGGGTGGAGGAATAGATGTTTCCTACTCATTTGGATGAGGTGATAAAGGAGGAGGAGGACATGGAGAAGGATCACGACCACCCTCATCAGTTGAAGGGGTATTGGATGAACGGGTACTAGAGGAAGAGTGTGTATCATCGGTAACCCTCCTCATTGCTAGTAGCCTGGTATCTCTAATGATATTATGCATAAGAGGCATCATATAGCATGGCATCTCCCTCCAAATCTCCAAGAGCATAGTATCAACCCTGATGTCTCATATCAACACAAGGYAGACTCCCACCTCAACCAAAAGTGCACAGAGTCGGTTGCCCAACTCCAACCTAAATCTAGTATCCAGCCTATGGCGCATGTCAGGTATTTGCACCCGAGGTCCCTGACATGTCTCGTCCTCAAGCATCTCCTCATATGCATCTGGTGGGGGAGGAGGCACGTCCCAAAGGAATGTGCCAATATCTGCAAAATATATAGTAGACAATAATAATTATACAACTTCACTAAACAATTTAATAAAACAAGTTAAAGAACGTGTTAGAATTGATTTTATTCTAAGTAAGTAAGACATAAAATGAAACTAGATTAATTTAAACAAAACATTAATATTACCTCTAGAATTTGGTGGCTCATCCGGTGTGAAGAGGTTGTTTGGACATCCTCGCCAATCCAGCCCCGCGTAAGGAAACGACATCATCACGAACATGCGATTAATCTCACTGGATAGTATCCCAAGTGCTTTAGTGGAAATCCTGGCTAGAAACTCCGGTTGGCCCCTTTTGGGAATCATCTCGCCCCACATGTGCATCCGCACCTGAGTCATCGGCCTAAAAGGATGATGGGAAAAAGTAGGCCATGTCTCTAGAAACCTCTTAAAAAATAAATAAAACAAATCTTAAGCAAAAGGGAACTTAGTCCTCCCATGTATCATAGCACAACATCTATCTAGAGCTATATAAAATTGCCACAAAAAAATGGCAAACCATATAATACATTGTGGCCTCTATACCAAAGAATAAACATAGTACAAAAGAGTGCAACTAATGCACTTCCCATCACTGGTAAAGTTTTCAGTGGTCATCACTAACAGTGAGAGACACCTAACCTCCTCTGCACCGAAAGAAGCTATCTGTAGTTGTCCATGAGACACCTGAAAATCAGCTGGAGAAAGTACATCAACCCCAATATATATATGAGAGTACATGAGTTGACTCTCTGCTACAACACCGACTGAGACATCAAGGAACTGGGGAAAATCCTCCCCTCTCCTGGATATCCCAGTGATAAAATATATATCCTCCTCAGTGGGTTGGTACCATTGATTAGGACCGACATGGAAAGCCTATCGATGGACATCCCATCAACGGATTAGTTGCACCAAGAACCTGGAGTGCCCCTTTAGGGATGTATCATCCTCATAGTACTTAAGGAGGCCTACATTCCTCGAGAGGACATGGGTCATTGGAGTAATAGGGCAATGGTACAAATCCCTCTCCCTCTCCCTCACCTCCCAATCTCATACAACACTATACAGGTCAACCCTCTTCTCCTACTACTATTGTTGCTCTATCCGTTGAAATCTTTGCATGATTAACATATAAAATACATCAGTGTCATACATAAAACATAAAAAAACATTTAGTAAATGAGAAATTTATTTATAAATATGGAAAAATAACTTTCTTCAAAAATTAAGTAAATTTCATCACTGGTGCAGCCAAAAAACAGTCAAGGACTCCCTGTGGTGCTTATGTTATTTGTGAGCACCATCTATGATGCACACATGTAACATAATGCACTGTATAAAATTTGTTATATTATTTTATGTGATGCGTTGTATAACCTTACCGCACTGGTCCGTTAAGGTTAACTGACGCACCGCCTAAAATAATAAAAACTTAAAAACCTAAAGCACTATAAAACCATTTTTTTTAAATTTTGTTACTACGGTGTGTATCCTTTCACGACATGCACCAGTGTGTTACAGGAAAGGCGACTCACCTCACCAATAATTTTTTTTAAATCAATAATTACAGTACTTTGGCATTTAGGTTCTAATTTTTTATGGTGGTGCGTTGGGTAATCATTAACGCACTGGTGCGTAATTTTACCAAAGCACTGCATAAAATAATATATCTGATTTATGCAGTGCGTCATTTAACGTAACACCCTGGTGCATTAACGTAATTTCGACGCACCACAAAAAATCAGCTATATTATTTTAGGCGGTGCGTTGGTAAAATTGTGCACTCGTGCATTAAAGTTTACCCAACACACCAGTGTGTTAGAGTTTACAAACACACCGCCAAAAAAATTAGGCATGGTGTTTCAGTACACCCTGTAAATTTTTAGGGTGCACCGTCCACGGTGTGAGACAAATGACTCGAACGCACCACGCAAAAAAGAAAAAATTAAACGGTGGAAATTTAACTGAATTTTGAATTTTAATCCACTAAAATTTTAAGTTATAAAGAAATAAAGACATTACCTAGACATTTCCTCGTTGGGGAGGCATGGTTGCCACGTAGTCCAAAAAACCAAATTTTTCCATCGTTTGGCAAAATTCAAAATCCATGCACTCAGTAACGGATGGAAGGAAGGTAATCAAGGGAAGCACCAACGGTAGGGTGATTCAGAGAGGAAAGTGTTGCACCAGTGCTTGAGAGCTCTACAGCACTAAAAAGTATAAAAATGAATTTTACGACCGATAAATTTTTTTTTATCTAACCTTGTTATGATGCACTCAATTATTAGAGGCATCGATGCATCAGTATTTAAGTAGTGCAATGGAGTATTTTTTTTTAAATAACCCTACCACGGTGCGCCATTTTTTAGAGAACCGGTGTACACCAGTGCATCAGTATTTAAGTAGCACACCAGAGTATTTTTTTTTGAAATAACCCTACCACGGTGCACCATTTTTTAGAAAATCGGTGAGTTCATAGTAGAAAACGCACCGGTGTGTTATGTATTTATAAAAGCACCGTAAAAAAACATCTGCTAAAACTTCTACCTTCTCGCCTCCGCTAGTGTCCTCCACTATAAATGGATTTTGGGGCTATTTTTATAGGGCTTCTGCAAAAACCTCTACTAGAGGATGTTTTCCTTGTAGTGTTGATAGTTGACATGCTTCAAAAGGTTGATCATTTGTTTTTGATAGTTTGTAAATTCTTATTGGATTTTTGAATTGATTTTCAGTACTAATTAGGAATTTAGTGCGGAGTCAAGGCAATGACATACTATGGCTTGTTGATACAATTATTTTTCAGTCTTGGTTTTACTTAGAAGACACCGGTCGTCTCTGTGTGATGTAACATTCCACCTATGACTTCTAAGTCTTATTCTGGTCCTTACCCATTCTGGGGTATGAAGGAATGTTTTTGGTTGTATTTCAGAACTGAATAAATAAAATCATTTGATGGTTTTGAGGTCTCATTTTCAACTATACATGTAATCTTTATTACAATTTTTTTGTTGTACGACTATTCATTAAATCTATTATAATTTTCTGATATAATATTTATTTATTTCTTTGTCATAACACAACATAAAATACAACATTGGTCCCAAGAACATATTTCTTGAGGATTGATAGATATTTTTGCAAAAGGCTATAAACATAGGGTAACAATCCCAACTATCTTGCCTTAGCCCTGCAAGATTCGAAAATGTTGGTATTAGGATAATCATCCATTTTCATCAACATTTATTTAGCAACCATACTGGGGGACTTATCCATAGTTTTTTGGTAGTTGTAACTATTTATGTTCTTAGTTTTCTTTTATTTTCATTGCTTAGTTTTCTTCTTTTATTTTCTGATTTCATGACTTTGCATGTTGTATGACAACCCAACATTGGTGATGGTTTGGATGATCAAACTAATATTTCTTTGACTTTATTCAATCTGATTTTAGAAAAATCTCACAGTCGCGTTCAACTTCATCGTTCTTGGGAGGTTATTGCTAGAGACGTTATAATCTGTGAACAGTGGGAAGCTCAACAAAGGCAAGCCCGAAATCAACCCCCTCGGTAAGAGGTTATATTAAGTCCTCTCAATCTCTTTCTTCTCAAAGAACAAGAGGTTTATCCCTCGAGTTCAATCCTTTATCTGAAATTGGAAGAAGAAAAATTGTCTTAGAAAGTCAATAACCTAAGCTCCGTAGACCTTTATCTAACTCTCTTAGTTCATATCTCGTTGAGTCTTCTTCTCAAGCTATTTTGAGAAATCGTTCGATCAATTCCTTGTTTCATAATCAACCAGAGGTTATTCTCTCTAGAGATTAGTGTAACTTCTATGACGATAATCATGAAGAAAGCACTTGTGAGGTTAAGAAAAGGGCACAAGAGTGAATCTTCGGCAAAAGGACAGAAACAACTATTGTTACCTTAGATTGGGCTCTTGAGGAAGATGTGATGTTAGTAAACACGAGGAATAAATCGTATGCAAATAAAGGGAAGAGTAATACTCCCAATACTACCTTTGCTCCCATCTCCTCTTCCCAAAACACAAATCCTCATGTTGTCACGGAAACTCAAAGTCCACGGACATCAATCTCTTTTAATCCATCCAAGTATAACATTCTTAATCAACTCGCTAACATAAAAGCAGATGCATCTCTCTTGGACATGGTCACCATCCCAGAACAACAACAATATCTTAAAAATTGTATGGAAGGTAAAACTTCTCCAATAGATAGTATATCTAAAAAACTTGATGGGGATGAATCACATGTAAATAGGATAGGTGTAAATAATTTTAGGAATCCTATTAAAAATCCTCTTTTTTATATTTCTGTAAAAATAATGGATAAGATAGCTCAGTGTGGCTTAATAGATGGCGTATTTGACCCTAATGTCATGTCCAATATTATTATGTAAGAACTAGGACTCTCTTGTACAAATGAAAACATGAGGAATATGTTGTCCTATAATAATCAACAACAATAAACAATTTGTGAAATTAAGGATGTAACTCTAGTTCTTTGTGCCCATCCCGAAATTAGAACCACTCGCAATATTCAAGTAGTTCACATGCGTGTTAGTAATTACTCAATTATTTTGGGTAGGGATTGGTAGGCTTTAACTAGTGGTTATCTATCGTTAGATGGTTCACATATGTCCATCCCTAAAAATGGAAGAATATGATTATTTTAGAGGACAGATTAATTTCATCGTCTATTGAGAAAGTTCCTTAACCTAATGTAAATTATATTGACGAAGATATGGGTGTCTATTGTTTTTTTGTTGATGAAGATGATGTTGCTCTTGAATAGCCAGAGGATTATGATGATGGTATGCGGAAAATTCACTTTTATGGTGCATGTTAAAGTGAAGGGAACCAAGCAGGCATTATACTATACTCTCGTGTAGGTAAAATTCACAGTTTTTCCTATAGACTATAATTTTCATGTACAAACAATGTTATTGAATTCAAGGCCTTACTGCTAGGAATTGAAAATGCTTACAACCTAGGATGTGGTCAACTCACTGTCTTTGGAGACTTGGAATTTGTTGTCAATCTGGTTAGAAAAATCTATAATCCCACTAACAAGTTGCCAAAAAGATACACCTAAGATGTTTGGATTTTAATTCAAAATTTGTTGTCTTTTAACATCACTCGCATCAAAAGGGAATTGAATTCAATGGTTGATAGGTTAGGTTTTTTTGTAGCCTCAATTACAAGGAAATTATTCCCTCGAAGACCTGATTGCATATTTTCATCATTATATCGACCTCATCTTCCTAATAATGAGGAATCATGGCAAGTTTTCTCGGATGATGAAAGCATTTGTGCTTTTATTCAGAATGAGCCCTATAACCCGAAGGAAATAATTTCACTTAAAAATAATAAAATTCCTAAAGGTTTGACTCCTCTTGAAAGCTTATTCTTAACTAGTGATGTTAGCAACAATAAATATTGCAACGAAGAGTAGTCAAAACAAAAAATAGGAGATATCATTCCAGTGAACATTGGAACTCGGAAAACTCCAAAGATATTAAAAATAGGAGCCCAATGTTTTGAAGATGAGAAGAAGAAATTCATGGATTTGATCCATGAGTTTATAGATGTTTTTTCCTGGTCTTATGAGGATCTTCGTGGTTTTGATGCTAGTGTCATCCAACATGCTATTATGATTAAGGAAGGAGCAATACCTATCAGACAGAAAGAGAGGACCATTAGCCTTACTCTTGAAGCTACAATTAGAAAAGAAGTGGAAAAATAATAAATGTTCATATAATATTTTCGGTTAAATACTCTATGTGGGTGTCTAATTTGATTCTTGTATGGAAAAATACAGGTGAGATTAGATTGTGTGTTGATTTCCGTGCACTAAATAGAGCTAGTGTTAAAGAAAAATTTCATCTTCCATGTTATGGCAGAAGTTGTAGGTTGGGAAAATCTTGACCCAACCAAGGAACAAGTGCTATATATTTGGGAATCCTACACCCAATGTCACCTCTATGTAGGTCTTGCACTTCAAGGGTGACTAGGTCACTCTAGGGAGGTGATCCCGGTGACCCTAGGGGGATTGAGACGGAGATGGAGGGAAGTGGAAAAGAAGCCCCTAGATATCAAGTCTAAATGGAAATAAATGTAGGAAGAGATGCCTTGCAAGTTAAGTAATGGTTGCCCCACAAGTATAGTGCTTTTTTCGGATGAGTGTACCTGCCTGAGACATAAGAAAAGACACTTTGCAACAGTATATGTTAGTTGGATCAGCAAGTTAAAATTGTTGTCCCTAGTTTGCAGCAGTAGATAACAATATATATCAACAAATAAATGATACTATAAGCTTCTCAATAAGTGCTAGATATCAAGTAGAAAATACAAGAGAAAGACTAGCTAAACTCAAGATGAAAAGCCAAAATTCTAGCACAAAAGATAAGGTTGTTGTAAACACTTGTCTGCAACAAATTATATCAACCTTATGGCTGTAACATTCAATTTATTACAGCAATAAAATCTGCCACCAGAATCCTCTCAAAATTTTCCAAAATGTGCACTAGGACAAGTAGAGTAAGTGTGCAAACTTTGAGGAAAAAACAATGGTTGATAAGAGAGTTATTAAAGCACGTATGTTAGGGTTTCTGCAGCCCTAATGGTTGAAGATGCAATTTTGTAACAGCATAAATAAGTAACCCCTAGATGGGGATGCCCTAGTGGTTGTGAGGTGCCCAAGGCACAAGGAAAACAATCCACCTAGCAAAAAGCAAAAATGACCGAAATTCACGTTTCCCAATGCAATAACTTTATATCTCCAATGCAACAAACCAATGACTAGTGCCTTTACTATTGGGTTAATGGAGTCACAAGGAGTTTATAGAAGCTACCTCCTTGGGGGTGTAATCCCTTTTACTTCCCAAGCCAAGTTTCTTTAAGCTAGGGTTTAAGTTAAGAGGGTGTATGCCCTTGTACTTGTCTTAGCAAACCCTTAATTAATGAGGTGAAGCAAGCAAAAATGGTGAAGACTATGGTGGGGGTGTATGCCCTTATACTTCCCACCCATCTCCTAGCATAACACAACTTGACTTGAAATAAATGAAAGCAAGAGAGTAAAAACCATACCAATATCAAAAGAAATGCTAAGACAATTCACCACAAGAGCTAGAAATCATCATCCAAAGCTAGTGCTACGCCTTCTTCCATCAACCATTCATAAAATCAGCCATACACAAGTGCACAAGAGCTAAAATAGCCAAGGAGGCTGAAAATTTCAGACCAAAACCTCTTGTGAGAGGAAATTTATCATTTAAAATGAGATCTTATGATCTCTATTTATACAAAAATTAGCCAACATGGCTTGTCCACAAAATAAGGAGTAAAACAAAATATTAGGGGTCAACAACCCTAATCTTGCCCCCCTAACACAATAATATTAAACAATTCACTTAAAATTTCATCTTTTGCACAAATTAAACCCTAATCTAGGATGATGTCACCCCTTTAGGGGATGTTTTGCCACTTTGAGGAGGTCGTTGGTGTTGGAGAAGCATGGAAGGGCCTCTCAAGGTCATGTGTCAAGAATCTAAATGATATCATCATGGTGAAAACCCCTTTCTCCTAAAAATGTTCGAGTGCAAATGAGGGGCACCTCACCACCAAGCCCTAGCTCCCAATATCATGATGTCATGCTAAAAACTAGGACGTTTTTCCCCTCCTGGGAAAATCGTTTGGCAAGCAATGGGTAAGATCAATCATCCAAGTTATCATCACGGTTGTCCAATTCAACTCTCTCTCATCTGGCATATGGGCCCCTGACATCAAACTTGTGGGCTTGTAGCCCCATGGAAGCCCAAGCTAGGCTTTTTCTCCCAAAATTGTCCACCAGCTAGGTCCTCCAAAGACAAATGAACATGCCCTCCAAGGATCTCAAGTCATAACATCATGATAAGTGGATCCAATCAATATATAAGCCATTTAATCATGTGCATCAAAGATTACTATATCAAACAATTAACATATCAAATATTTTGTGCGACTTATCAAGCTTAAGTATGGGAGGGATGACGAGGTGTCCTATCGGGTATATCTTTCCCTAGGTCAAGGAGATCCTCCAAGAGGTCCATCTCTCATCCATATAGAGTGTATGATGTGGATGGGGTTAAGACTCAATGGCATAAGGCTCATGACATACTAGGGGTCGTGGTGTCTCATTCATGGGTGCCTTTATAGAGTGTGTGTGGTACCTTTGTCCACAATGCACTTTTTCCAAGCCCATCTTTTCCCTTTTATATTTCTTTCTTTATATTTTCTTTAGCACAAGGAAAGGTTGAAGGTCACTACCCTGGCGTGGTGACCAGATGGTGGAAATGTCACCCACAAATTCCTAATCAAAATGAGAAGGTTGGCTCATGATGAGACCCCCTTTCTCTCAGCCATGCAACTAAGAGTCAATGCCCTGGTTTGGTAACCATATAAGGACAATGTTATACCACTAGATATCCATGGACGTGATAGGTCGGCTCATGATGAGACCTCTTATCCTTCAATCTACCTTTCAAGCATTTATTTGTTATATTACGACTCCCATTTTATTCAAAGATAAGTGTTTTATTGTTTTATTGGGTGATCCCTTGCCAAAGCATATCAAAGGTTCATGTATGGCTTTTATATTTTTCCCAACACCAACCCCTCTAGGATTTATCCCCTTATTCCCATAGAATGAGGGACAACCCCTTCTTGGGTCAATAAACCCTAAAATCCCAAGAGATAAGGAAGCGAAGGGGAATAATGATGGAAAATGGTAAGTGTGGTTGGGAATGGTACGATGGATTATTAAGGGATTTTCGAGTAGCAAACCCATTCCCAAAGAACACCACTTACTAGGGCACAATGTCAACCACCTCTAGCCACATGATGAAAATCTAGCGAGTATTCCTAGATTTCACAGAGATTGGTCCTGGCTGACAGGTGGTAAATGAAGGTAGTATGGCGAAAGTTGTACATGGAGTTGGGAATGTTAGATTCCAACTCGAATTTGGGGGACTCTTGGATCTTGATGGATTTCTCTTTGTTCCAGGGTTGAGGGTTAACTTGCTCTCAGTCTCATCCTTGTAGAATGTAGGATATTGTGTATTGTTCAAGAGGGAACATGTATTTATCTACAGGGAGGGAGTGGACCCAGTAGAGCTGCAGTTGATCGGTAACTGGGTGGACAGGTTGTATATGTTGAGAGGACAACCTTCAGTGTATGATTCAACATCGGATGAGGAGCATGAGGAGGCTTTTGAGACTGCGGTGGCACCAAGGATTTAGTCTTGCATTCCGAGATAAGAGAGTGAGTCTCTTATGATCATTGGTAGAAGGCTTAGCGAGGTTGATCGAACCAATGCTCAAGATGAAGTGAGCTCCGGGTTTCGGGAGGTTGCCGAAAGAATATCTTCTAGTTCAAGTTTTGTGCAGGTGTTGAGGATGGCTCCAAGTTCAGAGGAAGATCCTGCATAGCACAGCGTGATGGGACTAGATGATGGATATGGCAGCGAGTACATCCCTCGCTAAGAGGGAGTGTTATCTTTTTAGACCGGGAGGTACTCCACATGTTTTGTCTTGTATGCGGATGTTACCTTATATTTACGATACCAGTCACTTAACTTTGTAATAGGTTCTTATAAAGTTGTTTTAAGTGGTTCTTTTATTAAAGTAACTTTTTAATAAAGTGTACCTTCTATTTTTAAAGTGACTTTATTTTCATAAATCACTTTTGTAATAACGTGAAATCACTTTAATATTTCAAGTGATTCATTTTGGAGGGAATGGATCATGACACTTGATCTTGAAAAAGGAAAGATCTAATCTTGGAAATTGGATTTAGGGATGGGGAAGGTGAAAAGACACTTTTGAGGGAAAATGTCATTTTCATATTTATAAAAGAATGCATTGGGTAGTGTGCAAGACACATTGAAAGAAGATTGAGAGAGATTTTATGAGTAAGCTTGAGAGAGGAAAGTGAGCAGCAAAGGGGGTAGGTTTTCTAAGGGAGCTATGGCACAAATCCCAAAGAAATATTTTATGTTTTGTGGCTGAGATGTTTTCTGTTGTGGGAGGTCGTACTGTACGGATCCGTACAGTCCATACAGTAGTATGTATTTGGCACAAAAATTGAGGCAGTATTGGGCACGAATTTTGAGGTGGATTTTAGATTTTTACTTGATATTTATGGGCCATACAGAATAGTCCATACAGCTGACTGTGGGCATAGAAATAAAGGTACAATATAGTACGTACAACACTACAGATTTGGCATGAAAATCGAGGCAGAATTTAGTGGGACTGTTTTGGTGCTGTGAGGTAGTTTCCTTGGCTAGAAATGTGTATTTGTTGTTGTTATGTACTTTCCTGAAAGTTGAATAATATATATCTCTCTCTCTCTCGTTGGGTTTGCCCACATTTGGGTTTTCCCTTCCATTTGCCTAAATTTCTAAGTTTTATCGGTTGTTATCCATTGTGTTTATTTCAGCTGCTATTTTTCTTAGCAGTGTGTATTTCTGCTTATGGTAATTTATGAATGTGGGTTTAAGGAATTTATGAAGTTTATCAAGACAGTTATCTCTAGGTTGCTAAGTGTTTGACAGAAATTTCAGTTCGCTTATTTGTGTCATTGAAATATACAACACCCACTCACCCCCTCACCAACTTCAAAAAAATTCTAAGTCCTTTCGGACTCACCTCACTCCCCAACCCAACACTCTACTCACTCACCTTATACCCCCCCTGCCCCCCCCCTTTTTATTTCATACTTGAACTTTTTATATATCTCAGACTCTCAAACTCTCATACTTCCCAACCCCCTCACAACCCTCACTCCTGTGAGTCAGAAAGTTCGCTCCCCTCATTTCTTCCTCCCCCTCACCTCCGCCTCCTACATTTCTCCCCCTTCCTAACTACCCTTTCACCCTCTCTCATTCACCTTCCAACACCTAAACTTTATACTTAAACATTATTTCATACTTGACCTACCAACCAATGAGATCTTTCCACATGGCAATCAATTATTGGTGCACCCTTAACTAATCAGAATACTCCACTTTTCAACCACCTAACTCATGACACATGGCAACTGTTGGTGCAATTATTTGCATAATATATTACCAAACATAAATTATCAACCGGGATTCGTAATCAAAAGAGTTGATGCACTATATGTGCTGATAACAGATAGGTTCCTATGTATGTTTAGTATAGCTTAGATAAGAAAACCGACAATAACAAAACACTCTATTTTCAAAGATAACACTCTTCACACAATTCAAAAATTAGAAAGCAAAACTTGCAATCATGCACTCAAAAGATTTTGCTTAGATAATGCCTTGCCCATTTACAATCTCATGAAGTGGAAAGATGGACTTTGAATCTGTTATTTGTAGCTAATATCCTTAACAACAACTAACAAACAAATCTGGGCACACTTCAACAATACAACTCCAAACTTAGAAGGGAAAAATGATAACAAAACTTCTCAAGCAAACAGTGAATCAAAAGGTTCTTGCTTAGGTGACGAATCTGTTCATTAGAGGCTCATGAAATGAAAAGATGAACTTAAGATCTATCTCCTGGAGCAACTAAACTAACAAGTGGGATTCTCCATCAAAGCTCATGTATGGTGAAATATAGAGATCCAACTGTTCATGCATTACCACCACACTTTGCAACAAATTTGAATAGTGAAATCAAACAGAATATCATGAAATCAAAATAACAAATACATGAAATGAAAATCTACACTAATAATTTACAATAAGCTTACCAAGCGGAATCGATGGCCCTTGCCGATGCCAGCATGGAAGCTTTTATATCACCAGATGTTAACTTCTAAGAGAGACAAAATCATTGAATTCAATCTTGCATTAATCCCCAACAAGTAGGTTTACAAAAAGAGTCTTTTCATGAATCCATTCTACATCATAACAATTCTCCTTTAAGAACCGTTCTTACATCATGATAATTCCTCTCTACTCAGACCTATGAGGTCTTATTTATACAAATCCATGGAGGAATGGATGAAACTGAATCCCCAAACTAAGAAAACAATTTTTATAATTTTAGGATAAATCCCAAAAATCTGTGTTTTTTAACAATTTGGGCAGATTCAAGTTAGTCTCCCACCCATATTTCCCAAAACAATTCTAATTTTGAAAAATGGCCCTTGTCCTACTCAATTTGTTATATTCTGGACAAAACCCATGTTTTAGAATTTCCATATCCGATACCATATGCACGGAAATAGAGGCGCAAGTTCACAGTTTGAGTTTTTTTTATAATTTTGGCAGAATCATTCCCCCTGAGCTGGAGGTCCACATGTGCGAGCTAGGTGAATTCTGACACACATGTCCTCATGAAAACATCGTTTTGGACAAAACCCATGTGCCTGATTTTTCTCTAGAAGCTTTCCAAAATTTTGAATTATTTCTAGTACCGGATTAGCACAGGTTGGTACCGGAATAGGTGGAGCCTTGGTACCGGAATAGACTGGGTACCGGATCATGCTGCTTAAGAGTCAAAGTGATTAGTATCATACATAATCAAGCATTTAATTGAATTAATTCAATAAAACTAAACAAATCATGCTTTAATCATAAGTTACCTCTTATGCATGTGAACAAGGTCATCAAGTGTATTATGAAAGAAACAGTCAATTAGATACACATGGAATAGGTAAAATAGGCTCAGATATAAGGTAATATAGGGCATTAGAAGTGTCAAAATGGAGACTCAACATTCCCCCATGCTTAATTCATTGCATGTCCTCATGCAACAATGATCTTCAAAATTTCACAATTGATGATACTCCTCACTCGATCAAGCATTCACTAAAGTTAAGTCTTATCCAATCTGTTTTCAATCAAAGTTAGGAGAAAGGGATGGATGTGACTCTAATACGATTATAGGATAGTGGCCAAGAGTTTTCATAATGACTTTGACTAATAGGCCCCCTTAGCTAGATTACCTTTAAAACAAAAGTGATATAAGCATAATTTAGATATCATTTGAAGAGAGGAACACATAAAAGAATACATCCCAAGATGATTAACTTGTTTCTTATACAAGTTTGTAGAGATGAAGCTCTTCTTGTTTAGGTAAGGCGAATTACATATAATGAGGGTCCCACTTCTCATGCAAACCTATTTATTTTAAAGATAGAACTCTAAAGTGGATACTTGAAGGTTCTTAAGAACATCATCCGAGAGATATAAAGGTCATCTCCTAGCCTTGATTTGATAATGATTACTTTATAATGATACCCAAGGGTTTATGTTCAGTTTTAAGTGTGCCACTTTATGTTTTTCAACTCTCTTTACCCGACATAGCCCCCCTACCAGCAAGCCTGTTCAGTACCCCAACAGGTTTACCTTAGTACCATACAAGCATGGCCCCGCTGCCAGTAGACTTGTTAAGTACCCCTGCGGGTTTACTTGTACTTCTTGATACTTCCTTTTTATGATATTACTCAAAAGATTTAGAATGATGTATACTGTTCATAGACAATTTTAGAGTATAAGGAAGGCAGGTGGTACGAGAGTGTTTTAGATTTATTAGGCACATAATTAATTGTTTGCAATTATCCCAAGGGTGACATCATCCACATTCAACTTAAATCTCAGCTATTCAATGTATAATGGAACATCTCGGATAATGACTAAGAGGTCCCTCTAGTTAATCCTATTAGGGTTCTCATGAAAGTTCATTGCGGTTTTGCAAGGGCAGTCCACCACATGAGGTTTTCATCAATACCTCTCAAGGGAAACTTGTAAAGATAAACTTGGATAAGAACTTGTTGAATCAACTAGGTTAGTATTATACATAATGGTGTCACCACTTTTCAATGGATATTTCAACTAGCAATCACTTCTTCAAAATGATGAGGTAATAAGACAAGTGCACCCATTATCATATAGAGCTAAATGTGAAAATATCTTCTTAAAGGATAGCAAGGATGATTCATTTAGGGTTGAGTGTAGAAATGTAGGAGGAAGATGTACATGAGAGTAAAAACAATTCAACACAAGACTTAAATGATCCTTGATAGAAAGAACATGAAGAGATTAGCCCATACCTCTGATTACCTAAAGTGAAAATAATGTTAAGCACATGACAAGGATCATATCACTTTGGCATAAGTACCAGATAAGTAATTGGTATCAGAACATGTTTCTGCATTACCGTAATAGATAGTACCAGAATAGGACAGTACCGGAATAGAGCAGTACCGGAACAGAGCAAGGGGTATAGACAGAGTGACATGATGGATGATTTTTGGTCATTCGTGATGACAACCAATTCACCAAAGAATTCAGTGATAATATACGAGGATATGTATACGAGGGCTTGCAAAATTTCATGGTAGGGAGCATGCAATAATTGAGAGTAACCATATGTTTATTGCATGATTAGTCTAATTTCTTTTAGTAAAATGAAAAATGTTGAGTTTATACGTCTTATTACTTGAATCATTTAAATCGAGCAACAAAAACTTTGAATATATGATTAGAGCTACCAGCACCTTATTACCAGTACCGGATCACCTGAGCACCGTATGAACACGGGGTTGTGCTTCAGTACTGGAATATCGCAGAGGCAAACATTGTTTGCAGTACCGGATGAACGCAATTCTACATTACCGGAATAGAATGGTACCGGAATTCTGGAAATGACTATCAAATCCCATCACTGAACATGTTGATTTGTCCTCGCCGACGGAAGTTGCAAAAGAATATGAAGGTTTCAACAACCACTCCCCCATGCCTAAGTTTTTGCATGGCCTCATGCAAACAATGTGAGATGCTAAAAAGGGTTGCTCAGAGAGTTGTGAACACCTGCTAAAAACAAACCAATAGAACTAATTAAAACTGGATTTTTATTTATGCTTATAAACAGAAAATTTAGGGAAAATGTCAAAAGTTGAATTATTAGTTATGCATAAAATGGTTTGGAATTAGAATTTAGTTTCAACTTCTATTAAAAACATCACTGAATTGATCATCCTTGTGAAATAGTGGTCTTAAAATAGATAGGTAATGATAAAGCACGAATGCATCATTTTTAAAAACTTAAGGAAAAAGAAGAATTTTCAAGAAATAGGTCATGAAGCACTCCCTTAAGTGTTATATTTTGTTGACAAGGATGCCTTCTCCGCTTTTGAAACCCTTCCAGTATCATGTGTGCATTCGGAGGATGAAGAGATTCCCTTCTCATAAGATTCCAAACAAAATCATCATAACTTTTAAAAAGAAATCTACTATAGGAACAAAAGATCTTAAATTGATTGCTTTATTAGCTTTTGACATTCTCATTTATGAAAAGTATGAAAGATAGGTTGCATTGTACTTATGTGAAACATTTATTTATTTATTTACCTATCATACTCTAATTGAACAAAAGAAAATGTCCTTCAAGTATAGGAATACTTCCAGTGAAGCCATGTGCGTAACAGGGTCAGAATATATCCATACTCAGGTTTAAAAGATAAATTTTAATGCATGTCGGAGTATGAAGGACCAGCTACTTTGATGATGAGATCAAACAATAAATAAAAGAGTGGTGTGACCTAATAACTAATTGAAACCATATTTCAATAGGATCACTATATTCTTGTTTCTCTTCTTTGTTTAGGTCACACCGAATGTCCTCCTCTACCATGCAATGCAGATTATCCTCTTCAAGATGATTGGTCTTTGGAGTACATACAGGATCTGTTGAGAGGCATGATAAGGACTCCTCAATCTCAGGTTCCACTGGTTGCTCTCCATTGAATTCTATCCATGATTCTTTATTCCCTTCAACAAATTGACAAGAGGAATCTGACGGGACTTCTAACTCTTCATGTGGAGAGACAACTAGATTCTTGATTGCTGTGAAGATATGCTCTTCCTGAGAGGCGGATATCCCAGCTGCTGCCAGAATGCGAAAAAGTTCTTGGAGGAACATTCTTCAAGATCTTGATCATCCTTGAATCACTCTAGCTAGTTGATGATACATGTTTCGCAACACAAATTAGTACTCAGGGGGGTTCTTACAGCACCCCAAACATGATTTATCATTAAAGATCTAAATTTTAAAACTATTTGCAAAAAAAAACACACACCAAACTTGATAGTTCATCCATAAAACCAATCCAAAACCATTAAATAAATCTTATTCTAATACTACCTATTACTATTTACAACTCCCCGACAACGACGCTAAAATGTTGGTGCAATTATTTGCATAATATATTACCAAACATAAATTAGCAATCGGGATTCGTAATCAAAAGAGTTGATGCACTATATGTGTCGATAACAGATAAGTTCCTATGTCTATTTAGTATAGCTTAGATAAGAAAACCAACAATAACAAAACACTATGTTTTCAAAGATAACTCTCTTCACACAATTCAGAAATTAGAAAGCAAAACTTGCAATCATGCACTCAAAAGATTTTGCTCAGATAATGCCTTGCCCATTTACAAGCTCATGAAGTGGAAAGATGGACTTTGAATCTGTTATCTGTAGCTAATATCCTTAACAACAACTAACAAACAAATATGGGCACACTTCAACAATACAACTCCAAACTTAGAAGGGAAGAATGATAACAAAACTTCTCAAGAAAACAATGAATCAAAAGGTTCTTGCTTAGGTGACGAATATGTTCATTAGAGGCTCATGAAATGAAAAGATGAACTTAAAATCTATCTCTTGGAGCAACTAAACTAACAAGTGGGATGCTCCATTAAAGCTCATGTATGGTGAAATATGGAGATCCAACTGTTCCTACATTACCACACTTTGCAACAAATTTGAATAGTGAAATCAAACAAAATATCATGAAATCAAAAAAACAAATACATGAAATGAAAATCTACACTAACAATTTACAATAAGCTTACCAAGCGGAATCGGTGGCCCTTGTTGATGCCAACATGGAAGTTTTTAGATCACCAGATGTTAACTTCTAAGAGAGACAAAATCATTGAATTCAATCTTGCATTAATGTCCAACAAGTAGGTTTACAAAAAGAGTCTTTTCATGAATCCATTCTACATCATAACAATTCTCCCTTAAGAACCATTCTTACATCATGATAATTCCTCTCTACTCAGACCTATGAGGTCTTATTTATACATAAAATCCATGGAGGAATGGATGAAACCGAATCCCCAAACTAAGAAAACAATTTTTACAATTTTAGGATAAATCTCAAAAATCTGTGTTTTTTAACAATTTGGGCAGATTCAAGTTATTCCCCCACCCATATCTCCCAAACCAATTCTAATTTTGAAAAATGTCCTGGGCCTTACTCAATTTGTTATATTCTAGACAAAACCCATGTTTTATAATTTTTAGATCTTATACCATATGCACGAAAATCGAGACGCAAGTGGACAGTTTGAGTTTTTTTTATAATTTTGGCAGAATCATTCCCCCTGAGCTGGAGGTCCACACGTGCGAGCTGGGTGAATTCTGACACACCCGTCCTCATGAAAACATCGTTCTGGACAAAACCCATGTGCCCGATTTTCCTCTAGAAGCTTTCCAAAATTTTGAACTATTTCTAGTACCGAATTAGCACACTCTGGTACCAGAATAGGTGGAGCCTTGGTACCGGAATAGACTGGGTACCAGATCATGCTGCTTAAGAGTCAAAGTGATTAGTATCATACATAATCAAGCATTTAATTGAATTAATTCAATAAAACTAAACAAATCATGCTTTAATCATAAGTTACCTCGTATGCATGTGAACAAGGTCATCGAGTGTATTATGAAGGAAACAGTCAATTAGATACACATGGAATAGGTAAAATAGGCTCATATAGAAGGTAATATAGGGCATTAGAAGTGTCAAAATGGAGACTCAACAGCAACCTATGGAGAAGTGACAAATGGAATCTAACTAATGGAGACACATGGCATATTATTTTTGGATACATGTGGCAACCTATGGAAAGGTGACATGTGGAAGCCAAACAATTTGTGACACATGGTAGTGGATGGTGACTCATCAGTGTTGACTGTGTTAGAAAAACATGATCGGGGAGGAATAAAATAAATAAAAAATGCAGAAATAAAATATAGAATACACACAACACAATAGAGACACAATATACATGGTTCATCGGTTGTGGGCTATGTCCACCAGAGAAATTGTCAGTTCCTTCATTTATTATTATCCAGCAAATGAAGGGATAGAACCTACAGCACACTCGTTGTAACTTCCTATTCTTTTTCTCATAGTATCCTCTCTCAGAATACAATATTCACGATAATAGACAACCACAATACAATTCCCTCATAAAAGAGGTTTTGCTTCTAGGGGAAAAAACCCTAACATAACTTCTACCATCAGATTTGCGACCTTATAATGAATGGTCAAGATTGACTATGAAATTACAATATTTTACAAGGCAATTTTCCTCAATATTTCACTTCGGGGGTGCTGTCCTCCAATCCCCAGCCCGAGGTGGCCTAAAAAACTTATTGTTTCCCCCTTGGACCCCCATAGCGATAGTTGTGGGGGGGAAATCCCCCCACACCCCCCATTAGGGAATGGGGTCCAAGCACGGCAGAAACAACCTCTAAATCAGGAAGATAATCAGGCTCCACAACCAACAATCTCCCACTTGGAGACTGATCACAACAACTCCATTGTTGTTGTACCTATTGGACTATACTCCACCTTGGACCTGGAAAATTTCTCATCTTCAGCTTCATGCTTGAAGGCCAACTGAAACTGAGCAGGAACTCAAATTTTCCATGGTTACCCCCTTTGTTAACATGTATGCAGGATTTCGGCTAGTATGTATATTTTCCAACTTCAAATGTCCATCTTCCAAGACGGATCATATGAAATGGTACCTAAGATATATATGATTATCCTTTGAATGGAAGGTTGAGTTCTTTGCAAGATGAATGGCACTCTCACTTTCACAGTACAACCCTCTATTCTCCTGCTTCTTTCCCAATTCCTCCATAAACCTTTGTAACCAAATCATTTATTTACTAGCCTCTGTAGCAGCAACATACTCAAATTCTATTGTTGAAAGTGCAACAACCTTTTGTAGTTTTGAAATACAACTTACTAGTGTTCCACCTACAGTAAAAACATACCCTATGGTGCTCCTCCTATTATCTCTATCACCTGCCATATCTGAATCAGCATATCTCTGTAGAACAATGTTATAACCTCCAAAACATAATGCATGAGTAGCAATACCTCTCAAATACTTGAGAATCCACTTTACTACCTCCCAATGTTCTTTACCTGGATTGTTCATATACATGCTCACAACTCCCATTGCATGTGCAATATCTCGTCTTATGCAAACCATTCCATACATTAAGTTGTCAATTGTTGATGAATAAGGGACTTTGGACATGTATTCTATCTCCTCTTGTGTCTTGGGACACATTTCCATAGTTAATTTGAAATGGTTGGACAAAGGTGTACTAACTGGTTTTTCATTTTTCATTCTAAACCTCTCCAACATTCTCTAAGTACTCACCCTGAGACAATGTCAATTTGCGATTTTTCATGTCTCTTGTTATTTTTATACCAAGGATTTTATTTGCAACACCTAAATCCTTCATCGCAAATGAATTCTCTAATTTCTTCTTGAGCACGTTTATATCCTGCATATTAGACCCTCCAACAAGCATGCCATTTACATACAATAGCAAGATAATATAGCTTCCATTTTCTAGCCTTTTAAAATAAACACATTGACCATAATGACGTCTATTATGACCTTGTTCTATCGTAAACCTATCAAACTTCAAATACCATTGCCTTGGAGCTTGCTTTAGGCCATACAAGCTCTTCTTCAACCTGCATACCAAATTTTCTTTCCCTTTGACCTCATACCCCTATGGCTGCTTCATATAAATCTCTTCATCCAAATCCCCATAGAGAAAATTTGTTTTTACATCTAACTGTTCAAGATGAAAATCTTCTACTACCACAAGACTTAAAATAGTCCTAATTGAAGTCATTTTAACAATCGGAGAAAATATTTCATCAAAATCTATACCTTTCTTTTATGCAAACCCCTTTACAACAAATCTAGCCTCATACCGTTTTTTCCCTCCATCTTCTTCCTTCAACCTGTAAACCCCTTTATTCTGCAATGCTCTTTTTTCTACATGCAATTGAAACAAGTCTCAAGTATAGTTATTTACCAAGGAATCAATTTCCTCTTTCATGACTTGCTCCCACTTCTTTTTAGTGTCTAACTGCATTGCATCTTCATAACTTTCAGGTTCATGAGAATCAGTCAACAATAAATAATACAATGAAGGAGAGTATCGTTTAGGGGGTCTACTTAACCTGGTAGATCTTCTAACAACACTTGCAGGAGTTTGAGGTACATGTTTCTCTTGTTGTTGTACATTTTGATTTTCTCATACCTTTGGAATTTCTTTTTCAATGATCTCATCAAGCACTATGTATTTTGGTTTTTCATTTTCTTGTTTCTTTCCCTGCAACTGATCTATGTACATGACCTTCTCATTGAATATGACATCTCTACTCCTAATGATTTTGTGATTTTCATAATCCCATAAGTGATAACAAAAATCATTAACACTGTATCCAATAAAGGTACACTTATTGGATTTTGCCTCAAGCTTTGCTCTATTTTCTTTATCAATATGGACAAATGTTTCACAACCAAAAGTCTTCAAAAAAGAATCGTTTACCTTTTTACTTGTCCATGCCTCCTGTGGAATTCCACCATCCAAAGAGCTTGAAGGTCCTTTGTTTATTAAGTAAACATCAGTATCTACAGCATATGCCCAGAACTATAAGGGCAACCCAGCATGCAATCTCATACTCCTTGCACGCTGCATGATTGTCATGTTCATCCTTTTTGACACACCATTTTCTTGTGGTGTTACTGGAACTATTTTCTCTCTACAAATCACATGGTATGAACAGTAATCATCAAACTCCTTCCTACAATAATCACCTCCATTGTTTGATCTGAGACACTTCAACATTTTTCCTGTCTCATTCTCAACCAAATATTTCCATCTCTTAAAAGTATCAAAAACAACAGATTTTGTTCGAATGCAATAAACCCAAGTTTTTCTAGTTGCATCATCAATAAAAGTAACATAATAAAAAGAGCCACCAAGAGATGATACTTAAGTTGGTCCCCATGCATTTGTATGCACAAGCACTAACATTTCACTCTTCTTTTCTTTTCTGACTCTCTTTTGTTTTCCATAAACACAATGCTCACAGAAATCCAAATAAGTTTGTTTAAGATCTGGCAACAAATTTCTTTTGTGTAGTATCTGCATCCCCTTCTCACTCATGTGTCCAAGCCTATGATTCCACAGTGTTGTATCCATTCATGTAGAAGCTAAAGAGATAGAAGAATCAGTATTACCAGTACATAAATACAATGTACTTACCTTCTCTCCTTTTGCTATCACCAGCGATCCTTTGGTGACCTTCCACGCCTTATCTATAAATATAGATATACAACCTTCACTTTCCAACTATCCAGTTGAAATTAGACTTTTCCTTAGATCTGGAACATGTCTTACCTCTTTCAACAACCATTGGTTTCCATTCTTTTGCTTTATTTTTACCTTTTCCATTCCAACAATTTTGCATGGTGCATCATCACCCAAATGAACCTATCCAAAATCACCTTGAACATAATCTAGAAAATGTTTCCTATGGGGTGTGGCATGAAATGAATCCTTTGAATCTACTACCCAAGACTCAGAAATATTATCAGTAAAAAGAATCAAAGTATCTTGTAACACATCATCTGTTACATTTGCTTCTTGATTTTTCTCTTGTTGTCCATCTCTTTGTTTATTTGGAGCTATGTAGCCTTTCTTCGGATGTACTTTCTTCCCACAATTCCAGCACTCTATCTTTCCCAATCTGGATTTGGATCTGCCCTTCCTAGAATTCTTGCGGTTCCCTGAGCCCTTTCCTCTATCCTTTTGTGTTCCTCTATTCTCCATGTTTAACGCATTACCTGATGTATCGCCTGTGTTATTCTATCGCATTTCCTCGCTAAGGATAACACCAACAACATCATCAAATTTTAGAGTGTTTGAACCAAAGATAGAGTTACTTACAGCCATGACCAAGTCGCTCCATATTTCTGGCAATGAAAACAAGATTAGAAAAACCTTGACCTCATCATCAAAGTCCACTTTTACAGAACCTAGCTGATTAGTAACCGTATTAAATTCATTTAAATGATCTGCAAAAAACCCACCTTCTGACATATTCATATTAAATAATCGCTTCATTAGAAATACCTTATTGGACATCGAGGTTTTTTCATACAGTTTAGTCAATGCATCCGTCAGCTCCTTCGTTGTCTTTTCTTTTGCAATATTGAAAGCCACCGACGCTACCAGGCTCAATCGTATTGTTCCTAGTGTCTTTAAGTCGAAAACCTCTCATTCTTCGTCCTTCATGGCCATCAGCTTCTTTGATATTCCACTCAATGGTAGGAATAGATCCTTCTGATATAAATAATCTTCCATCTACATCTTCCATAACTAGTAGTTTTGGTCATTAAATTTCTTGACCCTAAACTTTCCATCTTCCGCCATTTCTCCCACTCAAACTAGGAACCCTCTTTTCCTACAAGTTACCTTTCGTTATGATACCAGTTGTTAGAAAAACAGGATCGTGGAGAAATAAAATAAAACATAAAAGATACACAATACAATAGAGACAAAGATACACATGGTTCACCTGGTGTGGGATATGTCCACCAGAGAAATTACCAGGTCCTTCCTTTATTATTATCCAGCAAATGAAAGGATACAACCTACATAACACCCATTTTAACTTCCTTTTCTTTCTCTCACATCCTCCTCTCTAAGAATACAATATTCACGATAATACACACTACAATACAATTCCCTCATAAAAGAGGGTTTCACTTTAGGGCAAAAAACCCTATCATAAATTCTACTGTCATATTTTCTTCCTTATAATGAATATTCCATCTTGACTATGAAATTACAATATTTTACAAGGAAATTTTCCTCAATATTTCGCTCCGGGGCGTTGTCCCCAAATCCCCTGCTAGGGGGGGGGATACAAAAATTGTCACCACCCCCCCTGGACCCCCCTGGCGAGAGTTGTGGGGAGGCGAACCCCCCCACACCCCCTCATGAAGGAATGGGGTCCAAGCATGGCATAAACAAAACTTTGAATCGGGAAGATAATTAGGCTCCACAACCAACAGACTGGGCATATTGGTGGTTGGCTTGGCATGGAAAATTATTATTTTATTCAACAATTTTCTAAGGGTCGAATCCTCCAAGCTCCATAATCTCATCTCGTATTGTTTCTTATTAAGTCTATGTTGCACTTAACTTTATATACCATTACATACCAAAAAATACCATGCATGTGGGATAACCGATATGAAGAAAAGTCAAATTTTATGAAGAAAATGATGAAATTAATCCAAGGGCTGAGATTTTCCCATCAATTTTGATTGACGGTCGGTGAGTGTTAATCTTGAGGAGGCCATAACTTGAGCTCTGGGTGTCAGAAGAATGAAACCTTTATAACCTTGCAAAGGTATTTCGATGAAGAATATGATGGTACAGGTTTCAAGGGCTCCAAGTTACCGATTTTTTCCCATAAATTAAAATATCGGTCAGCTTCATTTTTAATGGGCCTGCGTGACAACTCAACTTCACAAGCTCATATCTTGAGATGCGGGCGACGGATTTGGGAAAAATTTATATCGTTGTTAAGATAAGATGATGAATATCACAGATGAAGTTATTTCCATGGCTAAAATCTTAACTATCACTTTGAGAAAATTAAAACATAGACCCCTCTTTAAAAGGTAAATTAATTGAATTTTGAAAGTAAAAGTTTATTTAAAAACTTTTATTAAAAAAGGAAAGGGACACATTTAAAATTTACAGATGTTAATGATGTGAATTCATTAATAAACACTTAAATGAGACATTATTTAAAGAATATGTTTCAAGAAGAAAAGTGTACAAGAATTTCAAGAGAGGAAAAAACCCTAACTACTCAAGTAGTTAGAAAATTTCATCTTAAAAAGAGAAGAAAGGCTTCATCAAAGGTGAGAAAAAGAATCAGAATTATCAAAGGGGGCAGGGTAGAAGATCAGAGGAAGAAGTAGGTATAGCCATGAATACACACCCAAGATTTTCATCAAAGAAAAGGAATCTCCATCTTCTCCATTGTTTCTATTCTTCTACACAATTTCTCATAGTTTTTTGCTTGAATCTCTGAGTTGGGCACAAGGTTGAGTTCTTGAGTGTTCTTCTTGTATTCTTCCAAAATATTTATGATCATGGAGTATTTTCAAAGCTTTTGTAATGAAGAACATCTTTCTTGAATAAAACTCCACAAAGAATTACTTTGGGGTTGATTTTGATTATATCTTGTAGCTTTGATTCTTAAGTATGGGGTATTTGAGATTGACCTATCAAATTCTCTTTTTGGTCTTGATAGTAATACTCTTTTAAAATTATTCGATATGATCAAGTTATTCTCTCCTATTTCTCGTGAAGAAGACATGGATGCATTTATGTATGATTAAGAATATTGTGTATGTGATGTTGATCACAATGAAATTCTAATGTTGAAGCCCTCCTTCAATCTTTTCAATTGTTTAAAGACTTCTTGTTGCATACAAATATCATATTAGGTTATTGAAAAACCATTTTTTTAATAATTTCAAGCAATAAATATCTAGGGTTTGCTTCATTAACATTCTCCTAATTCAAGATATCACAGATATATCTTTTAGCCAAAGAGGAGTACCACCTCTCTAAAAACGCAGGAGGATTCATATCCTCGTGAGGTTGTTGTTTTGGTCCTGACGGATTCAAACGTCAACATTTTTGCTACCATAGTAGGGAGACATTTATTTTCAAGATATTTGAGGCCCTGCTTCTGATTAGATTGAAGAAATATGTCTCACCTTTTCTATAATTTCAAAAAGACTCAAGAAACAACGAAGATTCAGGAGAGTGGACTTCCTGACAATTCCATTGGAAAGACTCAAAATGGAGAATTTCATTCATGTCGTGATGTTCCTTTAAATTATTCATCAATCCCATCAATGGCTTTACAAGACTCAACAAAAGGGAGAAATACTGAAAGAAAGTGGCGATTTCATAAAACTCCATATCCCAATGGAGAAGGTAACTAGTCTTGATATTATGGTTTTTCAGCAACCCACAAGGGGTCAATGTCCCGCAGTTGGAGCCATTTGTTGACTAAAATTGGTCATCTATATTTTCTCGCTCTTGGATATATATATATATATATATATATATATTGGAAGATGAAATTTTTTTAACTATTATAAGTTCATTGTGTAGCCCTTACTCTCATCTTTTCCACACACTTTTCAGATTGGAAATCCGAGTTTGTATGCTCAAGGTATCCAGGTTTAAACTTTAAGTAGAAAATGGCGCCTTTTTCATGTGGAATAAGGTTAATTGTTCATAAATATATCCACATTTTCTCGGCCCCAAGACCCATACTCTTCTCTTGTTTACATGCTTAGTTTTATTTCACAATCTGTTCGGGTTTATTTATTTTCGGGTTGGCGGACTCATTTCCTACCCCTCCATGTCTCTCACTCTATACTCTTATTATCCAACACTTAGAAAAAATTTAAGAATGCCCACACTCCCATTCACTCACAGCCCCACTCACCCCCTCACCACTCCATACTTATTGGAGACATGTGGCAACCTATGGAAAGGTGACATGTGGCAGCCAATCAATTTGTGACATGTGGTAGTGGATGGTGAATCATCAGTCCTGACTGGGCATATTGGTGGTTGACTTGGCATGCAAAATGATTATTTTATTCAACAATTTTCCAAGGGTCGAATCCTCCAAGCTCCATAATCTCCTCTCTTATTGTTTCTTGTTAAGTCTATATTGCACTTAACTTTATATACCATCACATACCAAAAAATCCCATGCATGTGGGATAACTAATATGAAGAAAAGTCGAAATTCATGAAGAAAAAGGACAAAATTTATCAGCTGAGATTTTCCCATCAATTTTGATTGACTGTGGCTAAGCGTTAATCTTGTTGAGGCCATAACTTGAGCTCCAGGTGTCAGAATAGAGAAAAAATTATACTATTGGAAATATATTTCGATGAAGAAGATGATGGTAGATTTTTAAAGGGCTCAAAGTGGCCATTTTTTTCCCAAAATTTAAAATATAATTCAGCTTCATTTTTAATGGGCCTGCTTGACAACTCAACTTCACGAGCTCGTATCTTGAGATCCGAGCGAGGGATTTGGGAAAAAATTATATCATTGCAAATCTAAGATGATGAAGATGACATATGAAGTGATTTTCATGGCTAAAAAGTTTACTATCACTTCCAGAAAATTAAAACATAGTCCCCCTCTTTAAAAGGGAAATTAATTGAATTTTGAAAATAAAAGTTTATTTAAAAACTTTTATTAAAAAAGGAAAGTGACCCATTTAAAAGTTACGGATATTAATGATGTGAATTCATTAATAAGAACTTAAATGAGGCATTAATTAAAGAATATGTTTCAAGAAGAAAAGTGTATGGGAATTTCAAGAGAGGAAAAAACCCTAACCACTCAAGTAGTTAGAAAATCCCATCTTAAAAAGAGAAGAAAAGCTTCATCAAAGGTGAGAAGAAGAATCAGAATTATTCAAGGGGGCAAGGTAGAAGATCATAGGAAGAAGAAGGTATAGCCATGAATACACAGCCAAGCTTCTGATCAAGGAAAAAGAATCTCCATCTTCTCCACTCTTTTTATTCTCTTACACCATTTCTTATAACTTTATGCTTGAATCTTTGAGTTGGCCACAAGGTTGAGTTCTTGAGTGTTCTTCTTGTGTTCTTCCAAAATATTTTTCTTATATGATCATGGAGTATTTATAGCCATATACATGACTGTCAAATATTTTGTAATGAAGAACATCTTTCTTGAATCAAACTCCACAAAGAATTGCTTCGGGGTTGATTTTGATTATATCTTGTAACTTTGAGTCTTAAGTATGAGGTATTTGAGATTAACCTATCAAATTCTCTTTTGGGTCTTGATAGGAATACTCTTTTAAAATTATTTGATATGATCAAGTTATTCTCTCCTATTTCTCGTGAAGAATACATGGATGCATTTATGTATGTGATGGGTATTCTATATGCACTAATTCCCTCAATTAAATTGTCAACCCGAGGTAAGTAAACTTAGAGTTGTGGAACTGTATGAGCCAAGGCAGAAAAGTTAATGGAAGTATTATCTAACTAAGGAGATGGTCTACCTAGGGATCAACACTCTATAAATCTACTTTCTAAAGATATGATTCTTTTCAATTTTAGTTAATTAACAAATTCTATATAAAGCAACCTTCAATTAATGAGCTTTAAGTAATTCTAGGATTATGAACTATTTACCCTAAGCAACTTCAAACAATGAATTTATGGACTATTTCTAAATAAGAAAATAGAAATCTATTTTAAAGCTTGTTAATCTATTCAATCTCTTTTTAAGTAAGCAACAACAAGTAAGTTATTTCAGAGTTATTTGATCTATCTAACTCTGAGCAAGTAAGCAAGTAAACAACTAACCTATCAAGATTATTTTGACAAGTGAACTCTATTCTTAAGAAGAACTCATAACTATTTCTATTTTGTGAAGAATAAATTGCAACAAGATGAACACAAAATGTATATTGATATACATAGTCACCCAAACCACTGGTGGGCCCCCAGGTCGTGGCTACACTCCAACAAGAAAAAGCAGGTGCTAAATCAACGCAATACTGTCATTAATCATAAAAACAGAGTCTGGAACAAAAATTGCAGATAATGTTTGTATTAAACAATAAAATTCTTCTCTCAATCGTGCCACAAGTAGTGGTATTTATAGATAATTACATCTTGAGAGATCGACCACTAGAAGGGTCGACCTCCTCTAAAAACAACAAACGCATTAAATGAGTTCTAATAACAACATCTTCGTGACCCACTCAGCAATCACTACAACCGCCCAATCTGAGGTCTGTCAAGCTCTATAGCTGGAGGCCACGAGGGGGAATAAAACCTAGATCACCAATTCATCCACCAAAGGTCGCCAATGTACCAACCGCCAGCTCCAATGCGCTCTGAGTGTCGGATCATGTGTCGGATCAAGTGTTGAACAAAGTGTCAGATGAGGTACCAGATGGAGGATCGGACCGTGATTTCGCCCTGTTGCAAGAAAACCATGCATTAGATCTTCATAAACATTGAACTGAGCCGAATTAATCACAAAACCATTACAAAAACACCAATTATAAATACCTGATGCGAATTCATGGTGAATTGATATATAAACCTTTGAGAATCCTTCAAAATGGCTAATATGAAGCATAGCATATGTAATATCAATGCAAAAAGGATTTGATCATCCCAATAAAATAATCAAAACATGAACCCAACAGTACCCCCATGCCTAAGGATTTGCAGGTCCCTCTGCATATAAAAATGAATCACTCGACATAACTAGACTCATGAAGGAGGGGGTGGATTGGCTTTAGAAGATTCTCCCTCTTGTCATGGAGATTTTGTCTTGGGCCTTTTAGGATGTTTCAATTGCGTTCGGAGGCTGCAATTGGTGGTGGTCATTTGATCAACCAATCGTTGGAGAGAATTCACTTTTGCTTGCAATACCGCATTGTCATGATGTAGATGTCTATTAATAGTTTTTCGCTCTACTAACTATTGAAGCAACTGAGCATTTTCTTGTTGTAATTTCTCAATAATTTGGGTATGATTAGATGGTTCAAAAGAAAATGGCTTGGATCCCTTGATGGATGTAGAAGGTATATCAACTTTGGAAGCTGATGTAGGCATTTGGGAGGTAGGAGTAACAGAATTTCTATCAGAGAGAATAGGTTCAGATTTAAATTATTTATCAGGCTCAAACTCTTCTGCATAAAATTATTTAAGTCTTTTATGGGGGCTTTCAAGATCAAAAGACACTTGGATAGGATTTGAAGTGCTTGGAGGTTTTACATTAGGTTTTCCACTTGCACTTCGGGTACTTCTTCGAAAAGATTCCCCCTTGAACCGATTGGCTCTTCTTCTATTCATAGGGACTGAAGGAAAATCTTGTTGAAATGCATCTTGTAACTTCTTAGGTTGAGGATCAACAGGTGTTGAAGGCAATGGGGAATTATCAGCAGGCTTTTTGGTTTTCTTGCCTGATGAGCTTGCAGGGGAATCAATAATTTTCTTGGCCTTTTGTTCAGACAAAGAGATAGTTTGAGTTGGAGGGTTTGGATTCTTTGGAGAATGAGGCTTAGATGGAGTAACAGTCCCTAAATCAATTGATATCACTAGTCTTGATTGTGAGATGGTGGTTTGAGAATTGATAGAGGAATTCATCTCATGTCTTGCCCTGTTTTGTCAACTCAGTTATGACAAGCAATTTGATGAGTTCGTGGTGGAATAGACTGTTGTGAGGATTGGCCAAGTTTTTACACACTTAGGAAAACATTTTCTCAAGACTTTTCAAGAAGTAGAAAGGAAAATTCAAAGGCTTATTAAATTGGAAATAAGCTAACAGACAAAAATGGCAAGCTTTGAAGACAGAGTACCTACCTTCACAAGTGATAAGCCTAGTAATTACGATCGGGAGATTAATCAATTCATCCTTGACCCATTCTTCAGAGTACCCTTTAGCTCCAGAAACATTTTGAAATTCAGGCTTGAATACTCTGTTGTAGCTTGGTCATGGAAGTTGATGGTATTTGAACCATCGATCCCCAACTCATGGAAGTTGATCGTGTTTGAACCATCGATCCCCAACTCGTGGAAGTTGATCGTGTTTGAACCATCGATCCCCAACCCATGGAAATTTCGTGGTTGAGGCAATTGACTCCTTAGAGACCAAGAAAGCCAGATACCCTACACGTGCCAACCTCCCATCAAACCCGAGAGCGAATTGTAGTGAGACACCATCGTCATGACCCTGCAGACTGGCTAAGAATGGTCCCCACCATGCACGAAGGAAAATCTCTCTACACTCTGCGAATTCGGGAATGGCCAAAAGCTCGGCATAGGAGGAAGGTTCATAGCGTTTAGGCATGGTTACAGCGCAGAGGATAAGAAGAAGTATGGAATCGAGTAGAGGGTGAGCGCAACACAGCAAGCAGGGGATGAGTGGAATGGAATTTGGGGCAAAACACCCAATTTTTAATGCAATTAAGGTGGAAAACGGTTGAATTCGTGAGCGAATTCATCACACACGATTTCCATGTGTGACTATGATTGCGCAGCATTTGAATTTTGAATGGTGTACTTTGGAGGCAATTGCAATTATGTGTGAATTAGATCAATGTCCAAGTCTTCGACTTGGACATTTGATCATAAAAATGCATTAAAAGTTTTTAATTTAATTATCAACGTGAATTTTAACAACATACCATTCAATTAATCTTAACTTACTAGTGAAATAGGTGTATCAATTTGAATGATCCTTTTTTGCATGCAATCGTGGTCATTTACAGTACATGCATACCTCATCTAGTCCTTCATATGGTGCTTCATCCGGTCGTCCAAATGGCACTCCATCCGGTCTTCCAAATGGCACTCCATATGGTACTCTTGTGCAAGTAGAAATTATCCCCATTATAATGGATGTTCACCCATAGCACTCAACTTGGGCAATTTCTGACAGTCATGGTGAACAGGAGCATGGACAGGATGAGTGTAAATAGAATGATCCATTGTTAATTGCCTTGTCATCATTCTTGTAACACTATAAAACAAATTGTTCCTATGTTCATAGGCATGTAACACAAATCTATAGTGAGCAATTAGCAGTCTGTAATTGACACAAAGAACCAGTTAAGTAGTCTTTCATTAAAAATGTACATCATGCTTATAACACACAGTGATGTCAGCAGTATAGAATTTAGCATTTTAATAAAAACAACTACTGATGTAATAGCCCAAAATATCGTGAAAACAATATAACATAATTTTTACATAGATTTTGCTTCATATTCTCATGGATTATAATATAGATAGGAAGTGTTTATAATTTGTTAGCTCAGGAAACTCCTCCCCCACTCCTAAGTATTGTGACACCTCATAATCAAAAATATAGGGAACCGGTCAATTCTCCCAATAGCCTAAGATTTACAGGTTGCCAAGTGTAGAGATAAATTTCACACATCAGTCTAACAAGACGGTTAAAGTATGGCCCCATCTGTAGGACAAAACATCCTACATATAGTTAAGAAGAGGTAGGCGAGGGAGTCTTAGGATAGTCTTAAAGCTAGTTCCCAATGGTAGATTTGTGGAGTTCATTGACCTTTGTTTAACCATGCATAATTATTTTTAGCTTTGTCTACAAGTAATGTCGTACATCAAGACAAGTTTAAGATTTAGGAATTTTATTTATTGTTTGTCAGATCATCACCCTCGCTAGGTAGAATGCCCCACTTCTAGCAAGTTGGTTCAGTACTTCGACGGGTTTACCTAATCATACCACAGGCCGGTACCCGCAGCCAGTAGACCTGTTCAGTATCCCAGTGGGTTAGCCTCTTACACCCTTTTACATCCAAGATCGGTCCACCATCTTTTAATATTTTTATATAAACATTGATTTTTGCAAGAAGATGGGGAGACAGCTCTGAATTTTTTTATTTATTTAAGACTAGAATGAAATTTATGTTAGAGGATGACTCTTCTTTATGTATTCCTTATAGATTTTCCTGATGTAAGGGGTACTTAAGTGGACATAGCCTATATAAAGATATGGTATAATCAAAAAAATTTAGTGTGTAGTAGATGGTACCAATGGAAAAGAACAGAAAGGTATCTTCAGGCTCGACTCACTTTATTTTTTTTTATTTTTTTAAGTTATAGTGATGTTTCCATGGCTAACCATTAACTAGACCTTCTTGCTACTCTTTCATAAAGATACGTACTCACCTACTCAGGGTTCTTGGGGAAATTGTATGAGTAACCTCTAGGTTTGATAGTCAAGGTGTCACTTCCTTATATCCTCTAGTGGTGGAGGTTAAGAGCAACTGCCATTAAACATGCCTTCAGAAAAAGGAAGATAGAAATCTTGCAAAAATATGGCTAATTCACAACAAGTCATTATTCAATTAATTCTTAAGAAGAAAACAAGGTTCAAATATAGCAATATATTTTTTGAAGGAAAATGCTTCCCTTTTTGTCTCCTTGAAATTGTCCACTCGTGGTGAAATAAATACCTGCAGAAATCTCTACAATTGTTTATCAACAAAAACACACTTCAAATTATTTACATGTGTACAGTCAAAATTCAGAAAAAGTTTCAAGAACAGGGGGAGGGAGAAGAAACTTCCCCATCCAATAAGGCCAATGCCTTATCAGTTGACATGACCTATAGAAAATCTTCTTTGGAAATGGGTATGTGGTAAAGTTTGAGTCGGTGTCCATTCACTACAAAAGAGACGTGTCCATCATCAATTGTTTTAATCTTAACATCCCCATTATCATACACGGTAACTACCTCATAAGGACCCAACCACTGAGTGGTAATTTTTCCTTTAAAAGATTTAAATCAGGAGTCAAACAACAAAGCCCAATCACCAGGTTGGAATTGTTTCCTCTTGATAAATTTGTCATGCCACTTTCTCCTCTGGTTTTGAACTAACATTGTTTGTTGGATAACATCTTTCCTAATCTCATCCAACTCGTTTAATTATAGGGATTTTTGTTTATGTGCCTCATCTAGGTTTAATCCCAATTGTGCAGAAATACAGAAAGTCCTTACTTGGCATTCTATTGGTAGAAGTATGTGTTCTCTATACACTAAATCGTAGGGGGTATGCCCAGTGGTGTTTCTCCAGGTGGTACAATATGCCCACAAAACCTCTGGAAGTCTATCATCCCAATCCCTATGGTGTAATTGAACAGTCTTGGTTAAGATAGCTTCCAAAACTTTGTTTGTGGACTCTACTTGACCATTAGCTTGCGGGTGATATGGATAATACTTGCAATGCTTGATCCCATATTTCTTCGTTAATTCCTTCATCAACTTGGAAGTAAATTGGGTGCCCTGGTCTATAAAAATTTCACGAGGAACACCAAAGTGGGTAAAGATGTCTTCATAAATGAATTCAAAAACAGATTTTTCAGTAGCCCTAAATAAGGCTTTTGCTTCTACCCACTTGGTGACATAATTTGTACAAACCAAAATATAGTTCTTCTTACAAGACATGGGTGAAATTGGTCCTAGAAAATCAAGGGCCATTTATCGAAAGGTTCTATCATAACTGGGGCACGTAAGGGCATTTCATCAGCTGATGTGGGTCTTCCTATCCTTTGATAGTTATCGCAACTCCTCACATATTTGGTAGCATCCTTAAAAATGTTAGGCCAATAGTAACCTGAATGTAACACCTTATATGTTATACGTTTGTCGGAAAAATGGCCACCACATGGTTCATCATGACAACTTCATAGGATTTCTGGTATCTCATCTTCTCAGACACATCTACAAATAATCAAGTCTGGTCCAGTACGAAAAAGGTCATGTCCAACCCAAGAGTAGTTAGCACTTTGTGTGATAATTCTACGCTTTTCATGAGGTGAAAAATGAGTTGGCAACTTCCTAGTAGCCAAATAATTTTCCATGTCTGCAAACCATGGGGTATTTACAGAGAGGGAAAAGAGATGCTCATCTAGAAAACTATCATCAACAAGAATATCATCATCCTCATGTTTTATGCATGAAAGAAAAGCAGCTACTAAATTCTCCTTTCTTGGTCGGTCAAGGACGATGATATTGAACTCTTGCAATAACAAGATCCATCTAGTCACTCGACCATTGGTAATAGGTTTATTCATGAGAAATCTAATGGCAGAGTGATTTGTATGTACAAATACTTTGTATCCTATGATGTAATGGCGAAATTTATTGATGGCATGGACCACTGCCAAGAATTCCTTTTCGGTAATTGTATAGTTTAACTCGGCAAGGGACAAGTTCTTACTCACAAAATAAATGGCATAGGACTAATGGTATTCTTTCTTCCCTAATACTCCTCCTATTGTAGTATCGGAGGCATCAGTGGATATGTGAAATGGAAGGGCCCAATTGGATCCCCTAAGCACTGGTGCCACAGATAACTTAGCTTTCAGACTTTCAAAGGCGGTTTGACACTGGTCAGTCCAAAGAAAAACAACATCTTTTATTAACAATCCAAACATGGGTGCAACAATCTTTGTGAAATTTTCAATCAATCGTCGGTAATATCCGGCATGTCCAAGAAAGCTTCTTACCTCTTTTTGAGTCTTGAGGGGTGAAAGTTTGACGATTACCTCAATCTTAGCAGGATTCAATTTAATCCCTTCATATGAAACGTGATGTCTTAAGACTACTCCTTCAATCAACAACATTTTACATTTTTCATTACTTAAGGATAGGTTCATTTCTTGACATCTAATAAAGACTTTCTCTAGATTATATAGGGATTCTTGGTAAGTACTGCCATATATTGTAAAGTCGTCCATGTATACTTCCACACAATCATGAATAAGATCAACAAATATCCTAGTACCGCTCGTTGAAATGTGGCAAGAGCATTATACAAACCAAATGGTAAGACCCTATAGGCATAGGTGCCCCAAGGACAAGTGAAAGTAGTCTCGTCCTGATCCTCGATTGCTATGAGAATTTGGTTGTACCCGCTATATCCATCTAGGAAGGAGAAGTATTTCTCCCCTGACAAGGTATCCAAGACTTGGTCAATGAAAGGAAGGGTAAAATAATCCTTTAGAGTGGCCTTATTAAGTTCCTGGAAATCGACACATATTCTCCATTTCCCGGTTACTTTCT
Source organism: Picea mariana (assembly GCA_032191745.1). NCBI lineage: Eukaryota > Viridiplantae > Streptophyta > Pinopsida > Pinales > Pinaceae > Picea > Picea mariana. The sequence continues at coordinate 434,547 of JASDQU010736227.1, forward strand.
TTGGAACCACTACAAGTGGGGATACCCATTTACTGTCAGAGATCAGATAAATAAATCTGACATTCAATAACTTATGCATCTCCTCTTTTACTATATCCTTGAGTGTCAGGTTCATCCTCCTCTGGGGTTTCCTAATAGTTGTTACTTCTGCCTGGGTATATATGTGATGAATGCATGTCTAAGGGTGTATACCCTTCATATCAATGTATTCCCAGGCGAATTCCCCTGATTGTTCTTTAAGGACATTTACTAATTATTTTTGTTGGACTACATCTAGTCTAGAATTTATATGTAGGAATTTCTCTGGACTAATCTCATAGGGCATGGTATAAGATGTGGTAGACTCATCTATCTCAAAAATAAAAGATGTTGAAGACAAAGTTGATGGGTCCAACAACTGTTCCTAAAATTATTCCCCAAACATGTACTCAAATTGGGGAAAAGATTGTGGAAAATCAACACACGTGATAGCAGAAATAAATTGGTTTAGCACATTTTCCGTTGTTTTCTCCTGAAGTGCCCAGGAATGATCACTCGGCAACACGGGTTCTTTCCAGTCCTCATTCTCATATGGGCATTCAAGCCACCATATATTCTCCATGATATGTTGAGCTAGTGGGTATATGGTAAGCTTATGTATAGAAAGTCCATTTGAAATGGTCATTTCACCTTCTCTACAACCAATAATTGCATTGGTTGTAGCCAACCAAGGTCTTCCCAAGATAACGAGATTCCCTTTAGCAGGATCCTTTGAATGAATGACAAGAAATTCTACTGGGTATTCCCATGAGGCTAATGTAACTATGATATCATCTAAGATTCCTTCAGGTATAACCTTTGTCTTATCTACTAATTCCAAAATAGTTGGGGTAGGTCTAAGAAGAGGTTTTAATTGTAATTCCTCCAAGTTAGTAACAATCATAACATTAATGGCTGCCGCTAGGTCTATGAGAGTGTTTCCGATGGGAACCTTATTAATGGTTATTGTTACTACTAGGTTTCTTGGGTTCCCATACTTTGCAACCCTAGGTTGCTCTGATATGTATTCAGAGAATTTTCCTATCAAATGTATTGTTGGAGGATCCTTCTGCTTCCTACCTGGTTTCTTGATACACAATTCTTTGACCACCTTACTGTAAATTGGAATGTCCTTTATGGCTTGTAACAAGGGAATTTGACACATATATTCTTCAATTCATTCAAAATGTCAAATTGTGTTCGGGTCGCAGGTTTCTCAATCACTAATATTTCTGGATAAGGAGAGCCTTTTGTAATCTGTGAAGATTCATTTTTGGAAAGATTTGGTTCCTGGTCTTTAGGAATGATAACATCCTCCCACTTAGTGTCATCAGTGGGTTGTTTGGGAGTTTCATCTTCTTCTTCTTCCTGGATGACTACTGAAGGCCTCTGTCTATCCAGAACTTTTCTCGACCTTAGTTGAATCTCCTGCAATGGAACAGGATAAATAACATACGTCGGAAAGGTTTGTATATCAACATTGTGAAGAGGTTGAGTTGGTTTGTTATTTGGGTTCGGCACTGGTTGTGACAGTAATAATGTCGGTCTTGGGGAGCTTGTATTCTGGTATTGTTGGGGTTGTTGTGGAATAGGAGGTAAAGGTGGGGGAACAAAACCTGGAAAAAGTTGCAGGATGTTCAGTGGAAACTGGGGGTAAGGATGAGTGGGCATAGGGACTAGTGGAGCTTGAGTGTTTCCTTGGATATGCCCTCCTCTCCATCCTTGTAGCCAAGGATGGTGATATTGTGTAGACCAGTTTTTCCAATTTGGTTAGTTCCACTGTTGTGGTTGTTGATAATAGGGTGGAACTTGGGGTGGTAGATCCTGGTATGTAGGCTTACTCCTAGGCTACCATGGCCTCCTAGGTGCATAAGAGGATTCCCCAGAATCCCCACTTCTATAAATGGCTAATAAACCGGGCAATGATGGGCATTTTTCAATGTGGTGGTCTTCAGTGCAGAAGCCACAAACTAAAATATTATCTAATGGGAATTCCCTTGAGGAATGCTTCCTCCTGCATCTTGGACAAAATATGCACATTGTTGCATTCTCCTCCTCTTGTTTCTTGTTAATATGTAGGTTGTCCAACTGAGAACCTATTGTACTTAAGATATCAGTTTTGAATTTCTCTAGTAGGTTTCCTATCTCTACCCTTGTGATACCACCTAAACTAATTGTTTTTAGGTTTCTACTATAAGGATCCCAAGCATTCTTCCCCGTTTTGGCTCTACTCCTCAAGTAATTCCTACACATTTCACAGATCTTAGTAAATGGTTTATGGGATATGTCACCTTATGCCATCAAGTTAATTGTCTCTAGGTATTCTTATGAAATACCTTTAAGGAAAAGAGTCCTGACTGTATCATCTAGAAGGTTAAGGTACTTCAATTTCTATGAGATATAAGCAAATTGTTCCATGTAATCCTCGAGAATCTCATCCTCTAACTGTTGGATCTTAAAAATATCATTACGGGAATCCTTGGGCTTGTAGTAGTCTTGGTATTTTTTAAGAAATATAGCTTTCATGTCTTCCCAAGACCTAATACTAGACTCTCCCAACCCCATGAACGATCTTAGTGTGGAATCTTTGAGGGTGGCAGGTGTTATCACATGAATTTGTCAAGGGCCATATGTGATTATTGTTAATACCTATGTTTGTACCCTCATCTCATCTCTCTCTCTTTTCCCCACCACCAAGCCCTAGGATCTTTCCCTCTGACTATTAAAGTCATTTTCCCCCTTTTTGTTGATGACCTGGTTTCCTTTGGTGTCTTGCTCAACCAAGTCCCGGCCCAAATCTTTTTTGTTTTTCTTGAAGAAGGACGAGCACTAATCATCATTTTGTCTTGAATTACTAGTCATTATGTTTTCCCAAGTCTGCAACAAGTCGTCCAAATATTTGTTTACATAGGAAGCAGCCATGGGCACAAAGCACAGCTTTCAGAACGGTCTGTTTCGGGCTTGAAACACAAGCAAACAGGCAGGTTCAGTTTTCAACGACGGATATCCCCTATGAATTTTAGATTAGCGGCCTCCGGGTAGTCGAAATTATAAAGTTGCGCGAGTTTTAGCTTCAATCGGAAGCCCCATAATTAAAGATCACACAAAGGTTGAGTTTGGGTCGTCATATCTCATTGGGGAGAGATCGACGGTGGGTAAACATTGTGTAAGTTGGGACTCTGGAGGATTGTAAGATTTATTCGTCCAAAAGGTCTGAAGTCTCAAAACAAAGAGCAAATATGGGCCATCGATCAAAGGGACACGCGATGCCAGATCTGAGCTACGGAAAACGTCACTGCAAGATTTTCTAGTTGAGGAGTGTGTAAAGGTCTCGAAGAGCCGAAGCCCAAACTCCCGAGATAATTGTGGGTCATTGATCTCAAACCAACAAGGACCTTTGATCTTGATAGCAGTATCACCAGAAGCCCTGAAGTACTAAAGGTCCTTAAATGAATCTCGACTATCTAAATCAAGAGGCCACACGTCACCAGATCCCTCACTTCGGAAGTTTTACTTCGGAATATTGTGGGAGTTATGCATTGAAAATTCTCGAAGGCCCAAAGCCCGAACTCTCGAAGTAATTATGGGTCATTGATCTTTGTAGCAGAAGCCAGGGTCCATCCAAGAGCGGCACGTGGCAACAAAAGTAGGGCTTTCCCAGATCATAAATCATGATCAGATCAATGGCTCGCGTGTATTCGGCATGCCAAAATTTGCGCGACGGTTAGTGGCTAAGAAGAAGCCCTAAATTTGCAGATCAAGCACCACGCATCCTTCTCCTTCGGATGATCAATATCTACTTCAATATTCTAGGCTTCGGGAGTTTCAAGATCTCTACTCTCAGTTTCATCCATAGTGATTTCTATCAAAGTCCACCGATCGTTGCCGCGTGTCCATACGAATCAACGGTCATCATTCACTTTGAAGTTTTAACATTCATTTCAGGTTACCATGTCACTCTGAACCCATATTTATGCCAGCTCTACATCCAGACCCCTCTCGGGCTCCGAATTCCAAAGTACGTGGCATACATCAGTGCAACATGTGGCACCCTTATCAGTCATGACATGTGGCATCCATCTAGTGCTGACACGTGGCACTCATTTCAAGCATGTTTAGACGTGTCTTCAGCCTCTTTTTGAGTGACACATGTCACCCCTCTGTCTGCGATACGTCAGCATAGTGACGTCTGGCCTCCATGTCAGATCATCCTCCGAGAGGTGTTCTTGTTCAGCGCCAAAATTGGTGCCATCTCTAAGTAGGGTTAGGAGGATCCTAGAGTTGGCAAGCAGATGAAATTTAGTGAGGATGCTAATTCAGCAGAGGTGCCTAGATCACGGATCGGGGCCAGATCAACAACCACGCTCCATTACGGGGATGCAACATGCTCGAAAGATAAAATTCTTGAGTGGTCCTGCAATCGAAACCATGATATAGAGTAAGAGCTACGTGGCAGTTAGTGGTGAATTGTGGGCCCAAAAGTGGTTTGGTTCCAAACCACCTTTAACGACCCTGCAATCACGTGCTTATAAAGCGTCAAATCTGAGAGCAGCGTGTGGTCACCCCCTAGGTGTTAAGCCTCATCCCGATCTCGATGCGAGATCAATTAATGAAAAAGGATTGGTGGTTGAAACCTTGACTCACTCCATAAATAGAAGGTGTGGAGGATCTAGCCGTGGAGACAAAGCTTCCAGCCAGAGGTACCTATGGACGGTTTTTTCCTGCATGGCCATGCTTATCTGAGCTCACCTCTGACAGGAGGATGCATGCACAGTTTGACAGAATGAGACACAAACATAAAGCCTTGAATGGGATCGTCATATCACACTCCTACTAGTTGTGGACTAATCTGAGTATAAATAGATCAGTTCAATATTTTCTTAAGGGGGTCAATCGGTTGAGCAGAGCTCCCTATCTTGTAATATTTTGATGCATGATATGTTCTATGGTTATCTATCAAACTTGAGACTTTCGCATTAATAGAAGTCATCTTCTCTCATCTCTTTGTAAAAATTGTGCTAAAACACTCGGGCATGGAGGATCCAGTCGAGGGTTGTAGTTCTATTGTAATGTAGGTTTGATTACAGTATTGTTGTGACTAGTTTTAGTCAGCTTCCTTGTTATCCTTTTCCCCCTTACGTTGAAAGGCTCCGGCATGGAGGATCTAGTCAAGTTGTTCTAGTTGCGTGAAATGTAGGTTTGATTATTATGTTTTTGTGACATATTTCAGTGTCTAAAACTTGATTTCAAGAGTGCTCTTGAGCCTGAGTTTTTCTTCACCAAGTTGCTTGAAAGTCGGATGCCCATAGCAGTCTCGTTCACCTCTCTCACTAAGTCTTCCTTCTGCTCACACTTAAACTCAAATCATTGACTGAAGTTAATGAGGCCCTCACTTCCCTATGCATTGCTTGTCCAGTTTCTGTGTTAAAATCATTCTTGTACTGACTTTTGTCCATTTGACCTCCACTCACAAAATCAACATCCACCAAACATTCTGATGGGTATTGGGATTATCCTCTTGCAATATGAGGGTGACTCTCGGTGCTAACATTCATCCACAGGGGATGGCATGCTCCCTGTGAGCTTCCAAGAACGCGTAGTTTTGGTGCCTTAGCTTTGAGTTATGGAGTCTCTTATTCAAAATAAAAATGAAAAGAAGTGGTAATTACAATGGTGGAATGTTGATCACGGCTTAGACAAAATACGTTTTGAGAAAATTCCCATTGACAGGGCCACCCAAAACTTTGGAATCCTCCAAGTTCTGCAATTTACCAGTGTTATTTAAAAATACCTCAGCAATCTTGAAGGGACCAATCCATAAGGATTAAAATTTACCATGTTTACCTTTGTCTTGCTTGGGGGAATCCCACTTGAGCACCAGATCCTCCAGCTGAAAATCTTCCTTGCTTGCACTCTTGTCAAAGGCTCATTTTATTTTTTGTTGATGATCCTGCGCTTTATCAAGCAGTTGCTCCCTGGTCTGTTGTACTTCTACCAGCTGCAATATCCTCCTGACCATATCATCAGGTTCTTCTTGGTAGTCCTGGAGGAACTTTGCCACAGGCAAGGCGAGTTGAGTAGGAAAGATAGCCTCAACCCCGTACACAAGCTGAAAAGGGGAAATGCCAAGTGACCTTTTGGTTGTAACTCTGTCAGCCCATAATGCAAACTTTAGCTTTGAATCCCAGGCGTTCTCGTTGTCTTCTAACAACTTCTTAATGATCTTTATGAGGATTTTGTTGGAGGACTCTGCTAAACCATTTCCCTGAGGGTAGTAGGGAGTAGAATGGACTAGTGTAATCCCATACTGCTCACAGAACTTGATTAATGGTCCAGCTCTGAAAGAAGCAGCATTGTCTGTAACAATCCTACTTGGACAACCGAATATGAACATGATATCTTCAAGGAAGCTTATGATTACCTTGTGGGTGGCACTCCTTGTAGGGATGGCTTCTATCCATTTGGTAAAATAATCAGTGGCAGTCAAAATCCACCTGTGCTGGCCACTTGAGGCTGGGTGGATCTCTCCAATGAAGTCAAGACCCCACTGCTGAAAAGGTCCAGAAACCATTATAGGTTTCAAAGGCAAAGAATTCAGTTGTTTCTTTCCAACAAACTTTTGGCATTTGACACAAGCCCTAATCTTTGCACAAACATCAATAAAAAGATTGGGCCAAAAATACCTAGCTCTAATGATTTTATAAGCTGTGGTCCTCCAGAAATGATGTCCCCCACATAAACTGTCATGAAAATAAGTCATATCTTTTTGGGCTTCCTGTGGTTCTAGACATCTTAACAGAATTACCAGAGGATCCTTCCAGTACAAAACCTGATCAACGAGACAATATTTGATTGCTTTGAGTTTCAAAGCTCTTACTTTTTTTTTGTCCAAACCATCAAGAGGCCTCAACTTCTGCATAAAATATATGATGTCTTTATACCAGATGCACTCTGCTAAGTTCAGGTTAACACGAGAGTCTTCATAAGCAATCCCAATTTGTTGATTTTCTTAGTGTGTGTTCATGAAATTAACCCCTAGTGCCTTGCAATTTCATTCAGCCAGCAGCCTCGCTAAACCTTGGCCTTTTACCAATTTAGCGGGCTTTACTTTCAAGTCGAACTTCAGAATTTTGGCAATCCATTTGCTTCTCTTCCCGTCTATGTCGGGCTAGATCGATATCTCTTTTACTGAGGCTGACGGGACATATGCAACAATCCTTGAATGCAAAACGTATACTCCAAAAGCCTTGAGGGATTTGACCAAAGCATAAGCATGTTTTTCCATGATATCATATCTTATTTATGCATCTCTCAACGCTTTGCTAAAAAAGGAAATAGGTTGCTCTAACCCCTCTGTATTTTTCTGTAGAAAAACAACAGCCAATGTATCTGATAAGGTAAAAGAGAATATCATAAATTCCTTAGAATAGTCAGGCCTGATGAGCACAGGTGCTTAAGTCAGATCCTTTTTTATTTGGTCAAAAGAATCTCGAGCTTTAGAATTTCATTTCACCTCGCTTCCTTTTCTAAGCATGGTTGTAATGTGTTTAACCAACTCCGCAAAATTAGAAATGAACCTCCTTAGAAAGTTGATTTTAACCAAGAAAGACTAAACCTATTTTTTAGATCTAGGAAAAGATAAGGTATGGATGGCCTCTACTCTGCTTGGATCACTTCTCACCCCTTCAGCTAACACAATATGCCCCAACAATTTTCCCTCTTTCATAGCAAATAAATATTTCTTAGGATTGAGGGAGAGACCAAACCTTATGCACTTCAAGAAGACTTTCTTTAGGTGATGACAATGCTCTTTATCGGACCTTGAGAATATTGTAATGTCATCCAGATAGATGACTACAAACTTTTCCTTTTCCCTAATGAAGGCAATGTCCATGGCTCGCTGGAAGGTTGCTCCTGCGTTCATCAATCCAAAAGGCATTTTAGCATACATGAATGTGCCCCAAGGAGTAGAGAAATTTTTCTTCTCTCTATCTTCAGGAAGAACAGAGATCTGATTGGAGCCAGAGAAGCCATCAATCATAGACATCCTCAATGAACTAGTCACTCTCTGTAAAATGTGCTCCATCTTTGGCAAGGGCTAGTTGTCCTTTTTGGAGCTTCTATTCAAATTCTTGAAGTCTACACATAATCTGATTTCCCCATTCTTCTTCCTCAGAAGCACCAAATTATCCACCCATTCTAAAAATCTCAAGGGGATGATGATCTGTGCATCCAGCAGCTTTTTCACTTCTTTTTCCATAATAGGCAACAGCATGGGATTTATTTGTCTGAGTTTCTGCCTGAAAGGTTTGGCATCTTCTTTCAAAAGGATTTTGTGTCCAATGATGTTGGTGTCATATGTTCTCAAATCTTCATATCTCTGGGCAAACACATCAGCAAACTCCTTCAGAAGCTTGACATATTCATCCCTTTGGTCCTTTGACAAACTACTAGATAATTTGACATATTTTGGGTCTTCCTCTGTTCCCAAATTGCATTCATTCACATCAGTATTTTCATTTAAACCTTTAACCTTTACAGCAACATCATTTCTGTCAAACAATATCTCCAAAGGGACTAGTCCTTTTGGAATATGGTTACTAGGCAACTGATCCAGATCAATATGCAAATCAGAAAATTCATCCACAGTCTCATGAAACTTTGTTATCTCAAGATCATCCTCGGAAACCTTCCACTGTTTGACATTGTCGGGAATAGAGAGCATGTATTTTACCTCCTCATCATACTTGAGTCTAGGGGGCAAAGGAACCCTGAACTTACTTGCTGAAACAACCAAGGAATTTCCGACAATGTTCTCGTCTCTAGGAACACAAGAGATATTAAAATCCAAGAAGAAACTGTCAACAAGATCCCATACTTCGTTTATGTAGGCCCTCAACCTGGGTTGCTTAGCTTGATACATATTTCTGAACTAATGTACGATTAACTCAGCATCTCCAAATATTGTCAGCTCCCGGATCTTCATGTCTTTGGTAGCTCTTAAGCCCAAAACAAGAGGCTCATATTATGCTACATTGTTTGTTGATTCAAATTCAAGCCTAAAAGAAAGAGATACGGTCTCTTGGGGTTAGGGAAATGAAAACTACCCCAGCCCCAGCACTTTCCCTGGAAGAGGCTCCATCAAAAAAAAAAATCCAAACAGAGATATTGGAAGGGGGGTCTTCACAAGAGGTGATGGGCTGCTTTCTGATTTCAATAGGTGTCTGAGGCCCATTAGTGATTTGAAACATACTAGTTCCTAGATCAGTGTCTACTGCAAAAATGGAGTGGTTGGTTGGATTTGCTTCATCATTGATAATGTAAGCAAGTTAAGCTTCCCTGTAAAGCCTTCTATGCTCTCCCCCAAACACAGGAATAGTGGAATATGAAAGATCCATCTACAACGTTCCCCCCAGTATTTTAATCCAAGATCTAGACAAGAGCATCCCAAACTTAGGAGGGATGTCAGCCACCACACTTTTCATGGGAAACTGGAACAAGGAAACAACCAAGTCTTTGATAACCCCAAGGCACTTCACCTTCCTGGAATCAAACGAGTACAGGTCGTGGTAAGTTTTTGTAACCTCCAACCTAATTTCTTCCATGATAGTCTTAGGCATGAGATTGTGAGATGCTCCTGAATCTATCAAGCAGTTGTGTAGCACCTTATCATGGATTTTTAATAAGGTATAGAAGGGAGTGGAGGAGTCATCTCTATCCTCCACCAAAGGTCCTAGTATGATAGCAGGATTTTCATCTTGGAGGTTGACTGAGTCTGTGGGATGAGATGAAGGCTCAGGATGCAACACTTTGTAAAGGTACCTTTTGAAATCTTCATGCTTAACTATCTCAAAGAAAGGTATAGGGATCTTAATCTTTTGAATCTCATTTTCAAATTTAAACGAGGAGGGAGGCTTCATAATCTCCTTCGCTTCTGGGAGAGGGATTTTAACCACTATCTGGGGGTCTCGTGCCTCTTTTTATTTGTTGTTAGTTGCCACCTCCTTAACAGGATGCTCTATCCTATTAGGCTACTCAGGAATGTCAGGCTTTCCCTCTTTCTTCTTGGATCTGAGTTTGTATCTATTTGTATTGCCATCGGTCATTTCCCCTTTGCTCATCTCATTTAGTTGGCTATCCATGAGGCACTCTTCATATGCAGACTGAGTTAAATGAGGGGATGAAGAGGTGTCACCAAGACAATGGATTTCAGGATCAACTTCTTCTTCCTCTCCTTCCTCATCAGTAACCAAGTTATTTTGGAGAGGAGCATGGACTTTTTTATCGTCCCTATCCCCATTTCTTTGATCCCTTTGGATGATCTGAGGGGAATTATTGGGCCTTCTGAAATTACCCCTATTATCAACATTTTGGGGGTTCTTATAGCTCCGCTTTCCTTCAAATTTCAACTTCTCTATTTCTGCAGAAAGTGATTTTACCAGTTTTTTCAACTCATCCACTTGAGGGGAGGAATCAGAGGTCGAAGCTTCAACCCTACCTTTTCTTTTGTCTCTATCAGATTTACTCCTAAGCTTGTCAATTGCTAATAAATTGAACTCTACTTCAAGGGCCACATCTTGCATATGAGCCAAGGAGGTAGCTCTTCTTTCTCTTAACAGGAGGCAAAATTAGGGTTAAAAGCACTAGCATAAGTAATCTTGGAAGAGGTTTATGTAGTGGAAATCTTATTGTACATGTTATTAAATCTCTTTGAGAGGTATGAAACAGATTCCCCCTGTTCTCTCTTAAGTGCCCCAAATTTTGTAATATCATAAAGGAAATCTTTTTTATCCCCCCAATGTCTTAAGAATGAATCATCTAGAGCTTCAATCCCATTAATAGATCGAGGAGGTAAGCCCCTAAACCATTTCCTAGCTTCATCATCAAGGCTATGTACAAAAACTCTCATCCACACATCTTCATTTTCAATGCTATGGTTTTCTGCAAATCTATAAAAAGCTGAAAGGTGTTCTTCTGCAGTTATGTCTCCCTCCCCGATGAACTAGGGCATGTACTTTTGGTAGTCTCCAGCTGGGATTGCATTTATAGGCTGAGGTAAAACAAGAGAGGCATATCTAACAGCCACTATGTCATCCTTCCTGTTTCTAGGAGGATTAGCACCTGCCATTGGGGTGTGAATTGTGGGAGAAACAAGGGAAGATGGAGTTGGAACAGGTATGATTGTAGTTGTGTTTCTAGGGGAAAGGGGAAACAATTGAGTGTTGGGGGAGAATGATGTAAGGTTCAAAGGAAAAAAAAATTCCCCCCTCTTTGGATACAACAACTTTAATAGGAGGAGGAGAAGGAAAGCCCGAAGTGGAAAAATCTTCTAAGCTTCTGGGCCTAAACCACTTTACAATATCAAAGGAAACAAAAGTTTCAAAACTTTATCCTTCCAATTGAAGACCAGAAGGGGGAAGTTTAGTAGGAAAGCTTCCAAAATTTAAACTTCTATAAAATCCAGCAGATGATAAAAAAGGAGAATTAGATACAGCTACTAGAGTTTTAAAAGAAGAATCGTGTAAATTACCAGAGTCACCTGGTACAGTAGCTGAAAGTCCTTCTTGAGAGGCCTTTCCTTTCTTGATAATCTTCTCTGGTTTAGCTTCAGGTGTTACTAGAGGCAGTTGTGGAGTAGCCTTGTGTGTCTGCCTTTGGGAGCCCCAACTGACATAGTGGAGTGGTCAGGTGCAAGTTGCAATCTTCAAGTTATTGATCTCTCACACACCTTCGGAATCAGAATCTCTTTGTCATTCTATCCAAGGGAAATTTCTTCAATTTGTTCCCCGACAATGGCACCATGAATGTTAGCACTGAGAGTCACCCTCGGATTGCAAGAGGATCAGCCCAGTACCCATCAGAATGTTTGGTGGATGTTGATTTTGTGAATGGAGGTCAAATGGAAAAAACTCAGTACAAGAATGATTTTAACATAGAAACTAGACAAGCAATGCACAGGGAAGTGAGGGCCTCATTAACTTCAGTCAGTAATTTTAGTTTAAGTGTGAGCATAACGAAGACTTAGTGAGAGAGGGGAATGAGACTATTATGGGAATCCGGCTTTCAAGCAGCTTGGTGAAGAAAAACTCAGGCTCAAGAGCACTCTTGAAAACAAGTTTCAGACACTGAAATATGTCACAAGAGCATAATAAGAAAACCTACAATTCACGCAACTACAACATCTCGACTGGATCTTCCATGCCCGAGCCTTTCAGCGTAAGGGGGAATAGGATAACAAGGAAGCTGAGTAAAACTAGTCACAACAATAGTGTAATCAAACCTACATTACAATAGAACTACAACCCTCGACTGGATCCTCCATGCCCGAGTGTTTTAGCATAGTTTTTACAAAGACATGAGAGAAGATGACTTATATTAATGTGAAAGTCTCAAGTTTGATACATAACCAGAGAACAAATCAGGCATCAAAATATTACAATATAGGGAGCTCTGCTCAACCAGTTGACCCCCTTAACAAAATATTGAACTGATCTATTTATACTTAGATCAGTCCACAACTACCAAGAGTGTGATCTAGCCATCCCATTCAAGGCTTTACGTCCGTGTCTCATTCTGTCAGACTGTGCGTGCATCCTCCTATCAGACGCGAGCTAAAATCAGCATGGCCATGCAGGAAAAAAACTTCCATAGGTACCTTAGGCTGGCAGCTCTGTCTCCACGGACAGATCCTCCACACCTTTTATTTATGGAGTGAGTCAAGGTTTCAACCACCACTCCTTTTTCATTAACTGATCTCACATCAGGATCAGGATGAGGCTTAACACCTAAGGGGTTGCCATGCGCTGCTCCCTTTGACGCTTTATAAGCACGTGATTGCGGGGTCGTTAAGAGTGGTTTGGACCCAAACCACTTTTGGGCCCACAATTCACCACTAATGCCACGTAGCTCTTACGTTATACCACGGTTTCGATTGCGGGACCACTCAAGAATTTTATCTTTCAAGCATGTTTTGTCCCTGTAATGGAGCGTGGTTGTTGATATGGCCCCGATCCGCGATCTGAGCATCTCTGTTAACTTAGCACCCCCACTAAATTTTATCTGCTCACCAACTCTAGGATCCTCCTAACCCCGCTTAGAGATGGCGCAAATTTTGGCACTGAACAAGAACACCACCTGGAGGATGATCTGACATGGAGACTTGGCGTCACTATGTTGAYGTGTCACGGACGGAGGGGTGACATGTTTCACTCGAAAATAGGCTGAAGACACGTCCAAACATGCTTGAAATGAGTGCCATGTGTCATCACTAAATGGATTCCATGTGTCATGAYTGATAAGGGTACCACATGTATGCACTGATGGTTGCCACGTACATTGGACTTTGGAGCCTGAGAGGGGTCTGCATGTAGAGTTGGCATAAATATGGGCCCGGAGTGACGTGGCGACCTGAAATGAATGTTAAAGCTCTGAAGTGAACGATGACCATTTATTCGGATGGACACGTGGCAGTGATTGGTGGACTTCGGGAGAAATCACTCCGGATGGAACCGAGAGTAGAGATCTTGAAACTCTCGAAGCCCAGATTCCCAAAGTAGATATTAATCATCTGATGGAGAAGTATTTGTGGCACTTGATCTGCAACTTCAGGGCTTCTACTTAGCCACTAACCCTCACGCAAATTTTGGAATGTCGAATACACGCGAGCCACTGATCTGATCGCGATCTATGATCTGGGAAAGCCCCACTTTTGTTGCGATGCTTCGCTCTTGGATGGACCCTGAATCCTACTATGAATATCAATGACCCATAATTACTTTGAGATTTCGGTCTTCGGACCTTCAGGGACTTTTCAATGCATAACTCCCACAATCTTCTGGAGTAAAACCTCTGAAATGAGGGATCTGGTGACGCATGGCCTCTTGATTTAGACAACCAAGATTCATTTCAGGACCTTTAGTACTTCAGGGCTTCTGGTGATACTATTGTCAAGATCAACAGTCCTTGTTGGTTTGAGATCAATGGCCCTTGATTATTTCAGGAGTTCAGGCTTTGGCTCTTCAGGACCTTTGCACACTCCTTAACTGGAAAATCCCGCAGTGAGTTTTTCCGCAGCTCAAATCTGGCGATGTGCGTCCCTTTGATTGATGGCCCATATTTTCTCCAGGTTTCGGGACTTCGGACCTTTTGGATGAATAACTCTTACAATTCTCCAGAATCCCAACTTGTGAAATGTTTCCCCACCGTCGATCTCTCCCCAATGAGATCTGACGGCTCAGACTCAACCTTTGCTTGATCTTTAATTCTAGAGCTTTTGATTGACGCTAAAACTCGTGCAACTTTATAATTCTGAATACTTGAAGGCCGCTAATATTAAATTCACAGGGGATCTCCGCCATTGAAAATTGAACCTTCCTGTTTGCTTGTGTTTCAAGCCCGAAATGGACTGATCTGAAAGATGTGCTTTGTGCCCATGGTTGCTTCATGTGTAAACAAAGATTTGGACGGCTTGTTGTGGGCTTGGGATAACATAATGACCAGTAATTCGAGACAAAAATGATGATGAGTGCTCATCCTTCTTCGAGAAAAATAGAAAATATTTGGGCCGAGACTTGGTCGGGCAAGGCACCAAGGGAAACCAGGTCATCAACAAAAAGGGGGAAAATGACTTTATCAGTCAGAGGGAAAGATCCTAGGGCTTAGTAGTGGGGAAAAGAGAGAGAGATGAGACAAGGGTACATACATAGGTATTAACAATAATCACATATGACCCTTGACAACTTCATGTGATAACAGCAAAAAAAAAATTTAGTTTATGGGCAACTTGCAAGTAATTTTAGCTCCTACACAAGATGTCAAACTCAAATAGGAAGGTATACGGGACTTCACTACTTTTACCATAAAAGGTGGGCAGTGTTGAGTGTGGAATGTTCTTCATGTTGACATTCTGTGTGCTATCCAAAATTGGAAACCCGAAGGTGGTTTCGGCTTGTTTTCCAACTTCTTCTCCCTCATCGTGTCTTACATGGTTGTGATCCTCCTGATCATCCATACTGGTTTGGTTTCCAAAGAGAGAGTACCTAAATGGTTTTATCCTTGAAGATAACAAAGTATCCCAAGGTTCTTTCCCAAGAAAGGTATCCCTTCGATGGGAAGATTTATCTATTGTTTGGATGTCCCGGACTTTACTCAAGCCGGTTGAAACTATTGGTGCCAAAGTTTTTGTTTCGACTTGGGAAACAATTATATTGGTTGAACTGCCAAAAAGAGTATTCACCTATTCAAGGTCAATGATATCTACAAAGTTAGGGTCCCCTGATGGTGGTGAAAAAGCAAAGGTTGTGTTGGTTGGTTCTGATGAAGGTCTGAGTGGTCTTGCCTTCTGTCCCACTACTATTGATGTTTCAATTTTCTGCTCTATAGTGCTCCTGGTTTTGGTCTCTTCAAAGACTGCTTTTGCTCTTTAGGTCGAGCTAACCACTATTTTTCGGTATCGATCTACGGAGTTTATGGGTGGAGTGTTCCTTCCTCTAAAAAGGTTAGAAGGAACCTTGATCAGAAGGTTTGGTTTGGTTTTAATATATCTGCCCTTTGGGTCCCTAGGTTTGTTCATGAAAGCAAATAAAAAGAAAAACTACCATTAGGTTTGGGGGAACCTGCTATAACAGATGTGTAGGTTCTTACCTCTCGTCTTAAAGTTCCCCCACCACCAAACTAATGCTTGTTAGTTTTTTAGCTCGAGAGGTACTCCGCATGTTTTGTCTTGTATGCGGATGTTAGCTTAATATTTACACTGCCATGCACTTAACTTTGTAATAGTCTTTATAAAGTTGTTTTAAGTGGTTCTTTTATTAAAGTGACTTTTTGATAAAGTGTACCTTATATTTTTAAAGTGACTTTATTTTCATAAAGCACTTATGTAATAAAGTGAAAATCACTTTAATTTAAATCAGACATTTTGGAGGGAATGGATCATGACCCTTGATCTTGAAAAAGGCAAGATCTAATCTTGGCCTTTGGATGTAGGGTTGGGGAAGGTGAAAAGACACTTTGGGGGGGGGAAATGTCATTTTCAGATTATAAAAGAATGCATCGGGTAGTGTGCAAGACATGTCGAATGTTGAGAAGACATCGGGAGGAGATTGAGTGAGATTTTATGAGTATGCTTGAGAGAGAAAAGTGAGCAGCAAAGAGGGCACATTTTCCAAGGAAAGAGGGCACGATTCTCGAGATAAAATTTATGTGAGTTTTGGGCCAAAATATTTTTCTGTTGTGGGAGGTCGTACTGTACGGATTCGTACAGTCCGTACAATTCTGTACAGTCTGTATGGATTTGGCATGGAAATTGAGGCATTTCGGGCATGGTTTTTAAGGCGGATTTCAGAATTTTTGTGGTTGTTTCTGGGCCATACGAAACAATCCGTACAGCTGACTGTGGGCACGGAAAATGAGGTATGGAGGAGGCCATACAACGATAAAGGCACGAAAAACAAGGCAGATTTCTGTGGGAAAGATTTGGTGTTGTGAGGTATTTTCCTTGATTGGAAATGTTATTTTGCTGCTGATATGTACTTTCCTGAAGTTGAATAATAGATCTCTCTCTCTCTCTTGTTGGGTTTCCCCACATTGGGGTTTTCCCTAGCATTTGCCTAAATTTCTGTGTGTTATGGATTGCTATCCACTATGTTATTTTCGCTATTATTTTTCTTAGCAATGTGTATTTCTGCTTATGGTAATTTCTAAATGTGGGTTTTATGCATTTATGAAATTTATGAAGACAATTATCTCTAGGTTGCTAAGTGTATGATAGAAATTTCATTTGCTGATTTTTGTCATTAAAATTCTACATGGTATCAGAGGTTTGTCTCTGACAGTGGGTAGTGTGATATTTGGGCAAAAGGTTGTGATTGTTTTCCTTGAGTTGTGACAGGGAATATGGCTACAAGCATTAGATATGAGGATCGATTGGATGGCATTTCCAACTATTTGTAGTGGAAGGTATGATTGTCAGTCGTTCTCAAGGAGAACAAAATTCATAGCTATGTCAACTCTGTTGTAGCAACTCCCGCAGCAGATCTTGTTGCTTTGGAATTGCATGATACCAAGGAAGCCAAAGCTCAGAGGATTACTCTAGATGGGGTGAAGGATCACCTTATCCCACACTTGGCTGAGAAAAAGACTGCCAAGGAGATGTGGGATGCACTTAAGAATTTGTTCGAGGCGAAGAATGAGAACCAGAAGATGGCCTTGAAGGCTAAGTTGCATGATACTAAGATGGGTAAGGAGGAGAGTGTCTCTTCTTATCTTACCCGGGTGTCTCAAGTTAAAGATGAGCTGGCAACTATTGGAGAGGTCATTACGGATTATGAGTTGGTGAGGATAGCCTTAAATGGCTTCACCAAAGAATGGGAAGTCTTCATGAAGTGTATGGTGGGACGTGAGCATCTACCAAATTGGAGAAGACTATGGGATGATTTCACTCAGGAGGAGATCCAGGAAAGATCTCAGAACGGTGAACAGAAGACAGACAGAGCTGATGAGAATGTTGCTCTTGTTGCAAAGAGAAAGAAGAATGGAAGTTTCGGAAGGGACTTGAGTAAATTCAGATGCTATTGTTGTAACCAGTTGGGGCACCTTACCTCTCATTATCCTGAGAGGAAGAAAAATAAGGAGTCAGAGGGGCCTAAGACAGCTGCTATAGTAGCCATGGAGGACTTCACTTCAAAGTTCGATAGGGAATTTTCTTTGGTGACCCTAGTTTCCAGTGTCGGCAGCAGAGGAATTGGAGGTGATGTCAGATGGATTGTGGACAATGGAGCCTCTAGCCAGATGACGGGAATCTGGTGAGTATTCCTAGATTTCATAGAGATTGGTCATGGACGATAGGTGGTAAATGAAGGTGGTATGGTGAAAGTTGTACGTTGAGTTGGGAATGTCAGATTCCAACTCGAGTTTGGGGAACTCTTGGATATTGATGGAGTTCTCTTTGTTCCAGGGTTGAGTATTAAATAGCTCTCAGTATTAGCCTTGGAGGATGTAGGATATTGTGTATTGTTCAAGAGAGAACATGTCTTTATCTACAAGCAGGGAGTGGACCCAGTAGAGCTGCAGTTGATCGGTAACCAGGTGAATAGGTTGTCTATGTTGAGAGGACAGCCTTTGATGTATGATTCAACGTCGAATGAGGAGCATGAGGAGGCTCCTGAGACTGTGGTGGCACCAAGGTATCAGTCTTGCGTTCCGAGAGAAGAGAGCGAGTCTCTTCTAAGCACTGGAAGAAGGCTCAGCCAAATTGATTGAACTGATGCTCAAGATGAAGTGAGCTCAGGGTTCTAGGAGGTTTCCAGGAGAAGATCTTCTAGTTCCAGTTATGTGCAGGTGTTGCAGATGTCTCCAGGTTCAAGGGGAGCTCCTACAGAGCACGGTGTGATGGGACCAGATGATGGAGATGGCAACGAGTACATCCCTCGCTAAAAAGGAGTGTTAGCTTTTTAGCTCGGGAAGTACTCCGCATGTTTTGTCTTGTATGCGGATGTTACCTTAATATTTACACTACTAGGCACTTAACTTTGTAATAGTCTTTATAAAGTTGTTTTAAATGGTTCTTTTATTATAGTGACTTTTTGATAAAGTGTACCTTCTATTTTTAAAGTGACTTTATTTTCATAAAGCACTTATGTAATAAAGTGAAAATCACTTTAATTTAAATCACACATTTTGGAGGGAATGGATCATGACCCTTGATCTTGAAAAAGGCAAGATCTAATCTTGGCCTTTGGATCTCGGGTTGGGGAAGGTGAAAAGACACTTTGGGGGAGAAATGTCATTTTCATATTCTAAAAGAATGCATTGGGTAGTGTGCAAGACATGTGGAATGTTGAGAAGACATCGGGAGGAGATTGAAAGAGAATTTCTGAGTATGCTTGAGAGAGGAAAGTGAGCAGCAAAGAGGGCACATTTTCCAAGGAAAGAGGGCATGATTCTCGAGAAAAAAAAATTGTGAGTTTTGGGCCGAAATATTTTTCTTCTATGGGAGGCCGTATTGTACGGATCCGTACAATCCGTACAATTTCGTACGGATTTGGCATGGAAATTGAGGCATTTCGGGCACAGTTTTTGAGGCAGATTTCAAAATTTTTGTGGTTCTTTCTAGGCCATACGGAACATTCTGTACAACTGACTGTGGGAACAGAAAACGAGGTACAAAGGAGGTCATACAACAATACAGTTTTGGCACAGAAAACGAGGTAGATTTTTGTGGGACAGATTTGGTGTTGTGAGGTATTTTCCTTGGTTGGAAATGTTATTTTGCTGCTGATATGTACTTTCCTGAAGCTGAATAATAGATCTCTCTCTCTCTCTCTCATTCTGTTTCCCCACATTGGAGTTTTCCCTAGCATTTTCCTAAATTTCTGTGTGTTATGTGTTGTTGTCCACTGTGTTATTTCCGCTGCTATTTTTCTTAGCAATGTGTATTTTTGCTTATGGTAATTTTTGAATGTGGGTTTTGTGCATTTATGAAATTTATGAAGATGGTTATCTCTAGGTTGCTAAGTGTATGACAGAAATTTCATTTGCTGATTTTTGTGATTAAAATTCTACAATGCTAAGGTTCAGAAATGATCTATTCCCTAATTATTTCCTACCTTAAGACAAATCCCCGACAACGGCGCCAAAAATGATGGGTATTCTATATGCACTAATTCCCTCAATTAAATTGTCAACCCGGGGTAACTAAACTTAGAGTTGTGGCACTGTATGAGCCAAGGCAGAAAAGCTAATGGAAGTATTATCTAACTAAGGAGATGGTCTACCTAGGGATCAACACTCTATCGATCTACTTTCTAAAGAGATGATTCTTTTCAATTTTAGTTAATTAAAAAATTCTATATAAAGCAACCTTCAATTAATGAGCTTTAAGTAATTATAGGATTATGAACTATTTACCCTAAGCAACTTCAAACAATGAATTTATGGTCTATTTCTAAATAAGCAAATAGCAATCTATTTTAAAGCTAGTTAGTCTATTCAATTTCTTTTTAACTAAGCAACAATAAGTAAGATATTTCTGAGTTATTTGATCTATCTATCTCTGAGCAAGTAAGAAAGTAAACAACTAACCTATCAATATTATTTTGACAAGTGAACTCTATTCTTAAGAAGAACTCATAACTATTTCTATTTCGTGAAGAATAAATTATAATCTACTTAATCAAAAGTAAAAGTGTTATGATTGTATTCAAATTCTAATTGATCAAAACTATTTCTATCGTGTAGTAAAAGGAAAGAAATTATTCAAAGGTGATGATTGTGTCTTCGGTGTCGAATAACATCACGATTCCATCTGACTATTAGTGGCAGTTCAAGAGGAATTAATTCAATGCTAACTTCTACATAGAAATGTAAAGTATGAATAAGGCAATCTAAAGAAAGTTTTTCCATCATAGAAGCAACACTAAGTATTTCTGGAATCCAC
The DNA here is from genome assembly GCA_032191745.1 of Picea mariana. Classification (NCBI taxonomy): domain Eukaryota; kingdom Viridiplantae; phylum Streptophyta; class Pinopsida; order Pinales; family Pinaceae; genus Picea; species Picea mariana. The sequence goes on from JASDQU010736227.1 coordinate 454,999, forward strand.
GGGATCTCTAAACTTTATACATCAATCATCAACAATTAAAAGCACTCTTATTCAAATTCACTACTTCAACCAAATCTATAAACTCATGAACTCGTGATCAAAAATCCTAATTCAAATTCACTCTATGCAAACTTCTAATTCTTGATCAATGTCAACTAGAAATTACAATTCAAATTCATAACTGAGATTTCATGATCTAAACTGAACTAATTCTATCATTAAAAATCATGTTTTGAAATTGACCAAAATGCTTTTAGAAACCATAATCCAAAATCTATTTCTATCCCATCATGCTAAAGAAAAATCAATAAACAAAATACACCTATAAAGAATAATTAAAATTGCAATTAAATCTATCTCGAATAGAGCTATCAAAACTTGAAACAACTAATCTGTCAAAGCTTGTAAATAAACGAATCTTAAACTAATACTCTATCTATACTAATGCTCTTTCTAAGTTAATGCTCTGTCTAAATTAATGCTCTGTCTAAACTAATTCTCTGTCTCAATTACCAGAACCAAAGTAATTAATCAAGACTTCAATAAAACTATCTAAATTAGTATCATGTAAGATGATTTATAGCTAAAAAGGAAAAAGACACAATACTACAATTAACCAGCTCCTACAACCTATAAACAACACATAACCATGGACGTCTCTATATGATCCACACAATTCAATCAAGCAATCTGCAATTAAGGAAAATGAATTAGATTAACAAGTTATAATTGACATATACAGAATAATTAAAATTGAGAAATACATGCACTAAAGAAACAATTATGAATTCTAAATAAGAAACAAGATGAACACAAAATATATACTGAGATACACAGTCACCCAAACCACTGGTGGCCCCCCCAGTAGGTTGTGGCTACACTCCAACAAAAAAACACAGATGATAAATCAATGCAATATTGTCATTAATCATAAAAACATAGTCTGGAACAAAATTGCAGATAATTTTTGTATTAAACAATAAAATTCTTCTCTCAATCGTGCCACAAGTAGTGGTATTTATAGATAATTACAACTTGAGAGGTCGACCACTAGAAGGGTCAACCTCCTCTAACAACAACAAACTCATTAAATGAGTTCTAACAACAATATCTTCTAGAAATTTTGTGATCCACTCAATGATCACTACAACCACCCAATCTAAGGTGTGTCAAGCTTTGTAGCTGGAGGCCACGAGGGGGTACAAAACCCAGATTACCGATTCGTCCACCAAAGGCCGCCAATGTACCAACCGCCACCTCCAATGCGCTCTGAGTGTTGGATCATGTACCAGATGGAGTGTCGGATCGTGTGTCGGATCAAGTGTTGAACAGAGTGTCGGACAAGGTACCAGATGGAGGATATGACTGCAATTTCGCCATGTTGCAAGAAACCATGCATTAGATTTTCATAAACATCAAACTAAGCCGAATCAATCACAAAACCATTACAAAAACACCAATTATACATACATGATGTGAATTCATGGTGAATTGATATATAAACCTTTGAGAATCTTTCAAAATGGCTAATATGAAGCATATCATATGTAATATTGATGTAAAAAGGATTTGATCATCACAATAAAACAATCAAAACACGAACCCAACAATATGATGAAGAAGATTATGTATGTGATGATGATCATAATAAAATTTTGATGTCGTAGCCCTCCTTCAACATTTTCAATTGTTTAAAGACTTCTTGTTGCATACAAAGATTAGATTAGGTTATTTAAGAACCATTTTATTGAATAATTTCAAGCAATAAAGATCTAGGGTTTGTTGCCTTAGCATTCTCATAATTCAAGATATCACAGATATATCTTTTAGCCAAAGAGGAGTACCACCTCTCTAAAAACATAGGAGGATTCATATCCTTGTGAGGTTGTCATTTCGGTTCTGACAGATTCAAGCATCGATAGATAGCAATAAGATATCCGTGGCAAAACAAGACGCCTTTCTGGCCTTAGCAAGCCTAAAGCACATATAAAAGATTCCAATTAAGACAATTTCAATATCTCGTATTTTCAAGTGTAGCAATGCAATGATTTTATTTCTCCAATGCAAGAGATTAGTGCCTTAAACTATTGGGTTATGGAGTCCTTTAATGAATGATATAGTTTTTCCACTTCATTAGGGGTGTAAGCCCTTTTACTCTCTAAGGCAAGCAAGGCTAGCAAGGAACTACTAGGAGGGTGTAATCCCTTTTATTTCTCCTAGTAACCCTTTGTACAATAATTTATTCAAGACAATTATGATGGGCTTAGTGGGGTTGTATGCCCTTATACTCCCCAAGAGCATAGAAAATTAACCTTGTAACCAAGAAATAAGCAATAACAAAGCAAACATTCCTTACCTAGTCCAAGCATTAACAAGATAAACTCCCCTTAACAAAGAAATTTCCACCATAATGTAAGAATAAACCTCCACAAGAGATAGTGCATCACTTCTCCATCCAATAGCCAAGACAAACCATCACAAGAGCAAGTGGCAAAGAGAGATATCTAGAATTTTCCAAAAGGGGCACCAATTTCATCCGAGTAGTCTTCTCCAAATGTGAGAGTTATCATAAAAATGAAATATAAATTATCTTTATTTATACAAATCTTCTAAGAACTATTGTGAGGGTGTAAGCCATTTTACTTCTCCTAGTAACCCTTTGTACAACAGTTTATTCAAGACAATTATGATGGGCTTATTGGGGTTGTATGCCCTTATACTCCCCAAGAGCATAGCAAATTAGCCTTGTAACCAAGAAAGAAGCAATAACAAAGCAAACATTCCTTACCTAGTGCAAGCAATAACAAGATAAACTCCCCTTAAGCAAGAAATTTCCACCATAATGCAAGACTAAGCCTCCACAAGAGATAGTGCATCACTTCTCCATCCAATAGCCAAGACAAACCATCACAAGAGCAAGTGGCAAAGAGACATATGTAGAATTTCCCAAAGGGGGTGCCAATTTCAACCGAGTAGTCTTCTCCAAATGGGAGAGTTATGATAAAAATGAAATAGAAATGATCTTTATTAATACAAATCTTATAAAAAGTGTTTGTCCACTTAAGTTAGGGTAAACCACAAAATAAGGGAGACATTCCCATTTATTTTTTCCCTTTAAAATATTAAATTCAAATTCAACCTAAGAAATGCACATAAGAATCCCTAAAGATGATGTCAACCCTCTCTAGGGTGACGTTTTGGCACTTCTAGCAAGTCATTTGAGCTTGGAGGTGAAAAGTTGGGCCTCCAAAGGCCTCCCTCTCATCTACTTGGGTCTCCTCCATCAAGCCAAGGCCTCTCTCCATTAAAAGGTTCCAAGTGTCAAGTCAACCACACCACCACTACAAACCCTAGCCTTGGGGTGACGTCAAGCCCTCCAAATGTGACGTTTTACCTCCAGAGGAAAAATGTTGGGCTTGTAGGGGCTAGGTGATGTCATCCAAGGATCTCAAGTGAAATGTATTATGACAAGCAAATCAAATCAATAAAAGAGCCACCTAAGCATGTGCATCAAAAACCACCTCATTAAATTAAACAAGTGCTCAAAGGCCCCATGCAAATTGCCAATTTTAGGTATGGTAGGGTCGAAAAAGTGACCTATTTGGTGAATCATTCCCTAAGTCAATGAGTGTTTCCTAGGTGGCCCCCCTCTAATCTATCCAGAGAAGATGAAGTGGATGGGGGCAATACTTTTGGGCATGGGGTTAATGACATACAAGGGATCGTAGTGTCTCATTTATGGGTGCCTTTGTAGATGGTGTGTTGCAGCTTCGTTTTCAATGCATCATTTTTCCAATCCAATTCAATGCCATTAACTAATTAAAGTACAGAACAACTAGGTAATCCCTATGGAGTAACATATAGCTTGGGGGCAATACTGCAGTGTCACTTGAAGGGAGAGTTACATAGAGTGCCATGGGGGTAAAGTCTAGCTTGTAATGTATTTGTGTAGATCCCTCAATAAGTAGGACATTTATAATATGTGTTTGTTTTTGCAGGTCTTTGAATTTTTACAAGAAACATTTCATTGTTCTCAAGACCTCTTTGGGCGAGCATCTGGAAGGTTATGATTTGGGTTTTATCTTTTTCCAACTACATTCCCTCTGGGCCATCATCCCCTTCTTCCCATGAAATGAGGGACAATCCCTTCTTGGGTCAGTACACCCAAAAATCCCAAAAGATAAGGAAGCGAAGGGATAAAGTGTGGAAAGTGGTAAGTGTGATTGGGAATGGCAGGATGACATGTCAAGGGGACATCCCATTAGCAAACCCATCCCTAAGGGTGACCACATACTAGGGCACAATGTCAACCACCGAAGTGAAACAAGGAAAAGGGTATAACTTCCAAGCAAACGTTACATAATCAAAAGCAGTTTTAAATGCAACATACTCAAATGACTCAAATATTGAAATGACACTTACCATAATACATGGCTTGTACCTAATGGAGCAAGACCCAATTCCTTCTGAAATCAAGCTGGTGTGGTGGATAACATCATGATGAATATAAGATCTGTAGTGGTGAGGCGAGGCTCTGTCTGTGTAAGTGGACGTTGTCAGCCATCTATCTCTCAGTACATCTATCTCTCGGTACTCCATGTCTACAACCTGAGGACCTTGAGACATCATCTCCTTAGCTATCCCTGGGAAATGGAGATAACAATGTTGATTTTGAAGAGTTTAATCAACTCTTGCATACAAGTTTTATGAACTTAGTTGGACAAAGAGCCTTTTAACCTCCTCCTCCACCTGAAGGACCACCATTGCACCCTCATCATAGCATCCTTAGTATACAAGTACAACCATATGCATCCTTACCACCCAAGATCCCAGTTAATGATGGTTGGAATGATGTCGTAAATCCTCCCCAAGTTCAATCTCATGGATGGACCACATTGTCATTGCCATTACCTCCTCCTCACTTGAGCGACCTGCCCTACACATTGCATCAAAAGTATCTTATGCTCATTTAACTGAGTCATTAAAAAAACTTAAGCCCCTTGCCCAAGAACCTGAACCTTCCAAAGGGAAACAATTGGCCAATTCTATAAATTCTGACCAGTCTGAAGCATCTTCATCCTCAATCACCTCACATTCCTAGAACCCTAGACATGAGGATGGACATACCCTCTTTGAAAATATGCACCCAAAAAACATCAGCAGTTAAAGGTAAAATTCCCATCAAGACAAATTCACAGATGCCCAAGCTGACAAAGTCTAAGGAAAGTGGACAGAGACGGACTGCCTCACATAAAAAATATGATTTCTAATTTTATCATGTTATTTATTTTGATTTGACTAATTGGGACAGACTTTAGTTTTTTTGGACAACGATTTATTTTTTTGACAGCAGTATATTTTGGACAGCTTGTTGACTTACTTATTTTTGAGCATATATATGCATATGTACTTCTTATATGGGAGTCACAAGTATGTTTTGGAACATTTGATTTGTGAGTTGATTGGGATACATGTTTATAATGATATTTATGCATATTTATTGATGGAGGAACAAGGGGATATTTTGAAAATTAAACAAAATACCCTTATTAGGGGGTCACCACCTATTACTTAATATTTATTATACCCTTGTCATTATTTATTAATATTTACCTATGAGTCATCCCTATTTAACTAAAAGTTATTTAAATAACTTAACTAAAAGTAGTTGGAACTACTCAAAACTACTTTTGGAGAACAAAAGGAGAATTGAAGAGACAAGAAAAGAGAGAAAGATAGAAGTAAAAACTCTGATAAGGATTGATCTTGCTCTAGAATGGGATTACATTACTACTTCATTCATTTCTGAAACACTTAAAAGCTAAGAAATTCTTGTTGATAGCACGGTCTTACTAAAGGTGGCAATAACAAGGACCAAGAAGCATTGATAGCTGACATGCTTCAAAAGGTTGATCATCTATTTCAAATAGTCTGTAAATTCTTATTGGAATTCTGAATTGATTTTCAATACTAATTAGGAATTTTGTGCAGAGTCAAGGCACTGACATATTGTGGCTTGTTGATCCAGTTATTTTTCAGCCATGGTTTTACCTAGAAGACACCAGTCCTCCTGTGTGATGTAACATTCCACCTCTGACTTCTAAGTCTTATTCTAGTCCTTACCCATTCTGGGGTATGAAAGAATGTTTTTTGTTGTATTTCAAAACAGAATAAATAAAATCATTTGATGGTTTTGAGGTCTGATTTTGGTTTATATGTGTGATCTTTATTTCGAATTTTATGTTTTATGACTATTCATTAAATCTGTTATAATTTTTTGATATAAATATTTCTTTATTTCTTTTTCATAACACGACATAAAAGACAACATTGGTCCCAAGAACATATTTCTTGAGGATTGATCAATATTTTTGCAAAAGGCTATAAACATAGGGTAACAATCCCAACTATCATGTCTTAGCCCGACAAGATTCAAAAATGTCGGTATTAGGATAGCCATTTTGTTTCATCAACATGCTTGAGAATTGCATACACTCTTGGCTGAAATTTCCGCCCTACTTGGGCAATTCGCTCTATCTCTCTTTCGTGCTTTGTGTTTGCTTTTACTTGTCTATTGGTGAAGGAAGGATAGGTGTTACCTCTTGGATGCTTCTTTATTGATAATATGGTGGGATGTTCTTGATAAATGAGGGTTTTTCTTGTTATCTCTTGGACTAGATAAGAAATTTCTTCAATTGTCTTATTTCCATCAAGATCTATCCTTGTTGTCATTGAAAGAATTATTTTACAAAGGTTGCTACAAGGAGTAAAAGGGCTTACACCCTTGTATATTTACCTTTCTAGGGTTAGTTTTCTCAAGGGAGTAAAAAGGCTTACACCCCTAGAGAAGTAATAAACCCTAGCTCATACACAAGAGACTCCATAACCCATTAGATAAGGCACTAATCTATTTGCCTTGGAGATTGTATATTCATGCATTGGTACATGTGATTTTCAAGAGATTGAATTGTCTAAGTTGGAATCTAATTTCTACGTGCTATAAGCTTTCTTGTGCTCTAAGGCATTTTGATTAGCCAAGTGATTCTCATTGTTGTTATAGAATATATGCCACAACTAATAGGGATGCAACAAACTCATATTATTCTCATTGTTTGCTTACTTTTCTACCGCCAAATTTCATTTACAAGTTGTCATAATTAATCTACTAGTTAAGTTTTACTATTTGGGTGGATTTTTAGTTGATTTTTGTTGAAATAATGTAACTGCGAAGAGTATTCTTATTGTTATTGTTATTTTATTCATAGGATTAATCCCCATTGAGGATTAATCATGTCAGTAATTGTATTAGGACCAAATCCCCTTTTGCGGATTGGTCAATGGACAATTATAATAGGCAGAATAAGAAGTTGGCCCCAGCAGTTATTATTGAGACCCAGAATTAAATTAAAGGTGGGTTTACCCACCCAGAGTGAGAGGTCGGCCCTGCTAGTGAAACCCTTTCACACGTGCCAATCTTGTATATATAGGGAGGCTAGCGCCTCACTTTATCACACAACTCACTTGCTCATTCTCTTATGAGACAAGCTGCAATTACCAGTTGGAGAGAGGGAGAAGAGTGGCGCATCTTTTGGAGAGGACTATCTGTATTGGTTTCAATTATCTCTTGAACATTGTATTGGCAATTTATGATAAGGAAGTTTTTGCTGGGTTTTCTTCCCCTAGAGGGTTTCCCAGGATAAATGTTGTGTCTCTTGTGAATGTGTATTTCTCAGTGATCTTGTTCTTATGTTGCTCTTATCTATTGAAATGAAAAAAACTATAATAATGGCATAAACATTAACATGGTATCAGAGCCAACTTGAAGGAAGCATATTTCGCAAGAGGAAAAACGTCACTGTTACCGTACCCAAAAATTAGGGTTTTACAAAAGTGAATCTTTTCAGCTCCCTAACCACCTAGAAAGTTGCACCCTCCCCCAAAGATCATTTGGCACTTAGAGCGCACCTTTTCAGTGGATAGATCTCCTGGAAAGTGAAACCCTAGTTTCACAAATTACCAGAAAACCAGAAGCACCAATCCAGAAATCCACAGATCAAGTTTGAGGGGGTAAAAGTTGGATTTTCAAAATTCTGACTGCACCAGCTAACTCGCCTCAGCCCAACGCATTTATCCCCTGGATCAGAATTTCAAAATTCGAAGTTTGAAAAATTAGGGTTTCCTCATAAAACCCTAAGTTGCGGTTGCAGTTGCAGTCTCATAAACAACTATAGTTGCAGTACCAGTTGCAGTTGCAGCCGTAGAACCAGTTGCAATCACCCTTGAAATTTTCTCAAGAGTTGGCAATGATTATCGCTGCTACCAGATGGAGCCACTACCTGCAAATGCTATCAAAGGTATGTACTTACATATGCTTAA
>JASDQU010736227.1:499452-511441 GCA_032191745.1 Picea mariana
CAAACCATGAGGAGTTATGTGACTTTCCACATACCACCAGAAATGGCATGACAAGCACTATCCATCTAGGATAGTTTCACCAACAATTTCTTTGATCTTCATCTTGTTATTCCTCATACAAGCATGGGTCCTCCAACCATTCTTCTAGGATAACTCAATCCGTAAAGCGTCTTCCCATGAGGGTTTTCACCATAAGGGGACCACTTTGGAGTTCATTCGTTTGTGCACCTTATCAATCATCATAAGACAATAATGAGTCATTTATACATTTTTCCAACAATGCATCATATACCAATGAAACCACATCGATCCATCTTCATCATGTATCAATGACAACTCATTGATTCATCTTCATCTATGCATTCTCATCAAGGACAATACATATTATATTACATCAATCATCAATCAATCAATCCTTTGACATCAATCAATCACTTGACATCAATCAATCAAACCATTGGCATCAATGACAACATGATCCAACAATTTTTCCCAAAATTTCGCTTTAGGGGTGTTGCCCCCGAATGCCCCTCCGGGAGGGGGCTCCAAAATTTCTCGTCCCCCCCCCCCTAGACTCCCCTGGAAAGATAATTGGGGGGGAAAGCCTCCCCACACCCCATTGTCAGGTAATGGGGTCCAGACGCGGATGAAATGAGACCTCTGAATCAGGAAGATAATCAGGCTCCACAACCAACATAAATGTGTACTATTGTAATGCATATAGGAGTTCTGATAAGTTGATGGTTGTCCAAGATTCAAGTCACATTAAACCAAATTTTTATGAGTTTAGTCAACAGAGCTGCCAATGCAAACTGAGCTAAAGATACTCGATTACCAAGTCAAACACCAATCCATTCTTCAATCATTTTCATGGATTTGTTTATGGATGAATTTAAGATGCTTAAGGTGCCCTAACGTTGACATAACACAAGATATTAAGACCCAGTTTGATTATTATACAAAATTGTTAAAACCCTTGTCATAAGAATTGGAAAATTTACATAAAGAGATGTCTTATGCCTTCAAATTTCTTAAGTGAATACTAAGGGAGTTACCCAACAATTGGATATGTAGAACTTATCATAACCATTTCAGATCTGAACAAAATGTCCTTTGAAGACAAGACAGGGAACAATTGGTAACATGGAACAATGAAAGCTATATTACATCCATAAAGAAAGAGTTTGACCTATTCATAGTTTGGGTGGCAGACACTGTTTTAATGATGGTGATGGTTTAATAGATTAATGGTGATCAATTGTAGTAGTTGTGGTTGACTTGAGTACCATTGTTATGGTAGCAACTAACTTCTTTTCACAGATACAAGGAGGAGTTGCTTTGATGCCACTTGTGACGTACCTTGCGGTAGTCGCAATATGTCATAGACATTAGTAAGAAAATGGACAAGTCCATGTTGTCCAGGAAAGAATAATTAAAAAATAATGTGAATTATACATCGAATGAATGCCCACAAATTTTGTATGCTATTATTTTGAAATTTTCGTAGGGATGTTGGTAGGGTTTACACAACAGCTTAATTCCCCTTCCTTAGTAACATCTATTTTTGGAACATCGGTTTGAATGAAATGAATTTGAATATTTTATTTTCCAAGTATCCACAATTGCTCTATTTCAACCTATGCAAACTATAAACAAAGTTTTGATGGCAATGATATTTTAATGATTAATGATGATTTATTGCAGTTGTTCTGGTTGATTTGGGTAGCATTGCTACAACAACATACACCTTATCTTTACCGACAGCAGGATGAACTATTATGATACCACTTGTGGCATACTTTGTTGTAGTCACAAGATGCCATAGATATTCATAAGAAAAGGGACAAGCCCATATTGTCAACGATAGAAATAATTAAAAATAATGTAAATGATACCATGAATAAGTGATATGTAATCAAGAAGATTGACATATATAGTACATAAGAGACATGTCTATGCTAAAGGGCACAACCTTCTATAATAATTATTAATATAAATAATAATTTTTAAAGACTTGTAAAAAACATCAAGACTTTTATTTGTGGTTGAATAGAAGTTGGCAATTACAAAGACTTTTTCTTGAACAATTCTCTCTCAAGAAGAGCAAAGAGATAATAGTTTGTAAAAGCAAGATGGGTGCCAAAACGTAGTGCATTAAGTCTAACTGATAGAGTGTTTTACTCTTTAGGGAATCAAATTGTATACATTAAGCCTTTGGACCATGAAACTATCAGAACAATGGCATATAAACCATTAAGCTTCTTTTGTAAATATAAGACACATTGTTCAATGATTGTATAAGGAGATAACAATTAAGGTCTCTTAAGAATGACAATAGCCAAAGTTATAAGTGTTTTCACAATTATGTTCTTTAAGCTTGCATAACGCTGAAATAATGTACACATATGCAATAGAGGGAAAGAAAACTAGAAGAAAAATACCCAAACATTGCAATTTCCTTTTTGTTTAAATAAAATAAAATATTTATTCTCTTCGAATTGTATATAGAAAAGAAAACATAATGAGAATGAAAAAAATAGATAAGCATACCTTGGAAAAAAGAAATATGGTAATATGGAGTATCAATAGAAACAATGGCATAATCATAAGACACTGGAGCAGTGGGATAACTAGAATACATTGCTCTAGTAGAACTAGTAGAGAATGATCGAGTTAATCCAACATTGTAAACTGCAATTCCATTTGGCTCAAAGAGCCCATAGTTCCTCTCAGAGGTTGGCCAGGCTTCGTATCCTCATTGAATAATGCAAATAGGTAAGCTTGCAAAACAACATTAGGTTTCAAAGGAGTCCCCTTGCTCTGAGCCAACAAATAAAGCAAATTCCCATTATAAGTCTCGACATTCTGAAGAATTGCACATGCTTCATCGACATCACCCGTTAAAGGCCACCTAGTTTTAGAGACTATGAGTTCTACATTAGGATATCATAGTGCGAAATAGTCAACATCAACCTGTGCATATAACGTGTTGTTATAGCGAGTATTATTGTTCGAGTTAACAACACCTACATTTGGTTTGAATAGTACATAATCGAGGGATATCTGGCTTGGGTCAACCTTCTATGCAAAGTATGGATAAGCATTTATAAAGAAAGGAGAATCAATATAATACATGAGAGGAAAAAGAGGTTCCATTGGGCTCTCCAAATTTGATTCAAAGGAAGCTGCAGATGGTGGATATGAAGTCCCCAATACATAAATAGAATGGGGAGTGGTAACTTTAATATCTGTGTCTGCACCAATGTTGTCAAGGGCTAAATGAATGTTTTTTAATTGTAGGAACCATGTTTTCCATTAAATTTGTGTCGGTTCTTATGTTTCAAAGTATTGTTTATGTTCTGTTTAGTGGGTAAATCCTCCTCTCGTGCAATAATTGCAAAAAAACATAACTCCACCTAACTATTTTAAAAATACACATATATAATATATTAATATATAATAGTGTAGTCGAAGGATACACCAATGAAAATAGATGTTGCATGTGAGAATTTAGAGCTAACAAGCATCTTGTTCTGGCCGAATGATACACCAATTAAAATACATGTTGCATGATTTCGTCCCAAGTATCCAATACCTAATGATATTTGGACTATAATTATGAATTGTGCATAGAACATTACTTTTGGTCATAATGCATGTATCACATTTGCAATAGAGTTAAGAAGATGGCCCTAACCAAATACTTGTGGCAGAACCTAAATGTTGGTAAGGTGTTGAGGCTACTATCAAAGTCAAGTGCAACAGTCAGTCTGGTGATTAAAGAGTACAACTAGGCGGCTAGAGACAATTTCAGGGTATGTTCGACCAAAGAGGGTATATGTATGAAGTAGTTGTGTTGCCATAGATTTCATTCAGTTCCAATTGATCTAGGTGGATATTGGTGGCCACCCACCTGTTCCAACTAGCTTCTCTTGTCAGTTTTTAGTTCAACACGTTCTTCTGTACTTCTTTGTAATTGTGGGTTCTACACTTCTGGGGTTGTCTAAAGCCCTACACATCTTCTAGGTGGATATTTGTGGCCTCCCACCTAATCCAATTGGCTTACTTTGTATGTTTTCATGTCAACACTTCTTGTTGTACTTCCAGGGTCGTTTTGGGGCCCTAAACAGTGTTACTTTGGTGTGTCACAATCAAACTATAGAAAGAGTCAGAGTTTGACAGCATAATACATAGTTCTTTAAAATACCTTTCCAATGGGCTATCATGCGCCTAAAACAAAGATCGTATGAAAAAGTTACTACCCTGAGAAGTTAATGTACTAACTTACCCGAACAGGTCCCACATGACTTTTGGTGTTTCATCCCCTGGGCCTATGTTTTTGGATGTCTAGGGTTTTGGCATTCCTGTTTAACATAAAAAGGCCTTCAGAGCCTCATTCTAATAATCTTATTGTGAATGAGCGTAGTTGTCACATCTCTTCTAAGAGATAAAGCTGCCACCATTCTAGCGAGTCTTGCACTCTGTATTTTTACAATCTCTTACAATTATTTCATTAATAGAAATCAAGTATTGTTGCATTTCTTTGTTTCTGGGAATTTTCATGAGTATTTCATTGTAATATCTCTGCTTTCATTTCATTCCGAAAATAATCTCGATGAGTGGTATCAGAGCAGGCTGCTCTTGATCGTTTTTCAACGTGTGTCCCCAACGAGGTCAGAGTATAGCCAGTTGGGTCTCGAGTTTTTCTCTCTCGAGGACAATCACTCTCGCACACCCAAGAAACCCTTGATGGCGGCAGAAAATAAATATGGCAGAGCAAAATATTCTATTAACATGTCGCTTGAGCAAGCTCTCGCGCAACAGAGTGACGAAATGATGGAGAATTTTGCACACATTCTTCAACACTTGTTGATAGCAATAGGCACATCTTCATCAAGCAGCCATTTGGAGAAACCTCTCCCTTCAAGGTACAAGTTAATTTTGATATTCCCATATTTGAAGGTCATATAGATGTGGATGCCCTAGAAAAATGGTTAAATCTATTAAAGGATTATTTCTTTGTTCAAAATTTTTCCGACAGGGAAAATATCACCTTCACACTCCTCAAGGCTCTCCCCCATGTCAAGCATTGGTGGGAAACTTACTGGGAGCAAAGTTCCACAGAGGCATTTGGAACATATGGGACCAAGCCCACTTGGGATTTTTTTGTGGATGTGGTCAAAGAATAGTACTATTTGATTGATAACTATGAAGACCAGTACATGTGATGGACCACACTACGGAAAGAGAAGAGCCAAACAGCATTGGAGTTCACAAATACATTCCATACCTTGCGCACCAAGCTGGGTATCAAAGACTCTGAGCGACACCTGGTTCTGAAATATCGTGGGGCTCTACATAGGTACATTCAAATCGAAATGGATTTCCTAAACATCTCATCATTGGGAGCTGCCCATCGATATGCTGTCAAAATCAAGCAGAATTTAGGAGCCAGAACAAATGGGAATTCGGGCCTGCAAATCTGCAACAACCAAAGCACAGTAAAGACAGCCCTAACCAATAGCCTCTAGAAAACTAGTCCAAGACACGAGACAAAAAGGGTAGAGAGAAGACGAAGAATGACACTGGGAAGTGGTGTGACTTCCACAAAATCCCATGTCACAACACCGATGAATGTCGCTCGAAACAGTCATTGGTGGCCGAAGTCAAAGACAGGAGCCGAACCCTGATTTAGAATCTGATCCAAAAAATATTGAAAACACACAAATCACCGACGCAGACCCCACTGCTACTATCGTGACCACAACAATTCAACCAGAAGAATCAGTAGATCCTAAAGAGGGGGAGCGCCTCTTCCATTTACATATGTGGGTGAAGGGGACCTCGTTGCATTTCACTGTTAATAACGGCGACTAGAAGAACCTCATCTCAGCTAAGCTTGTCAAATAGTTGGGGTTGTGGACAACACCACACCCGCAACCATACAACATAGGGTGGCTTCACCAGGGACGAGATCTCCATGTCAGCCAACAGTTTCGCCTGTCCTATGGCATCCAACCCTTCAAGGATGAGGTAGTGTGTGATGTTTCCCCTCTTGATGTCTGTGATGTTGCTTTGGGCCAACCATATATGTGGAGACGTCATGATTTCTATGAGTCTAGACCCTGTAGTGTCATTATTACTCTAGAAGGTCATCTCTATAGGATACCAGAGGTAGTTTCGACTATTGCTCCACCAAAACAGTGCCACAAGGTAATCTCTCATACTGCAAAATGCATCCTCTTCACAGTTTGTTCAAAGGATGCATAGAAGAACGCTACAACCACTACAGCCTCAACACCTTCTATGCAGCAAAAATAGATTGTTTCTTCACCTACAATGGTGCCTACAAAATGCCTCGTCAAACCCAAAGACAACAGATTGGTGGAGCATATTCAACCCTACCAACAACAAGCGTGTGGAAGGCTTCCATAGACCAAGCAACACAACTTCTCTAACATAGAATGCATCTCACCAAGATTCAGATTCAGAAAATGCTTTCCTCTCTTCCCTGAGCACTGAACACAATGGAGACCATTTCTTCCTAAGGGGGGAGGATTGATGCAGGTGGATATCAGTGGCCACCCACCTGTTCCAACTGGCTTCTCTTGACAGTTTTTAGTTCAATGTGTTCTTATGTACTTCTTTGTAATTATGGTTTCTACACTTATGGGGTTGTCTAAAGCCCTACACATCTTCACACATGTTCCAGGTGAATATTGGTAGCCTCCCACCTAATCCAATTGGCTTTTTTTGTACGTTTTCATGTCAGCACATCTTGTTGTACTTCCAGGGTCGTTTTGGGGCCCTAAATAGTGTTATTTTGGTGTGTCAAAGTCAAATTGTAGACAAATTCAAAGTTTGATGGAATAATGCGTAGTTCTTTAAAATACCTTTCCAACGGGCTATCACATTCCTAAAACAGAGATCGTATGCAAAAGTTATGACCCCGGTAAGTTAATGTACTAACTTACCCAACGGGGCCGAAGTGACTTTTGGCGTTTCATCTCCTAGCGTTAGGTTTTTGGATGTCTAGGGTTTTGGCATTCTCGTTTAACACAAAAAGGCCTTCAAAGCCACATTGTAATCATCTTATTGCGAATGAGCATAACTATCACATCTCTTCTCAAAGATAAAGTTGCCACCATTCTAGCGAGTCTTGCAATTTGTATTTTTACAGTCTCTTACAATTCTTTCACTAATAAAAATAAAATATTGTTGTATTTCTCTATTTCTGGCAATTTTCATGAGTATTTCATTGTAATATCTTTGCTTTCATTTCGTTCTGAAATAATCCAGATCACCAACCCTACTCATACCCGTGGGAAAAATGATTATATTCCGAAGAGAAATGAAAGTCTTGGCCATATCCACGAACTTGGTTGAAAGGAAAATGATAACACAGTGGAATGTAGAATGTTGCATGAAATATAAAACATTAACCCTCACAGATCTAGAACCCTTTATCTTATTATTCAAATATTTTTTCTGTACTCGGTTCGTTTTCATTTTTATCACAAATGTTTGGAGCTTTGAACTTGGGTTTCCTGGTAAGACTATTCTGCAAACCCCTATTGGAAATGTTAAAGTTTGGTTTTGAGAAATCCTTTTAGAGGCTTTTGGTTGATTCACAAGCATTGTGTTTAAAGTAGATTTTAATAGAATCATCTATGTGTTATGCTAAAGTTTTGGGTACAATACGATAAAATGTTTGATTAATTTTAATGTTGTAGTTGCTAGGGTTGAAGTTTGGATTTAGGGTTTGTAATTCAGGGGTTGACCACTTTGTGGTCTCTATTTCAATTCCTATTGAGTCTATCATGGAGTCTGCAATTGCTATATGAAGTTTTGTTCATATTGTTTTTATTAGGATTGAAGTTTCATCTTTTAGGGTTTTTGAGTGGGTTTTGGCTACTATGCAGTCTTTATTTTAATTGGCTTAGAATCTCCCACGAAAATTGATATATGGTGCTAAAAAAATCTAGGGTAACTCAAGACCCTTTTTAGGTAAGGTGGCGATTCAAATGGGTGACCAAGCATATGCACAAGTAGGGGGAAGCACACCCTAGCTGAGGTACCTCAATATCAATCAGAAAGATATGTTGGGTAGTCTTGAATGATGATCAAATATTAGAGGTTGTGTATATAGTTTTGCTCCTTTCATTCTTATGGCTAGTGAATCTCTGGGATTGTTGCGCGGAAGATAGGGTCCATTGGGGAGTCAAATGGATGAGCAATGAGATCGTTAATATTTTCAACTGAATGTACCAGCAGGTCGGGTTGACTTAACCTAGTTTTTGGCCTCTTGACTTAAGCATGATGTATTACGTTTAACTTCATTATTTTTGTATAGTAAGAAATGACGTTCTCTACACCTTGGACAAATAAGTGGATCTTAAATCTGAAATTAATAAATAAGAAAGGAAATAAAAAGTTAAGTACATAGCTTAATATAAAATAAATAATGTTTCATAGTAAAAATCATGGTTGTGGTTTGCACTTAGATTATGTTTTTAAGCCTACCAAGTGCTTTTTGTGTATGGTTTTTGCGGTTGTTCATCAACCAACTTTGAAATGTGTAACCGATAATATTCTACTCCAACATAATAGTTTAGTTAGTCAACCCAAACTACAGATACCTTGGACGATTCCCTACATAATAGTTTAGTAAGTCAGCCTAAAGCTACAAATACCTTGAACAATTCCCTACAGTGAACCTAGGGTTTTGGTGTTGGTTGCAGTTTAAAGAGTTTAGAGAACAATGTACTTGTAAATGATCAAGTGGGAACTGATGAGAAAAACATCTTTGCACTGATGCATGGTCAAACTTGTTGGGGTTTCAATGCACTTTTGCTAGATTTGAAGCCACATATCTTGGAGGGGAGACTAGAGAGCATCTTGATATGTACATATTCGATTGCTTATTTGTCCAAAAACTGTTGACATTCACTGTATTTTTAGCTTTTAGGTTATTCGCAACATGCCCATGAGTAATGATGAAATGACTAAAGGCTAAGATATTGCCACATGAGAAATGCAATGCCCGAACAAACTATGTGATGCTTAAATACACTGATTCATTCCTAACGATGAGCTTACTGATCAGTCAAAGGTTGAGCGAGCCTAGGTCAACGATGTATTGGGTTGCTCCCTTGTTTGCTTCTTCAAGAGAATAAATAAATGTCTGTATGTATGGCATCTGGTTGCTATTTAGTGTAATTCTGGTGATTAGGTGGTGTGCGATTGTAGTATCACACCAATCAAAGAAACTAGAAAACCATATGTATAGTAGATTAGAATTTGAACCTAGGTATCCCTTTTCTTTCCTATTTGCAAGATCAGGCTTTTGTTCCCTTGCACTGGCTGCAGACGATAGATCCCTACAGGATGGAGCAACGACCAAAACCCTACCATCTCCAGTCTAGCTCTGCTTGGTAAGCATGAATATGCTATCGAAGTCGACCATGTGTCAAATTTTGACTTGCATGTTGTGCTTTCAAACTTAAGGTGGGAAGAGTAACAAAAATAGGAGAAAATGAAGAATGAAACTAAAAATCTGGAACTGAAACTGGAGAAACCAAATCACCAGAAATTGGAGAAAGATCAAAAATGAAGCATCGTATTGTACGTCTTGGTTATTCATTGTAATCTTTGTGTTGGTACTATGATACAATTTACATGTATTTATGATAGCTACAATCAACACACTCATATTAACATGGTTTCTAACAATTTGTTCGTTATGTAAATTTTACAGGTATCTGGCGAAGTGAGTGAGAAAGCACGCACAAGATGCAGTTGAAGTGAAAAGAATAGGAGAGTTGTGGCACAAGTAAATGCACAAGTACGATTAAATTTTTGCAATTTTTTTTGAAGAACTTAAACAAATATGCAAGCTTGTGGATCAAAATACAATCATCATTGCAATAGAAAAAGGAGACTTGAGGAAGTACGTGACACCAAGCTCGGACTGTAATTTATTTTCAAATGTATCCAGTCCTCATCTGTGCCACCCGATTTAGAAAA
Source organism: Picea mariana (assembly GCA_032191745.1). Classification (NCBI taxonomy): domain Eukaryota; kingdom Viridiplantae; phylum Streptophyta; class Pinopsida; order Pinales; family Pinaceae; genus Picea; species Picea mariana. Next base: position 509,479 of record JASDQU010736227.1, read on the forward strand.
TAGGGAAATAGTTGTAGAAATTTCTATACAATTAATGTATTTCCTGGATTCTCCTGATCTAGCAATTATATACCATTGTTAAATACAGAATCGCTTCTACTAATATTCTTGCAGAAATTAAACCACGATCACAAAGTGAAATATCAAGAACACATAACACATAAGTTTTTCCGGGAAAGCATAAAGATAAAAAACCCAGTATCATATATTATGTATATCATGGATCATGAAACAATCTCATACAAAACTCTAATCCAAGAGTTCTCAGTACAATACAATCGTTTCACACTGTCATACAAAACTCAACAAATACAGGTGCCAATTTTGTCTCCAAACAACCTGCCTCCTCTGCACAATCCCTGCAATTTAAATTCTCGCAGTGAATTCAAATTGCCTAGTTTTCACATGCTCATGAGCATATCCACTGCATGTGTGATTGCATGAGTGCACTTCACTCAAATCACAATTGATAGCCAAACTTTCCCTTTCACCTGTTATCTCAACTAGATCTCCACTGGATCTGACATGCATGTAGTTAACCGTGGTGAATCTTCAGTTGCATGTGAGTTCACTGATTGTGAATTAATTAATAATTAATTCACTAAACTCTCACTAGTGTAAGTTCAGTTACAACTAGTACAGTTGTGCTTAACTCACTTAACTACACTTCTAATTCTGTTACAACTCCAAATCACTCAGTTATAAATGAGATAATAGATTAATATTTATTGTCCAATTTATTTAAGGGAAAAGTAAATTAGACACATGTTTCATGTTGACTTTTCAACACTCTCTCTCAACAAGAAAGGGATTATCCTTCACCCCAATCCTGTCTCTATGATATTCGAATTTGCTCCTGGTGAGCGCCTTCATCAGAATGTCTGCATCCTAATCTTTCGTAGGAATGTATTGAAGCAACATGATCTTCCGCTGCACACAATCTCTGAGATGATGATACTGGATATCTATATGCTTAGATCTATCATGAAACACAGGATTAATTGAGAGATTAATGCAACTCTGATTATCACAATGAATCACTGTCGGATCTAAGTGAGAACCAAACAAACCAACCAAGATCTTTCTCATCCAGATAGCCTCACATGTAGCTTGGCTCACTGCCATGTATTCCGCTTCCACTGAACTAAGTGCCACAAATCTTTGTTTCCTGTTGTACCAAGAAACAACTGTAGATCCGATACTAAAGATCCCCCCTAATGTGCTCTTTTTGTCCGTTGGGTCGCCTGCCCAATCTGCATCCATGAAGCCATGCAACTTCACCTCATTCATCTGTCTGTACCCTTCAGATGTGCCCTTCAGATATCTCAAGACATGCTTACCTGCCTTCCAAAAGAGTTTGGTAGGCTTAACCATCACTTGACTTAGTTGGTTAACCGCATAGCAAATGTCTGATCTCGTGTTCACTAGATACATTAGCGAACCCACTAACTGTCGATAGACAGTAGCATCCACTACCTCTCCAGAAGTAGCATCCTCTTTCCTCCAGTTTCCTGGAAGAGGAGTATCCATGGGTTTGTAGCCCTTCATGTGAAACTTTCCCAGTATCTCCCTTGCATACTTTCCTTGAGACACAAAAAGTTCACCATCTCGCTGCCAAATTTCCAATCCAAGGAAATAATGAAGAAGGCCCAAATCCTTCATCTTGAACTCCCTTGCAAGGTCATCCTTGCATGAGTGTATCAACTTCTCATCACCAATCAGTATGAAATCATCAACATAAAGAAAAATGATTAAAAGCTTACCCTCCACTGTTGTAGGAAAATCTGCCTGCGGACAAGTAGATCGACCTCTAAGGCTTGACCTTAACCCTAGACAAAAAAGTGCTTATCATGGACACTGAATTTCTTTCGAATCTATCTAAGCCTAATGCATGAGAAGGAAGAGTAACAGAAGTACCTTTTAACCGACGTTTGTCCCTGCACGCTCCGAGTTGCGCTCCAAT
>JASDQU010736227.1:512025-526644 GCA_032191745.1 Picea mariana
CGCTCCGAGTTGCGCTCCAATCCTTTGCTTCTCGTTGATGTCTGTGGACAAATCAAGATACGACCACTTCCTACTCTATTGACATTAGCTTGAAAACAGATCTATCACTGAATGATAAGTTCATGTAACATCAAACACAAACTAGAAAGAAACAGGCCAAGCATGTCATATTAATAAGAATAACGACAGCAGTACTTACAATCGTAGATGCGAATGCGACAACTTCGTCAGATCCTCTTCGTCTAACCCTTGTCTGAAAGATCCACAACCTGGATAGTAGCAGCTGCACTGATGGTTCTTCTCTAGCTGACTGCAGATTTCCTCCAAGATCATAAGTTTCATATACACATTTCTTCCTCCTCTCTTCACCATTAGAGCTTGCTTATATAGGTTGGGAAGAGGTTAACCACTCAAGTCATGTTTAGAACCAGTTAAGAACCTCTTCCTTGGTTTGAGAGATCTTTTGACAAAACCAAGAATTCGAGCTTAACAGCCTCCTAAACTCGAATGATTCTCCCCTTATTTTTCTCACCGGGCTTAACAGTTCACCCAGAATAGGGAGCGCTCTTTGAAGAAGGTCACAGAGCGCTATAACGCTCCCAGAAAGGTCCATAGAAGCGCCAGCGCTTCAAATTTGGATAACGCTCCTGCAAAGGGGTGGAAAAGCGTTGTAACGCTTCTCAACCATGGTGGAGGGGCGCCAGCGCTCCTCAGGTAGTGTTAGAGGAGCGTTCCCCTTCCAAAACCTTGATTATGAAGCCTTCCAAAGTGTCAAGAGATGTTTGACTTCAGTAGACCAACTTTCTTCCTTCAAACTGAGTAAATGACGTGTTTTAAGTGCCTTTGTAATGTCGTCATTAAGGTAACATAATCCAACAGTATTTACGACACCCTTATTACCAACTTGTGACATTTGCGACAAGTTGTATAGAAGTTGCGACACTTGCGACAAGCGAGAGGTATGTGCGACACTTATCCAGTTGAGTGATTTGGATGTGTAACATCCACCACTGATTTGTCGACTGGTCTTGGGACAATTTCCCATGCACTATTTTTGGCAATGGAGTCATACTCCTCCACCATAGCATCAACCCAAGTGGGATCCTGCACTGCTTCCTGAAAGCAAGATGGTTCAGTCACAATACATTTACTCATGAGAGCCATATATCCAGTAAATCGATCAAGAGACTATCTCTGTTTGCGTTGTGAAGTAGGGGCTCCTACATTCTGTGCAGCATCTAGTCTCAATCTGTCAGCTTCCGTGGTGCGCTTTCTGCCATTTCTAATGGATGGCTCTGCTTGAGTGGTTTCCTCCACTCCATGAACCTCCTCATGTGGTTGATTCACATCTTGAGACTCATCTTTGGGAACCAACAGTTCATCTTCTGCATGCAAGTCTAGCTCCCTCTCAAGCGACAATCGCATGGCTTCCCCCTCATCAAATTTTATATCCTGTCGCATAACAGTCATCTTATTGTTCGGAAAATCCACACAATAATTATGGGGTGTTTCTGTGTACCCCACAAATATCCCAACTTCAGTAGTCGGTTCCAGCTTCTTCTTGGAATCCTTGGTCACATGCACATAAACAGATGAGCCAAAAATTTTAAAATGAGAAACATCAAGTTTCTTACCAGTGAAAGCTTCTTCAGGTGTACTCATGCCAAGTATTCTATGAGGACAACGGTTTTGCACATAAACCACAGTATTGCATGCTTCTGCCCACAAATGCATTGGTAGGCTCTGATCATGCAACATCGCTCGTGTTGCACCCACGATCGTTCTATTCTTCCTCTTTGCGACCCCATTTTGCTGTGGGTTATGAGGCGCTATGAGTTCTCCTCGAATTCCTTCTATGCTGCAGAAGTCTTTGAATTTGTTAGAGATGTATTCTCCACCATTATTGCTTCTTAGAGCCTTCACTTGCTTCCCCGACTCTTTCTCCACCAATGCTTTAAACTCACAGAACTTTGAGAATGTTTGATCCTTCTTCTGCATGAAGAATATCCAGCATTTACGAGAAAAGTCATCAACAAAAATAACATAATACCTATGTTTTGTTGTTGAAGCAACCGAGAATGGTCCACACATGTCTGTGTGAATTCTCTTCAGGATCATTGAAGCACGGTTCTCCTTTTCATGAAAGGTGGACTTTACATACTTCCCTAGGGTGCACCCCTTGCACTGATCTAACTGAGAAAGTGTTCCCCTTGGAAGTCCAGTAGATATTTGTTGCATGATCTTCAAGGCTCCATGATGAATATGGCCCAATCGCCTGTGCCATAATTCGACCTCAACCCGGCTCACCACTTTTTCTACCTTGCCCACCATGGCACCACAACCATCTACCTCCAGCATGTAGAGATTCTTAACTCGAATCCCTATCTTCTTGACTTGACCTGTTGCGTTATGTCGCAGGTAGGATTTTCCACCGCTGAAAGTAACATCATAGCATTTGTCCTCCAACATTGTGATTGAGACCAGGTTTTTCTTCAGACCTGGAACATGCATAACATTTTTCAATTGAAATGGTTTACCTGACTCCCTCTGAAAGGTAATGGTACCAATATTAGTCGCATTGTATCGTCCATCGTCGCCCATCTCTATATGCATTCTGAGATCTTTCTCCTTCAAGTCACTGAAAGACTCTTTATCTCCCGTCATGTGGTAGGAAGCGCCACTATCCAAATACCACACCGATCTTGATGCACTTGAAGCCATGTATGCAATCAAAGAGAAGTCAAGTTCAAATTGTGAGACAAGAGCCTCACCAGTTGCAGCTCCAACAACCATCTTGTTCTTCCTCTCTGCGGACAATTAGTAGTGAGATGCCCATGTTCGTGATAGTGAAAACACTTCACTTTGGATAAATCCAGCATCTTGACTTTAGACTCGGATTTTGAATGGAATTTCTTCCCTTTCCCTTTCCTTGCCTTGGAAGTCAAAGCACAATCCTCTTCATCACGCTTTGATGAAGATCCATCTCTGGTGTTCTACTTGAACTCCTCCTGCACTAGATCCGACCATATTCATTCCCAATCTGGAAATTTTTCCTTTCCATTGATAGAGTCTTGATAACTGTGCCAATTCTTGGGAAGTCCTAGGAGAGCCAACCTCACCACACTTCCACATTTCCAAGCTCATCTCAACATTGGACAAACTTTGTGAGATATTATGGAATGGAGTCGCCCTTCCCCATCTTGATCTTCCGGAGTTTATCTTTGAGCGCCAATTTCCTATGGTCACTGCTGTTTTGGAACGGATCCATCAAAACCTTCCACATTGCATGTGGTGTGGCTTTCCCATGGAGACTTGAGATAATGTGGTCTCATACTCCCTCCAACAGAATCCTCCTCGCCTTTGCCACTTTCTTTTGCCATGCATCAAGATTTGTAGTGTCCGTCGCATCTGGCTTAGGAACATCTTTGTTAATGTATTCCGTCAAGCCATTGTCTTCGAGTACTGCTTCCATCCTATCCTTCCAAGCAATGTAGTTCGAGCTGCCCTCGAGTGCTTACTCCAACCTCAAGCCATTGAAAGCCATTTCGATCTTGAATCAACTGTAGCACCAAGAAAGTCCTTCTGCAAATTCAAATTTTATCCAACCACAAACTCAATTGCTGCAATCCTTCTTGCCCTAGGAGGTTCGCACCTGACCAGTTACTAGCCTGAGGGAAGTTCGCACCTCACCTGTGTATAGCCTGCGAACCTTAAGAGAGAGTTCGCACTGTAATGCACTGTGGGGTGAGGGAGGTTCACAGCTCTCCTTTAAGCAGCCTACGAGAATCCTAAGGAAGTTCGCACCTCTCCTTTGAGTAGGGTGCGAGAATCTCTACTCTCAGAAATGTGCGAAGTTTTCAGTACTATGCCGTCGCACCCTGCTAGAGACGGGACCTATGAAAATACTATTATTTTCGCACCTCACTTCCGTAGCTCCGTGGCTCTGATACCATGTAGAAATTTCTATACAATTAATGTATTTCCTGGATTCTCCTGATCTAACAATTATATACCGTTGTTAAATACATAATCGCTTCTACTAATATTCTTGCGGAAATTAAACCATGATCACAAAGTGAAATATCAAGAACACATAACACATAAGTTTTTCCGGGAAAGCATAAAGCTAAAAACCCCACTATCATATATTATGTATATCATGGATCATGAAACAATCTCATACAAAACTCTAATCCAAAAGCTCTCAGTACAATACAATCATCTCACACTATCATACAAAAATCAGCAAATACATGTGCCAATTTTGTCTCCAGACAGCCTGCCTCCTCTGCACAATCCCTGCAATTTAAATTCTCGCAATGAATTTGAATTGCCTAGTTTGCACATGTTCATGAGCATATACACTGCATGTGTGATTGCATGAGTGCACTTCACTCAAATCACAACCGATAGCCAAACTGTCCCTTTCACCTGTTATCTCAACTAGGTCTCCACTGGATCTGACATGCATGTAGTTAACCGTGGCAAATCTTCAGTTGCATGTGAGTTCACTGATTGTGAATTAATTAATAATTAATTCACTGAACTCTCACTAGTGTAAGTTCAGTTACAACTACTACAACTGGGCTTAACTCACTTAACTACACTTATAATTCTATTACAACTCCAAATCACTCAGTTATAAATGAGATAATAGATTAATATTTATTGTCCAATTTATTTAAGGGAAAAGTAAATTAGACACATGTTTCTTGTTGACTTTTCAACAATAGTGAGGTTATGAGGAAATTATGGAAAGCAATGATGAAGGCGATGAAGGTGACACCGATCGTATTTAAAAGCATACAAAGAACCCAATCACGGATGCGTTTTGAAGGGATTTGCAACTGACAAGGATTTAAGTATCAGATTTAAAAGCATACACATAACCCAATCATGGATGCGTTCCCAAAGGATTTGCAACTGACATGAATTGACAGGAAAGGGATTTGCAATTGACATGAATTGACAGGAATTTAAGTAGTGGATGGGAAATTGAAGTAATGAGAAAAAATTACGTTGTGTAGCAATTCAAACTTCTTACTTAGGTTATCTAACAATGAAAAAAGAATGAAAATTTTGCATATTGTGAATCATACTAAAAAGTATAAAATAAAAAGTTAGGATAGGTGATGGAAAAAAGTTAGGATAGGCGATGAAAAATTACAATGGGAGGAGTGAAGCCTGCAATAAGACTTGGAATGTGAGAACGAATAGGATTGCTAATAAATATTTTTGATTTGTAATGTGAGAACCAATAGGATTGTTAATACATATTTTTTTCAAACATATTTAACAAGAAAAATTACCAACCATGCTAAAAAGTTAGAGATATAGGTATGTATTAAAAGTCAAACATGAACTAATGTCCATTCAACGTCCAATGGAATGCTATAGTCTCTCCTTGCCTTCGACAAGGACTAATTGCACCGAGAGTAGCGAGGTGCTCTACAACCAGTATGGGGGAGATGTTGTCATGTTAGCATGATGTTAGATTGGGTAACATTACATTAAAATAATAAGAAGAAGAACAAGAATAAGAAAGTCCACTCAATTCAAATAAATCAAATAACTAAGTGAGTACATATTTAGATAACAACATATAAATTAAAATTCACACATTAAGAAATCTCTCACTTGATAGATTTGGCTTTAAGATGGATCTACACTAGTAATATACATTTCAAATGCATTTACTTTTAAATGTGTATGGATCAAAATTTATCAAGATTTCGAATTTTGATTATTTAAAAAATAAAATAATATATATATTAAATGCATTTACTTTTAAAGTTTTGTGTGTCAAATTTATTAAATATTCATAAAAATAAACATGATTTCAAGATTTTAATTTTAATTGAGTTAAAAAAATAGTTTTTAAAATTATTTATATATAATAATAGCACTTTTTATTGTTATAGTTGTTTATTTTTTATTATATATATTTGATATAAGTATATCTTAATTTTTTTTATCATTAATCTTTTTCACTTTTTACTAATCCTTGTCGCAGGAATAGAGGGACTATAGCGATCGATAATTCGTTGACTTCGTATTAGTTTGTCTTTTGACCACAAATATTTCCATATTATCTATTGTTGGGACTAGGGAATTGAAAACATCGATTATTATATAATAAAAAGTACCATATATGTCATGATCTGATTGGACAACGGATTGGAGGTCTTATTGTCGGCTTCGCTATTCCCAATGTTATATATGTTAGCATGTCCAAAGTATTTGATTGTATATGGTCTTTTTGAATCATATATTTTCTTATGCATTGGTCGAAGGTGGATTAATGCTAGCATTAGTTCGAATGTTTGGCTTAGCATTTTCTCCTAGCTAGAATACATTCTCTAGCATATTACTATGTGTGATTTTTGCTTTATTCTTGCGTGCTTCGAGAGAACAGGTTTGCCACGCTGCATTTTTTCTTAAATGTTTGCGCAGGGCTATGCCCTTCGACGGTTCTGACAGTCTTAAGTGTTTACCTAACAGGTATGGCAGTCTTAAATGTTTATTGTACAAATGCGTTGCAATACAGTTTCGTTCCATTTTTTTGATGATGTTGTTTGCAGTGAAATTGTGTTGAATTGTTCTCCACTGGTATCGTTAGTTTAGTGGTTGATGCTTGTTCGTTGGTTCGTTCCATGATTCTTGTTCTTGTTTGATTCAACTTTGCAAAGTTGAGGTCCTGCAGTTGCACTTGGACCTCTTCGTGGTTGTTTGTCGGTTTGTTGTTCTTCAACTTTGCAAGTTGTTGGATCCGTTGTTGCAGTTTACGGGTTTTGGGGCTGAGCTCTTGTCATCCCTCGTTGACGAGTAAGTTTTTGTGCCTGCCTCAAAATTATGTTGCAAACCATCTTTCTCTGTGCTCTTAATTTTTGTTCCTGGAAACCATGCGTCTTCATATGCCGACTGTCACGTTCATAGCTATTTCGAAAATTGTAATGCAGAGGGGTTTTCGAAAACTAGTTCGGAGCTATCAAAAGAGGAACCATCCACTGGGGTGTAGAGGCAGGGAATTCTTTTATTCTGTGGGTCGGAAAACTGCGTCCACTTGTTGCCTTTGTCCTGTCCTTTCTAATTTCCAGAACTTTTTCTGGCTCTGAGAAGCTTGTAGGATGCATGCCATGAATAGGTTCAAATCGGTCTTTTTGATTAGTAAATTTATGGTGTTATTTCTTTGTGTTGTTTCTTCTTTTTGGTTCGCTTTCCAGTGTGGGTTTGTTTTCTTGTCATCTGTTATGGGGACTAGGGGGGATTGAAATTGACAAGAAGAAGGTTGAAAGATACATACTCGTTTTATTCTTTTTTTCCCCTTTTCTCCGTTTTCATCCAAACTAAAAGTATCTAAGAAACAGCTTCAAAATCACAGTTCAAATGATGAAAGAAGTAATAGATGTTTAGTCGTATGAAATAGATACACACTCCATTATACATGACAACATTGACGAGGTGTTGCATAGCAATGGCCTTTTTAGATTGGATGCATTCTTGTATATTGTAGGGGATTGCCTTTTCGATGCATTTCAGGTTCTATTGCATTTTCGTTATTCCTCGACCAAACTACACAATGGATTGATAGATTATTTTTTGGGTTGTTTAAAAAATGGCGATGTTGAGGCATCAAAGTCGTATGAATACGAACTGGAATCTGATTTTCTTTGGCAGTTGCATGGAATACATGATGTCGCTATGTGTTTTTCAAAGATGCGGTTGTCTGCATCTCCAATTCTGCCTGCACATGAGAGGGAACTTTGGGGAGATACATTTTGTATACAGTGGTTGTCTAACTGGCTCAATATATCAATTGGAATATGGTCATTGACAAGAAAAACAAGATATCTATAATTCAACAAAATTGCATCTAACAATCCATATTGCATCTTGTTCCATGATGCCAATGCTATTAGTGGTCATTATGAACCACTACTGTATAGAAAATTGTCCATATGCAATCTTGAAGGAGCTCATATTTACTTGTCCCTCATTTGCAAAGACCTTGAATCGCAGTGGAAACAGATTATGCATCTCATAGACTGCCATGGTTTACAGCTAGCAACAACTGTTATGTCTAGCTGTGGAGATAGTCTGTTCAATGCAATTGGTTGTTTGGTAGTAGTGGATTTTGATGTGCAGTCGTTGCGGCTTTACACTGTACAGTCCTTTTGCAATGTAATTATAGGCGACAACCAACAGACTTTTAGCTGCTTGTATCAACACCTTTCGCCATATCTCCTAGAAAATATGTCGATAATTGGAAGTTGGCAAGAATACCTTGTAAACATGGTGCTACCATATGAAAAAGGAAATGTGGAGGGTTGCAGATTTTGTTTGCAATGGCTGTCTATCATATTCAGAGTAAATATCTAGGTCTGGTCAGCCTTACCAGATGGCATTGTCCATTCTTGGTCTATTGATTCAAATTATGATCGAATAATTGATATCCTCTCAGTGAAAACATATACAACACATATCCATTATCAACCTTTGCTTGGACATATCACTGGTTCAGGGTTCAATGTCCATGCCACCCAAACCGCATCGAATCTGCATACGCGTGACATGCTTTTTAGTGAGAATGAAACTCCTCTCGGTTGTGATATGGCCATACATGGCTTAAATAAAAAATTCATGCGTGAAATTCATTCCAGTTGTGATGAGGCCATACAGGGCCTAAACAAAAAACGTAGAGTAAGTTATCACAACTTGAAAAAAGTTATGCGTGAAATTCGTCCTAGTTGTGATGAGGCCATATAGGCCATAAACAAAAAACGTAGACTAAGTTATCACAACCTAAATGAGAGTGAAATTCATCCCAGTTGCCATTAGATCATCCTGCCCTTGGACAAGAAACATAGAGTAAGTTACCACAACTTGAAAAAGGTCATGCATGAGAGAGAAAAAATACATTGCTACACTTCCTTTTAGAGAGAAATTAACATATCACAATCTAAAGAAATTTGTTCATGCACAACACAATAGAAACAAGTATGGTCGCATATCCCACAATGGTCATGCAACTGTCACATTTTGTGGGCTAGAAGCAATACCATGCAGTACTACCAATGAAAACCAACAAACACTTTCTACCCATACTTCCCTGCGAAAGAAAGATGCAAGACAGACCTACATGAAACAAATTAAAGACACTCCTTCCATTGCATGTGCAATTTGTGAACAATTGAATTTCACAAAAAACAGTAAGTCTTTCATGCATGATTTGGAAGCATAATACCTTCGCTTGACAGCGCATGATAAAACATTTTCCAGTGGCAAAATTTGTCTTCCATGCAAACGGTCACTTTAAAATGGAAAACTGCCAAAATTTGCAACCCCTGACCAAATAAGATGCAATACACCACTACCAGATGTAAGTGCACTTATGGAACTTGAAGAGAGACTTGTGTCTCTACGAATTGCATTTGCACAAATCAGACCTTGGGGCTATAAACAACCCTAGATGGGCTTAACAGGATCAATTATTAATGTGCATGTTCAGCTAGATGTTGTGCAAAAAGCCTTGCCACAATTCATTAGTGATACAATGATAATTGTTGTGGCTCTGAAAAGACGCTTGCGATACAAAAATGTGTATCAGACAGGCAAAGTGTGTGCGCATGTTGTTATGAAAGCATTAAAGAAATTATGTTCCAGGGCCCTGTACAAAGCACAAAACATTTGTATAAATGAGAACTGGAACAATGTCCTTGGAGAAGAGGATGCCAACTCTGCAGAGACTCTCGAAAATGCTAGTGATTTTGATACAAGTGATGAATCAGAGAATGAAACACCTACTAAGATATTGGTGCATGGATTCACTGATTCACAGTGCATTCGTGACTTGCAAGACAAGATTGTCGAAATTGCACCTGCTGAGGGGCAACGTCCACTTGGAATATTCAAGGACAAATTCGCTGAGGAAATGAAATTCCCAACACTCTTCTATGGAGATCCACGTGCCACTAACATTACAAAATGATTCAGTTATCATAAAATAGTCCGATGGGAGCTACTACATTCAAGCAGTGACTTCTCCTGTCACATAACAAATTTGTTTTTCAAAACAATGCGGATAATAATAGAGCAAGTTCTCTCCTGCATGTGGGTCCGAATAAGAAAAGGCCAATTATAAGGAAGAAATTTGTTGGCCAAGGATGTCAAGTACAAAGTAAACCTAGAAAAAATTATGAAATCTGATATTGGATAAATAGATTTCAAAAACAATCGCACCTCTCCTGGCTATTTGCAACAAAACAAGAAAACCTTTTTTTCAATGATCTGACAATTGGGCCCGCCAACATTTTTCATCACATTTACAAGTGCAGATCATTGCAGGGATCCATTGGTAGCTACCGTATCTGACCTGCATAGGAACAAGAAACGTAAAAAACAAACTGATACACTGGAAAATAATGACATTGACTACCTCATAAGAAAAGACCTAGTGACATGTACTCGCTACTATAGACATAGAATAAATGCTTTGAGACAATTGATATGCCATGATGAAACGTTTTTCGGAAAAATATCAGACTACTTTTTTGTGACTGAATTCCAGAATAGGAGAAATGAACATGACCACGTATTGTTGTGGATAGAGGGTGCACCAATCTATGGAGATGACAACAATTCACAGATCGAGCAATTTGTGGACAAATACATAATATGCAACACAGATCATTTGGATCCAAAGCGTGCCAAAGTTCATAGACATTACCATACAAGAAGTTGTAGAAAACGAAAAAACTCGCATTGCAGATACAACTTTCCCGTGCCGCTAATGAGAGCTACAAGAATCATAGAGCCACTTAGTTTAAAGGACAATGTTGTTGTTGAGAAATCTAAATCCTTGTTCGCATTACTAGAACAAGGAGAGTTTGACGAGATTATGAGCTTCGATGACTTCTTGACAGAGTTAAATCTATCAGAAGATTAGTACATCCAAGTCATACAATGTACACTTAAACAACCAATAGTTTTCCTTAAACGAAAACTTTCCCATATTTGGAACAACAATTTCTCCAAGGACATGCCAGTTATGTGGAAAGCAAATACAGATGCGCAGTACGTCCTCAATGCATATGCTGCAGCATCGTACTGTACCTCGTATATGACAAAGGTTGACAAATCTATGACAAGTGCATTCAGAAGAATACACAAAGAACATGAAAGAAGTCATATTGATGCCATACAAATGATACACACACTTGGCAATACATTACTTAATCTTCAACACATGTCTGCTCAACAAGTAATTCACATTGCACTTTTCCTACCCCTCACTTGTAGTTCAAGAAAATGTGTCTTCATAAACACATCTCCACTTGAGAAACGCACATTTGTGCTTAAACCACCGGTTTTTCTAGAACAAGAGCCCGACAATTTAGAAGACGTGCTATGTCACTCTATTATTGATTATTACCTCCAGCGTCCATCTCCTATTAGCCATATCTACTTAGCAAAATTTGTATCGCATTACAAAAAAAATGGTGCACCCGTATCAAAAAGAAAAAAAACCCTTTGTGATACGGTTTGTCAAATACAATAAACATTCTAACTATGAAAACTCTTGTAGAGAAAAATTGTTGCTATACGTTCCGTTCGATGAAAATGAAGAGACATTAAAACATAACTTCTCTACATGGGAGATTGCGTATGTTGCCTCTGAGACTATAGTGCACATCAAAGAAGCTAGATTTACCTACAAAGTTAATCCAACATGGGGTGATCTAGAAATTGCAGTTAATGAGCTAGAAAACCCTGACAATCTTGATGAGACATTCACAAACCGAAAAACAACCAGAACTCCTTGCGAGTCCTATGACTTACAAGCGGATTTGCCTCGTCCTCGAGCAGGTAGAAGTGAAAAATGTATTAATCTTGGTTTTCAAGTCACAAAACATACTTTGTTAATTGAAAATAATGAATACCACATAATAAGACTTTTGTTGAATCAATAACAACAAACAATTCTAAAGGACATTGCGCTTAAAAAATGCTTGAACATGGACACTTCTGTGCACCTGTTCCTTACGAGCGAAGCAGGAATAGGCAAGAGACTATAGTGCACATCAAAGAAGCTAGATTTACCTACAATGTTAATCCAACATGGGGTGATCTAGAAATTGCAATTAACGAGCTAGAAAACCCTGACAATCTTGATGAGACATTCACAAACCGAAAAACAACCAGAACTCCTTGCGAGTCCTATGACTTACAAGCGGATTTGCCTTGTCCTCGAGCAGGTGGAAGTGAAAAATGTATTAATCTTGGTTTTCAAGTCACAAAACATCCTTTGTTAATTGAAAATAATGAATACCACATAATAAGACTTTTGTTGAATCAAGAACAACAAACAATTATAAAGGACATTGCGCTTAAAAAATGCTTGAACATGGACACTTATGTGTACATGTTCCTTACGGGCGGAGCGGGAATAGGCAAGACATTCACAGTGAAAGCACTGTTCCAAATGGTTATACAAATCTACGATTCAAACAATTCCTCTGATCCTATGAAACCAAAGGGTGTAATAGTTGCATACACAGAAAAAGTTGCATATAATGCAGGTGGAACAATAGTCCACTCTGCATTTTTAATGCCTTTTAACAAGTCACAGTTTCTTCCACTTAGCAAGGAAATGTTGGATACATTGTCTAAGCTTTATGACGAACTCCAACTTGTCTTTATAGATGAAGCATCTTTGATTGGAAGTTGGTTCTTGTATTCTATTGACAACCAACTAAAAAGCATAAAACATGTGCACACGAAATACTTTGGAAACATTGACATGATATTCTGTGGGGATCTTTACCAGTCACAACCCATCCGAGACTCTTTGATATTTGAACAATCTATCGTTAACATGCAAACAATGATGCACGACTACTGGAGAGACAATATTAAATGCTTTGAATTGCATATTACAATGCGCCAGAGAGATGAAACATTCATTGCAATTCTGAATAGAATGTGGACAAACAACCAAACACATGATGACTTAACATATATCAATTTGAGGTTCTTGCAGCCTAAACCAACAGACCCAACATTCCCTTACATGTTCTACACAAATAAGGATGTTGCAATGCATAACAGCCACATGCTATCACTCATGCCTGGCGATGATATTATCATCAATTCAATTGACCTGGAAGAAGACAACCATGGAAATGTGCCACGTCATGAACATACAACCACTTTACCTTTGCAGCTTGTCCTAAAATTAGAAATGTTGGTTGAAATATATGCCTATAACTATGATTCACAGGATGGCTTGGTCAATGGTGCAGATGGAATACTCAAAGGCTATATGAAAACAAAAAAACTTGATGTCCTTTGGATTAAGTTCCATGAACCGCATATAGGCAAGCGACAAGCAAGCAAGTTGGCTTATCTATATAATTCAAACATTGCAAGCGATTGGACACCTATTTTGCGAATATCAAAGCGAGTATCGACATTAGCAAAGACAAGTCAACTGAAGATTCGAAAACAGTTTCCGATTAAACTTGCATGTCAACGTACAGCCCACAAATCGCAAGGACTAACACTTGATAATGTTGCATTTCAGCCTACTGGAATCCAGATACATGGACTTGTATACACAACACTGTCCTATGTCAGAAGCATAGACTCCTTGTATGTACTAATTCCTCTTACAAAAGATAACTTCAAAGTGAAACAGAAGGTTGATATTGAAATGGAATGACTCAGGACCACCACAAAATGGCAATTGCGGTATGATTACCAATTCATACAAACAAATTCATTTGTATCAATTCTCTCGCTTAACACACGCAGCTTAAATGCACACATGGATGATATACTCAATGACTATGATATAATGCAATCTTATATTTTGTGCTTGCAGGAAACATACATGGCATTATGAATGCAAAACAAACAATTCCCAAATCACAGTTGCATATCAAGTTACATTACACATGGGGTGATGATATTGATGAAAAAACATGTACCAATTTTGGACCATATACATATCGAAGAAAAGAATGATGAGGTGATGCTTGCAAGAATTTTTTTCCATGAAATAGAAGTTGCAATACTGAATCTGTATGTTGCTCCCCATGCAACATTCTCCAACATAGTAGATGTTATTTCCAATGCATTGGGTCATTTCCATCTGAACGGACCCGTTGTGCTTGTAGGAGACTTCAATATTGACATGCTACAAAATAATGCCAGAACAAAAGAATTGGAAAACTAAATGTGCAAATATAGTCTCTGCTTTCTTTTGAACAACACAAGTCATCTGCAAAACGCACTTATTGACCATGTGTGGTCAAATGTGCCCATTCCTCAATACAAAATGTTTATCTTAGACACATATTGGTCTGATCACGATACAATTGGTATTGCACTTGAATTATGAGATATACATAAAACATATTGCAAAGTCATATTTCTATGTTTCAAAGCATATATGTATAGCTTGTTCCAAAAAAAAAAAAAAAAAAATTATCCAACTTCTTAGTTTTCCCTTATTTGTACACATACTAGTCTGGTCACCATACAGTTGGTGTTGCACTTGAATTATGAAATATACATTATGCATATTGCAGAATCATATTTGTATGCTTCAAACCATAT